>CM053032.1:202528228-202858228 GCA_028564925.1 Lithobates sylvaticus
TGTTCCCCTTTACAGAAAATCTATAATGGTGACCTAACACCGGCTATTTAGATGTTACTAATTATTTCACACACTTAAGTGTCAACATATAATTGTGTCCTGATAAAAAGCAAACTCATTCACAATATTCTAAACATGTCTTCAGTTTCTAATAATTTTCTTTTAACCCCCTTAGAAATGAAGAAATCCACGGGCAAAGGAGATACACAGGCTTCGGTAATAAAATTGTAACATCATCCTGTTCACTTTACATTTTGGTAAAGTTAGGTTACCCAAGCATAAAACACAGAGCGAATGCAGCTTTCTTTTTAAAGCACCAGTAGTCCATAAGTGACCTAGAACATTCGTTTCCTGCTGGATAGGAAGAGGGCATATGTATTTTATTTAGAATCAGACATTTCCCTACACTAGTGTTCAGTATCCATATGTGTTTTCCATGTTTCTGGATAGAAGCACAGGTGTATTAAATTATAAAACTAAAAGAAACATACCAATTATATTTTAGGTATACTGTATGTAAATCCTGTATTTCACACTATTGTGGGGTATTGTGCAGGCATTCAATATTAACCTCTTTGTCCCGAGCGCACACAAATATGCGGCCTCTTGGCAGCCGGGTCTTGGCGCTGAGCGGCTGCATATTTGCATGCATTAACGACCAGTGATGTAAGTAACTGAGTTAAAGTAACTATATTTGGTGAGTATGGTGAAGGTGGAAAGGATCCACGTGGTGAAGACATGTTGAAAAAATGTATGTTTATGTGGAGTATGACCAGTGATGTAAGTAACTGAGTTAAAATAAACGGAGTTACTTAACGCAGTTACTTTAGAGGGTAACGAGTAATCTAACTGATTACTTTTCGCCTCAGGGTAACGCAGTTCCCATTACCTTGGCGGCGTTACTGCAATTACATCTACCGCCACAAGATGGCAGTAGTATAAATTCAATGTCCTGCAGAAAAAGTTCCCCCGCCGGATAAGGACCCCCTGTACTGCGCAGGCGCAGTGCTTGCACAGTACGAAGGACTACGGAGCTTACAAAAATTGACAAACCTAAACAGCTCTGAGTGAACTGTACATCGCGCAGGTGCAGTTAACATGTAATTGTATGAGGCGATGCCGCACGCTCCTAATGCTCGTGCTACTCTGTAAGGGGCGTCTATCGTGTAACTAAGGGGCGGGTCTAGTATTACTGTAACCATGGGGCGCATTTATTTTTATTGTTATATATCGAGCTCTGCCCATTAATTTAACATTCGCCCTCTTCTGTAGCCATCCGTCCCTTATATACACGATATAACAATAATAGACCCGCCCCTTGCTTACACGCTATGACAGATCTGCCCCTTGGTTAGAGTAATAATAGAGCAGCCCCTTGGTTACACGATATATAACAATAATAATAAATGTGCCCTTTGCTTACAGTAATACTAGACCCGCCCCTTAGTTATACATAATATTTTAAAAAAAGTCACAGTTACTTTGCTGCGTAACTAATTACTTTTCCAATGTAGTAACTGAGTTACTAACGCAATTACTTTTTGGAAGAAGTAATTTGTAACTTAACTAATTACTTTTTTAAAGTAAGATGACCAACACTGTTAACGACAATAGAGCTGTGCCGGGAGCGCATAACCTGCACGCTCCCGTCACAGTTACAGGAGGCAAGCGGAGTGCTCCCGTTCACTGCTTACAATCTGGAGCTTTCCAATCATGTGACAGCCAATCATGGAGGTCACATAACCCTAAGCCCTGCCTCACAGCATTCTAAATCCCTTATGCCGCGTACACACGATCGGAATTCTGGCCAGAAAAAGACTGATGAGAGCTTTTCATCGGAAAATGTGACCGTGTGTAGGCTCCATCGGAATTTTGTTGGCCGAATTTCCGACAGCAAAGAATTGAGAGCATGTTCTCAATTTTTCAGACGGAAAAGGTTTCTATCGGAAATTCCGATCATCTGTAGCAATTCTGACGCGCAAAATTCATACGCATGCTCGGAAACAATTTGACGCATGCTCCGAAGCATTGAACTCGGCTCGTTGTAGTGTTGTACGTCACCGCGTTCTTGGCGGTCGGAATTTGGTGTGACCGTGTGTAGGCAAGGCAGTTTGAGCGGAATTCCATCGGAATTCCGTCGGGAAAACTGTCAGAGCTTTTTCCAAAGAGAATTCCGACCGTGTGTACGCGGCATAAACCTGCCAGGCCCTGTGCTCCATTTTTACCCTCAGGTGGCCAGACCATTTTTGCAATGTTTCCTTTGCTCTTTTATTTTTTACTTATAGCTTTCAAAGTTTGTAAAAGACCCCCCAAACCATATAATTTCTGAAAGCATATGACCAGTATAATAAAAAGAAGGTGCTACCGATTTCTAAAGTCCCATGATATTTGCGCAAATGTTTATCAAAACAATATTTATAATAAAAATCCACTAAAATCATGATTAGCAGATAAATGCAGTGTTATTCACTGCAGCAAATAGAATCAGGCCTCCTTACCTGCCAGACAGGGCTTCGCTGAGTGGCAGAGCTGTGTAATTCCCAAATCTGGATGTACAGAAGTACAAATCCTTTGGCAGGTAAAACAGTTTGCCTGGAGTCCTGTATTAAATTTCAGAAAGAAAATTTTCCAAAAGAAGTTTAAATAAACCATCAGTTTTTTTTTCTGTTTTAGGCAAAGTACGAGATGTATCTGCTGGTCATCTACCTGTGTGGAAATCTTGCCTTCCTGATTACACTCCTTGTGGGAATTAGCCAATCATAGTGAAGATGAATGGATATAGCAAATAAGAGGTTGTTGAACTTTTTTGCAAAATATTTTTTGCAATACAGAGGATGTAGAATGAGTACATTTTCTGTACAGAGGGAGATATTTTTATTCATGCGCAATCACAATCTAATTTAGCTCTGAAGTGAAACGGTGGCCAACTAATCGTAGGAATACATGATAAGAAAAATCGGGCAAAAATTTCCATTCTACGAACGATCAGAAGATTTTCTACTCGTTGATGCCCAGCCAGCAATACACGATATCGTGAATGAAAAAGACCAAAAAAAATTAAAAAAATTGTGTCGTATCGTTTGCGAATGAACGATATTATATTTCTTGGTGTGAAGGTCGTCCGTAAAACATCTCTTGAACATTATCATGCATGAACGGAACTAGTAGACGACCCCACTTGCATGTGAGACGTCAACACTATGTATGAAATCGATTGCTCTTTAAAGATTTTTTTTGATTGGTTAATGCTAGCGACGATTTAGAACAACAAACACTGTTTCGTTGGTTGCCGGTCGAGCGATCGGCCGATTTTCTAACCGTGTATTCTTGCTATTATTGTCATACAGCGGTGATTTAATAGCATTTTTCTTTTTTATTTTGTAACAAATTGTTACCTTTTTGTTTTAGTGTTGACTGGATGCAACAGTGTGGGTCATCTACAAATATTAATGTTAGTGGATGTGTCACCACAATGGAAATGGCTATTTAAACTGAAATGCAAATATATTTATGATAAACGTGGAATAAGCCACAGAAGTGAATGCGTTGCTTTAAAATGAAGAGTTATATATTTGAGTCCACCAGAAAGAACTGTGTTTTTTTTTTTTGATTCCTCCAGTTGTAATAGCTGCAATCGGTGATTATTAATAGTATCAATTCAAGTGGATCTGATGAAAAAATATCTGTTGGGCAGATTTTTGGGGATTTAGCTGGAAATGCTTTATCGTACATAAGAATGAAAACAATGAAATGGGAAATTCAATACCGGGCACCTTTACCCCCTTCCTGTCCAGTACAGTTTTCCGCTTTCAGTGCTGTCACACTTTGAATGACAATTGTGCGGTCATGAAACACTGTACCCAAATTACATTTCTAGCATTTTCTTTTCAAACAAATAGAGCTTTCATTTGGTGGCATTTAATTACCACTAGGTTTTTCATTTTTTGCTAAACAAATTAAAGTTTTTCTGAGTTATACAATTTTGCAAATAAGTAACTTTTCTTTATCACTGATCTGCGCTGATGGGGCTGCACTGATGGGGCTGCACTGATGGGGCTGCACTGATGAGGCTGCACTGATGAGCACTGATATGGCTGCACTGATAATGAGGGCACTAATGTTCAATGCCTTCATTATCAGTGTAAACAATGTGCTGACAGGCTTGCCAGTTAATGGCTCTCCTTTCCTCACACAGACACAGCATGTGAAAAAAAGAATGCCGATATCCAGCAAGTCTGTTTACATGTGATCACCTGTGATTGGGTAAGAGGCCGCTGTGATTGGCCCTTTACCATGATCTGTGATCAGCTGTGTTCAAAAGACAAAGCAGTGGCAGAGCGTGATGAATGCACGCCCCAGGGGGCACGTGGGAGGCAGGGTTCTGGGAGGATGTCCATGTATGCCCTTCCAGAACTGGAAGCCCATACTGTATCCATCTTTTTGTAATAGTGTGGGCAGGAAGTAGTTAAAGCAACCAAATGATTCTATTAATATACACATATAGGTAGAAATACATTTTCAATAATATTTGCAGTATGTGTCTTTCCACCTATCTTTTTCTATATCTCATTAATATATCTTTTCTTTTGCATATGTTGTGAGGCTCTAGCTGGAAAGGTTGTGTAGGTTACATACAGTATGTGTCAACTAAGTTTCTCACCTACACGTAATGAGGGTCTCTAGGGTTTATGGCAGAAAACGGTTTGTTTTCTCAGATTTAAAGTTTTGATCTGTGTCCTGGAGCCCAGAGGCCTTGTAGAGCTTTGGGTGGATTAAAGCCTTGATTGCTAGGTCCACATCTTATCTGGTAACCAGACCTCTTTCTCTACAGTGGGAGCCTGCTGCTGGGTGAAAAGGCTGACTGCTGATAAAACATGAATAGGTACAAGGGCTGTGTGTTTATTTTGGGGAACTCATTAACATACCTCCCAGGCTCCCAACTTTTTGGATGGGAACAAGAGACACCTATCAGGAAAAGTAAGCAGGCATAGGCCATGCCCTCTTAAAGGAGAATTATACAAAAAAAATAAGTTAAAGTGTTTGTTAAAAAAAAAAAAAAGGTAATGGATCCTGTTCCCTTAAAGCATGTTATACAGTACAGCGCTTGTGCTGTGTCATTTGGCCCCCTGTATCACCTGAAATATCTGGGTGATCCTGCCTTGCTATTCCCTTTCCCCTGTACGCTGACTCCAATATATCAGGGCTGCTAAGCCCTGACACCATTGTCAGCATACGTGCCTCCGTCATACGCTGCCCTGCTCTCCTGTGTCTCCTCTGTCCTCATTCCCCCTCCCCTCCCTGTCTGCTCTTACAAGTCCCAACCCCCCCCCCCCCCCCCGCTCCTGCTGCTCTCATAACTGCAGCTAAATGCTGTAATCCCCTCTGTACTATAATAAGTTTCCCTGTGCCTGTGTAATGTAAAAAATCTGCCGATCTATACACTATATGAGCACGGCTCCCGGCCCTCAGCTGACTGTTGGCTCTCTCTCTCCCCCTCCTCCCCGGCTGATGTCAGCGGGAGGGCTCGGTCACACCCACTGGAACTGTGAGCCGAGAGAGAAGAGAGTTGACAAGTCAGCTGAGCGCTGGGAACTGAGCTTATATAGGTACAGATCTGCATTTTTTTTACATTACACAGGCACAGGGACACTTATTATTATGGTACAGAGAGTATGGGAGGATTTTGTAGAAGTGGGTTAACAACCACTTTAAAAACATAAGTGCTTTTTTTGCCACTACTATTTCTTTATACTGGGTTTTGACATCTACAAATGCAGCAATTTGTGCATTTTATATACAACTATATAGATCAGACCAAAATGAGGGACAAATGAGGAGGAAAGAGGGACTTTGTTCCAATAAGGGACAGTCCCTCGAAATCAGGGACAGTTGGGAGCTATGGATTAGTTGCACTCTGTTAGTCAAGAACTGACTCTAGTATAGTTAGTGACTTAGATGAACAGGTGTTTGTTTATGCTATGACAATTCTGTACAAATCCTTCCTACATTGAAAACTACGTTTGCTGCCATGTTGACAAAAAAATGCAGGACAAACTTGCTGAGACTGTTCCTGGGTGACCTTGTCTCATGTATAGTTTACCACTGCCAGCACCATTTGAGCCTGTTCCCTATACAATGTGTATGGCCTATCAGATTTCTATATCGTTTCTTAACCACTTCCCGACCGTCGGCCGTCATATGACGGCCTCCGGTTTGCGGGGGTATATCTGAATGATGCCTGTAGCTACAGACATCATTCAGATATTGCCGGTTTCAGCCGGCGATTCCCTGCACCATAGGAACGATCATAGCGGCTGTTCCGCCGCTTGATCGTTCTTATGGGCGGCGGGAGGGGACGCCCCCCCTCCCGCCGCCCTCCGGTGCTTCTACCGACTCACCGCTTCCATCGGTGAGTCGGTCACAGGAACCGCCGGCACCGGATGATCACTATAGAGATTTCCGGCGGACCAGATGGTCGCCGGAGTCTCTATGATCGTTCGGAGGCCGGGCGCGATGTGATGACGTCACGCCCGGCCTCTGCATTCGAATAACGGCGCCGCCTCCGCTGGGAAGCGGTGATCGTTTTTTTTTTTTTTTTTAATTTTAGGCTTTCCAGCCTAGAGGTGAGATGTGGGGTCTTATTGACCCCATATCTCACTGTTAATAGGTCCGATCAGGTAATATTCCTATTACAAGGGATGTTTACATTCCTTGTAATAGGAATAAAAGTAATCAATTTATTTTATTTTTTTTAAACTGTCAAATTTAAAAAATAAAAGTCAAATTAACAATAATAAAAAAAAAATTTTTTTTTTAAAGCGCCCCTGTCCCCGTGAGCTCGTACGCAGAAGTGAACGCATACGTAAGCCCCGCCCACATATGAAAACGGTGTTCAAACCACACATGTGAGGTATCGCCGCGAACGTTAGAGCGAGAGCAATAATTCTAGCCCTAGACCTCCTCTGTAACTCAAAACATGTAACCAGTAAAAAATGTTAAAGCGTCGCCTATGGGGATTTTTAAATACCAAAGTTTGGCGCCATTCCACGAGCGCGTGCAATTTTGAAGCGTGACATGTTGGGTATCTATTTACTCGGCGTATCTTCACCTTTCACATTATGCAAAAAAAATTGGGCTAACTTTATTGTTTGTTTTTTTTTTAAGCATGAAATTGTTTTTTTTCTGAAAAAAACGTGTTCGAAAAATTGCTGCGCAAATACCGTGCGAGATAAAAAGTTGCAACGAGCGTCATTGTATTCTCTAGGGTCTTTGCTAAAAAAACATATATAATGTTTGGGGGTTCTATGTAATTTTCGAGCAAAAAAATTATGAATTTTACATGTAGGAGAGAAATGTCAGAATTGGCCTGGTTGCGAAGTGGTTAAAGGGCCCATTCACACAATTCTTCTGCAATAACACATATGTGAATTGCTGTGCTTCAGCACCTTTGTTTGTGAATAGCACCCCAATGCAGCTTAATAAACTGTGTGTGTTGCAACACAAGAACCACCATACAACATAATACATATCATTGTGTTATACATGTGTATAAAGGTTTTTAGGAAACATGTCCAGTCTGATTTCCAATAAAAAGAGATGATATACAGTCAGAGGCGGCTCTCTAATTAGGCAAATTAGGCGGTCGCCTAAGGCCTCGCACTCACAGGGGCCTCGCGGCCTCCTAATTTGCCTGTGCTCAATCACTGATTTTCTCCCCCCCCCCTCTTTATCTCACCCTCTTTTCTGTGTGCTTGTATTTTTTTTCCTATCACAGGCGTGAGTGGGGCCTCATATGTAAGTTTCGCCTAAGGCCTCGCAAAGCCTAGAGCCGCCTCTGTATACAGTATAATTGAGAAACAGGTGCAAGAAAAAAGTGTAATTATAATAGATGGTCACTAGATGGTGCTACCCACTGTATAAGTAAAAAAAAAACTACCTGGAGTTACAATTAAAATTACTAAAACGAAATTCCACAGAAAAATAAAAAAAAACGTCAGAAACTGCAACTCTCAAAAACACAGCTCAGCGAAGCTGCCCCCCTACAATCAGCACAAATAAAAACTCAAGTGTGTTTCTTTAGTACTACTTTGTGCTGTTTTGTGCAGTAAAAATGTACAGTTGTGCTGCTTTTATTTTTAAGATATTAGCATTTGTTTTTTTCCAGACTATGACATCACCTAGCCCCCCTACAACAGCCAAATGGCACGAAACCAGGCTGTTTGTTTAGTGCTGCGTTTGTGCTGGTTTGTGCCATTTAAATTTTCGTTCTATCTTTTATAAATTTTTGCGTTATAATTTACAGTGGAACCTCGGATTACGAGCATAATCCGTTCCAGGAGTATGCTCGTAATCCAAAGTACTCGCATATCAAAGTGAGTTTTCCCATTGAAGTCAATAGAAAACGAAAATAATTTTTTCCGCATTGACTTCAGTGGGATGCAATACCGCTTGGAAACGGCCCGAAAAAGGCCCGAGGACACTTCGGCTGACCTCTGCAAACCTTCCTACCCGAGATTTGCCAAGGTCAGCCGTGCTGTACTCGGGCCTTTCCGTGCATTTCCAAACGTGCCGTTCGGCTCTGCTCGGCTCCGGCGCCCCCCCCTACATCAGGCCAAAAGCGGTATTGCGAGACAACACTCACAAACCGAGTTACGATTTTTAAAAATATAGTGCTCGTATTGCGAAACGCTCGTTAACTGCATTACTCGCAATCCGATGTTCCACTGTATTTATAGAATGGTTTGTAAGTCCACTTGTTCATTTCACCATTTAGTTGCCTCATTAACAAAACTTTTCTGTGTATGGAGCAATACTTATAACAACAACCCGGTGGACCTTCCTATATATAATAACCCACATTTACTCTAAAGGAGCAACATCATATAATGATCAATAGTGTTATGTTAGCTGGCCCTAAACTGTGTAATCCAGCAATCTACAGTTGTGCTCATAAGTTTACATACCCTGGCAGAATTTATGATTTCTTGGCCATTTTTCAGAGAATATGAATGATAACACAAAAACTTTTCTTTCACTCATGGTTAGTGTTTGGCTGAAGCCATTTATTATCAATTAACTGTGTTTACTCTTTTTAAATCATAATGACAACAGAAACTACCCAAATGACCCTGATCAAAAGTTTACATACCCCAGTTCCTAATACCGTGTATTGCCCCCTTTTAACATCAATGACAGCTTGAAGTCTTTTGTGGTATTTGTGGATGAGGCTCTTTATCTTCTCAGATGGTAAAGATGCCCATTCCTCTTGGCAAAAAGCCTCCAGTTCCTGTAAATTCTTGGGCTGTCTTGCATGAACTGCTTGTTTGAGCTCTCCCCAGAGTAGCTTCCTCCTCACCGCGTCCCGGAAGTCACGTCATCGTCGGCTCCCTGTGCTTTCTAGAACTCCAGGAAGTGTCGGCAACCACCGGTCCTTCCGAGTGCCACACCGCAGAAGCCATCCTGATGCACAAGCTCCATTGACGCTAATGCACTTTTGTGCTCAATGACTTTTGCCAATTTATCCTTGTCAGTACCTGTATCCATATTTGTAATAAACAATCTTACCCACTACACTTAGATTGGTGCCTGTGCTTTCTCCTATGTTCTCATTGTAGACTGACACAGTTGCCTCTGCTACACTGAAATCTCTATCGGTGCTGTCAGCCCCGAGTTCTGCACTGCTGGACTATTGATCTCCACCTCTCTCCATCCCTACAACACAATGCCTTGACTCCCTTGACCTTAACTTCCAAAAGCCTGTCCACATACTGTGTGTAGGAATAAAGGTTTTTCTGAGGGTTGTGCCTATGCCAAAAGGAACTGACCTAGGAGCTGTTCTATAAATGTTATAGGCAACTCTTATCCTCATCTTGATTAGTGATTTAACCACATGCCGACCGGCGCACGACGATATACGTCGACAGAATGGCACGTACAGGCAGGAGGGCGTATATATACGTCCCTCCTTTCGCCTGTCCGTGCCATCGGGAGCGCGCCGTGAGCGGCGCGCTCCCGCGCCGGTCGGGACCCCCGTGAGTCCGGCCGCGGTCCCCGCGGACTCGATCGCCGCGGGGACTCCCGCGATCGTCTCACGGAGCGGCTGAACGGGGAGATGCCGAGATAAACAGCATCTCCCTGTTCTGCCTAGCAACTAGTGACGCCGATCTCTGCTCCCTGTGATTGGAGCAGAGATCAGCATTCACTAGCTGACAGCCACGCCCCCCCACAGTAAAAAAACACACCCCTAGGCCTACTTAACCCCTACACTGCCACCTTGTGGTTAACCCCTAAACTGCTAGTGTCATTTATACAGAAATCAATGCATTTAAATGCATTAATTGCTGTAAAAATGACAATGGTCCCAAAAATGTGTCAAAAATGTCCGATGTGTCCGCCATAATGTCGCAGTCACAAAAAAAATCGCAGATCTCCGCCATTAATAATAATAAAAAAAATTATTAATAAAAATGCTATAAAACTATCCCCTATCTTGTAAACGCTATAACTTCTGCGCAAACCGATCAATAATCGCTTATTGCGATTTTTTTTACCAAAAATATGTAGAAGAATACGTATCGGCCTAAACTGAGGAAAAAAAATGTTTTTTTATATATTTTTTGGGGATATTTATTATAGCAAAAAATAAAAAATAATGCATTTTTTTCAAAATTGTCGCTCTATTTTTTGTTTATAGCGCAAAAAATAAAAACCGCAGGGGCGATCAAATACCACCAAAAGAAAGCTCTATTTGTGGGAAAAAAAGGACGTCAATTTTGTTTGGGAGCCACGTCGCACGACCGCGCAATTGTCAGTTAAAGCGACGCAGTGCCGAATCGCAAAAAGGGGCCTGGTCCTTTGGCTGCAAATTGGTCCGGTCTGAAAGTGGTTAAAATTAAATAAACTTTACAATTTCCTTAACAAACTCCCCTCTCTGATCAATATTTTACATTTTGATCACTAGCCATACCTGGTATCTCCCTCAACCTGGGACCTCCCTACATTTAGACAGGATTAGTGCCAACCAAAGAGGCAAATTGCATTGTGGATACTATAATACATGAGAGCAGCTCATATATCCCCAAAAAGAGATAAACTCGCCATAGTGTAAAACCTCAAACTTTAATATAAAACCATAAAGTAATTCACATACATCAAGGTAGTTAAAAGAAGCATGTGTAAAACAAGCTTGCTGGCTTTAGCAAGAATGCACGTCCTTCCAGCATCACATGTAGCGCGGTGACGTCAGCACATCGTTCCTGTGGTTAGAGTCTTAGATGAACGAGAGATGGAAAAAGAAAGGGGAAAAGAGGGAGGGAGAGAGAAAGAAGGAAAGAGGGATGGAGAGACAGCAGGCCCAGATCCTACACCACAATAGAAATGTGTATTCCAGAGTTTAACAAATCAGCAGATAAAGATACTCCAAACACCTGGTGTTAGTGCTTCAATCATCCCAGCACCATGGTTGTTATGGTGTCAGGGATGATTGAAGCGCATTATTTCTATTATTACATTGTAATATAGAATGAAATCATTCAACTCACCATAATCCAGAAACAGTGGGACCCCTGAGCGTGTGACCTGCCACGTCGCCTGCCACCAGATGCCATCAGGTTCCCCCAGCAGAGTCTGTCCTTACATCAGGTGCCCCCAGCAGAGTCTGCCTTACATCAGGTTCGCCCAGCAGAGTCCGTCCTTACATCAGGTGCCCCCCAGCGGAGTCCGTCCTTACATCAGGTGCCCCCAGAAGCAGAGGCTCTCCTTACAGATCTGTGTCCCTGGCAGCGGAGCCCCTCCTTACATCTGGTGTCCCCAGCAGAGCCCCTCCTTACATCAGGTGTCCCCAGCAGAGCTCCTCCTTACATCAGGTGTCCCCAGCAGAGCTCCTCCATATATCAGGTGTCCCCAGCGGAGCCCCTCCTTACATAAGGTGTCCCCAGCAGAGCTCCTCCATATATCAGGTGTCCCCAGCAGAGCCCCTCCTTACATCTGGTGTCCCCAGCCGAGCCCCTCGATCTGTCACTTCTCCCTTCAGAGAACAGGGATCTGTGTGTTTACCAGCGATTGCCATAGCCGGCGGTGATCATGACCATCAGGCACTCGCATTAGCGCCGGGGGTGAGCAACGGGCGTGTGCCCCTAGTGGCCACAGGGAGAAGCGATGTTACATAACATAATTTCGCCCAGCTGTGCCATTCTGCCGCAGTAAAACTGCGGCGGCTGGTCGGCAAGTGGTTAATATACAAATATATAGATCAGACCAAAACTAGAGACACATAAGGAGGAAAGAGGGACTTTGTTCCAAATCAGGGGCAGTCCCCCAGAATCAGGGGCAGTTGGGAACTATGATGAATATAGCAAGATAAGAAGAACCAGTGCGGATCCTGACCTCCCTGGGGCCCTAAGCAAAATTCTGCTAAGGGGCCCTCTACTTGACCCGTGATGCCGTGAGCTATGTAAACCATTTGCCATTGCCACACAGTCACACCTGACACTTCAGTGCTCCCCAAACAATCCTCCCGCCTTTAAAGAAAACAGTGAAAAAATCCCCGTATGGGGTCCCCCTTTGATTTTTTCACTATATGCTCCAGGTACGGGGGAGATCTAGATTTAGATTTATTGTAAGTCTAGAATCGCTCTGTAGATTTAACTTATTTAAACTTTATAACTATATCTAAAGCAAACCTGGTAGATCCGGGCACCGCCAAAACCTTTTTTTTACTTTAAAGAAAACAGTCAAAGAATAAGTACAACAATATAGAACAGAATGAGGTCCCCAGAGAGCCCCCCTTACATCAGGGTCCTCAGAGAGCCCCTCCTTACACCAAGGTCCCCAGAGAGCCCCCCTTACACAAGGGTCCCCAGACAGCCCCCCTTAAATCAGTGTCCTCAGAGAGCCTCCCCCTACATCAGGGTCCCCAGAGAGCCTTACCCTACATTAGGGTCCCCAGAGAGCCCCCCTTACATCAGGGTCCCTAGAGAGCCTCCCCTTACATCTAGGTCCCCAGAGGGGCCTCCCCTTACATCAGGGCCCCCAGAGAGCCCCCCTTTACATCAGGGTCCCCAGAGAGCCTCCCCCTACATTAGGGTCCCCAGAGAGCCTCCCCTTACATCAGGATCCCCAGAGAGCCTCCCCTTACATCAGGATCCCCAGAGAGCCTCCCCTTACAGCAGGGTCCCCAGAGAGCCCCCCCTTACATCAGTGTCCTCAGAGAGACCCTCCTTACATCAGGGTCCCCAGTACATCAGGGTCCCCAGAGGATATCCCCCTACATCAGGGTCCCCAGAGAGCTCCCCTTACATCAGAATCCTCAGAGAGCCTCCACTTACACCAGGGTCCCCCGAGAGCCTCCCCTTACACCAGGCTCCCCAGAGAGCCCCTCCTTACATCAGGGTCCTCAGAGAGCCCCTTCTAACATCAGGGTCCCCAGAGAGCCCCCCTTACACCAGGGTCCCCAGAGAGCCCCCCCCCCTTACACCAGGTCCCCAGAGAGCCCCCCCTTACACCATGGTCCCAAGAGAGCCTCCCCTTACATTAGTGTCCCAAGAGAGCCTTCCCTCTTACATTAGTGTCCCCAGAGAGCCCCTCCTTACACAGGGTCCCCAGAGAGCCCCTCCTTACACATGGTCCCCAGAGAGCCCCCCCTCTGACATTAGTGTCCCCAGGGGGCCCCCTCTTACATCAGTGTCCCCAGAGGGCCCAGTCTTTACATCAGTGTCCCCAGAGGGCCCCGTCCTTACATTAGTGTCCCCAGAGGGCCCCGTCCTTACATTAGTGTCCCCAGAGAGCCCCCCTCTTACATTAGTGTCCCCAGAGGCCCCCTTCCTTACATTAGTGTCCCCAGAAACCCCCCCTCTTACATTTGGGCCCCCAAACAACTGACACCCCCCCCCCCCCCCTGCAGAGGTTCCCCTGTACCTGGCTGGTGGAGGTGGGAGGCGGCGATCGGCAGCTATATGGTGTTCACAGGCAGGGGGATCTCCCTGGGTCTAGTAGTTCTATCTCCGAATGTATACAGCGGAGAGGGGAGGGGCCTCTGACCCGGGCATCAGCAACAGTGTTCAAGCAGAGTGAAAGTGAAACTGATACCTGCCTGGGTCAGAGGCCCCTCCCTTCTCTTCTCCACTGTATACACTGAGAGTACTACAAACCCCAGGGAGATCCCGCCGCCCACTCAGGCACCAGTGAGCCTCCCTACTTACATCAGGGTCCCCAGAGGGTATCCCCCTACATCAGGGTCCCCAGAGAGGCTCCCCTTACATCAGAATCCTCAGAGAGCCTCCACTTACACCAGGGTCCCCCGAGAGCCTCCCCTTACACCAGGCTCCCCAGAGAGCCCCTCCTTACATCAGGGTCCTCAGAGAGCCCCTTCTAACATCAGGGTCCCCAGAGAGCCCCCCTTACACCAGGGTCCCCAGAGAGCCCCCCCCCCTTACACCAGGGTCCCCAGAGAGCCCCCCCCCTTACACCATGGTCCCAAGAGAGCCTCCCCTTACATTAGTGTCCCAAGAGAGCCTTCCCTCTTACATTAGTGTCCCCAGAGAGCCCCTCCTTACACAGGGTCCCCAGAGAGCCCCTCCTTACACATGGTCCCCAGAGAGCCCCCCCTCTGACATTAGTGTCCCCAGGGGGCCCCCTCTTACATCAGTGTCCCCAGAGGGCCCAGTCTTTACATCAGTGTCCCCAGAGGGCCCTGTCCTTACATCAGTGTCCCCAGAGGGCCCCGTCCTTACATTAGTGTCCCCAGAGGGCCCCGTCCTTACATTAGTGTCCCCAGAGAGCCCCCCTCTTACATTAGTGTCCCCAGAGGCCCCCTTCCTTACATTAGTGTCCCCAGAAACCCCCCCTCTTACATTTGGGCCCCCAAACAGCTGACTCCCCCCCCCCCCTTGCAGAGGTTCCCCTGTACCTGGCTGGTGGAGGTGGGAGGCGGCGATCGGCAGCTATATGGTGTTCACAGGCAGGGGATCTCCCTGGGTCTAGTAGTTCTATCTCCGAATGTATACAGCGGAGAGGGGAGGGGCCTCTGACCCGGGCATCAGCAACAGTGTTCAAGCAGAGTGAAAGTGAAACTGATACCTGCCTGGGTCAGAGGCCCCTCCCTTCTCTTCTCCACTGTATACACTGAGAGTACTACAAACCCCAGGGAGATCCCGCCGCCCACTCAGGCACCAGTGAGCATCCCTACTTACATCAGGGTCCCCAGAGGGTATCCCCCTACATCAGGGTCCCCAGAGAGGCTCCCCTTACATCAGAATCCTCAGAGAGCCTCCACTTACACCAGGGTCCCCCGAGAGCCTCCCCTTACACCAGGCTCCCCAGAGAGCCCCTCCTTACATCAGGGTCCTCAGAGAGCCCCTTCTAACATCAGGGTCCCCAGAGAGCCCCCCTTACACCAGGGTCCCCAGAGAGCCCCCCCCCCTTACACCAGGGTCCCCAGAGAGCCCCCCCCCTTACACCATGGTCCCAAGAGAGCCTCCCCTTACATTAGTGTCCCAAGAGAGCCTTCCCTCTTACATTAGTGTCCCCAGAGAGCCCCTCCTTACACAGGGTCCCCAGAGAGCCCCTCCTTACACATGGTCCCCAGAGAGCCCCCCCTCTGACATTAGTGTCCCCAGGGGGCCCCCTCTTACATCAGTGTCCCCAGAGGGCCCAGTCTTTACATCAGTGTCCCCAGAGGGCCCTGTCCTTACATCAGTGTCCCCAGAGGGCCCCGTCCTTACATTAGTGTCCCCAGAGGGCCCCGTCCTTACATTAGTGTCCCCAGAGAGCCCCCCTCTTACATTAGTGTCCCCAGAGGCCCCCTTCCTTACATTAGTGTCCCCAGAAACCCCCCCTCTTACATTTGGGCCCCCAAACAGCTGACTCCCCCCCCCCTTGCAGAGGTTCCCCTGTACCTGGCTGGTGGAGGTGGGAGGCGGCGATCGGCAGCTATATGGTGTTCACAGGCAGGGGGATCTCCCTGGGTCTAGTAGTTCTATCTCCGAATGTATACAGCGGAGAGGGGAGGGGCCTCTGACCCGGGCATCAGCAACAGTGTTCAAGCAGAGTGAAAGTGAAACTGATACCTGCCTGGGTCAGAGGCCCCTCCCTTCTCTTCTCCACTGTATACACTGAGAGTACTACAAACCCCAGGGAGATCCCGCCGCCCACTCAGGCACCAGTGAGCCTCCCTACTTACATCAGGGTCCCCAGAGGGTATCCCCCTACATCAGGGTCCCCAGAGAGGCTCCCCTTACATCAGAATCCTCAGAGAGCCTCCACTTACACCAGGGTCCCCCGAGAGCCTCCCCTTACACCAGGCTCCCCAGAGAGCCCCTCCTTACATCAGGGTCCTCAGAGAGCCCCTTCTAACATCAGGGTCCCCAGAGAGCCCCCCTTACACCAGGGTCCCCAGAGAGCCCCCCCCCTTACACCAGGGTCCCCAGAGAGCCCCCCCCCTTACACCATGGTCCCAAGAGAGCCTCCCCTTACATTAGTGTCCCAAGAGAGCCTTCCCTCTTACATTAGTGTCCCCAGAGAGCCCCTCCTTACACAGGGTCCCCAGAGAGCCCCTCCTTACACATGGTCCCCAGAGAGCCCCCCCTCTGACATTAGTGTCCCCAGGGGGCCCCCTCTTACATCAGTGTCCCCAGAGGGCCCAGTCTTTACATCAGTGTCCCCAGAGGGCCCTGTCCTTACATCAGTGTCCCCAGAAGGCCCCGTCCTTACATTAGTGTCCCCAGAGGGCCCCGTCCTTACATTAGTGTCCCCAGAGAGCCCCCCTCTTACATTAGTGTCCCCAGAGGCCCCCTTCCTTACATTAGTGTCCCCAGAAACCCCCCCTCTTACATTTGGGCCCCCAAACAGCTGACTCCCCCCCCCCCTTGCAGAGGTTCCCCTGTACCTGGCTGGTGGAGGTGGGAGGCGGCGATCGGCAGCTATATGGTGTTCACAGGCAGGGGGATCTCCCTGGGTCTAGTAGTTCTATCTCCGAATGTATACAGCGGAGAGGGGAGGGGCCTCTGACCCGGGCATCAGCAACAGTGTTCAAGCAGAGTGAAAGTGAAACTGATACCTGCCTGGGTCAGAGGCCCCTCCCTTCTCTTCTCCACTGTATACACTGAGAGTACTACAAACCCCAGGGAGATCCCGCCGCCCACTCAGGCACCATAGAGCTGTCGATCACCGCCTTCCACCTCCTCCCACCTCTCCTCACTGCACTCTAAACGGACAGCCAGAGGTGCAGGGGGGATGCTGGGTCTTGGGAGCCCCCCACAGCGGCGGGGCCCTAAGCAGCTTGCATAGTGTGCCTATAGGGCCGATCGGCTCTGAGAAGAACCCAGAAGATATACAACATACCTCCCAACATTTTGAGATGGCAATGAGGGACACCTACTAGCAAATGTATGTAGGAATAGGACACGCCCCCTGCCACACCCCCTTAAAGGAGAATTAACCAAAAAAAAAAGGTTAATTAATTTCACAAGGGATTTTTTTTACCACTACTATTCCTTTATATTGTCTTTTAAAATGTACAAATGCAGAAATTTTGAATTTGGATGAAAGGTTTAGCACTGGGAAACGCTTTTTGAAAGATAAAAAGTGCATTTTATATACAACTATATAGATCAGACCAAAATGAGGAGGAAAGAGGGACAGAGAGACATTGCTCCAAATCAGGGACAGTTGGGAGCTATGTATACAACCAGGGCTCAAGTCCTGCGGGAACGCATGGGAACGGAGTTCCTGTACTTTTTGCACAACAGGAACTCAGTTCCCGTTAGCAGCCGTGTCCTGCAAGACTTTGAAGTATGCGAGCTGTGTGGCAGGTGCTACACCAGCAGCTGCCGACACAGCTCGCAATAGTAAGTGCCGCACACCTGACCATTCAGGCATTGCCAGTAGGGGGCCCCATGACAGCTACCGCTTCAAACTACCTGTCAATCACAGCTAGCTGACAGGTAGATCAGGTCCCTGCTGCTAAGAGATTGTATTTAGTCAGACCTCTCGTGATGCGCTCCTCCCCTCTGGCCCCTCCTGATTTTTTGTCTCCTCATCCCCCCCAGGCTCCTGCATACTTGCTCTGTGTGTCCCGCTGAATCCCCCCCTCCTCTATCTTCAGTGCCATATGATGAGAGAACCCAGAGGAGGAGCACAGCTATTCTGCTCACAGGACATGCAGGGAGAGAGGTGAGCTGAGGGAGGAACATCAGTTTGGGGTGGTAAGCTGAGCACAATACCTGGCAAAGTTTAATGCCAGGAGGGAAGTTTATGTGGAAATATGTGAAAGGCTGGAATAGCAGTGAGTGTGTGTTGGAGCCCTGCAGAGTTTGCAGCCCCCCAAGCTAACATACATCTCCTAAGCAGGAACACATCACTATCTCCCCAAGCATTCTGTCCAGATAATGTGCAGTTAATTTATGACCTTTCCGTTTTAACCCTGTGTTATCCAAACTCTGTTCAATGAAAAGTGTAAACTCACCACATAAACACTCTATATACAAAATAACATTCCCCAATAAAGATCAGAACATGATGTTCACATTTGCATGGAAGCACAATTGAATGAATGCTGATTATTCAGAGAATTACCGTATTTATGTTTATTGAGGATTGTTTTTTTTTTATGTACTAACAGTTAAGCTTCATACACACAATACGAAAATTGGATGAAAAATACCACTTTTGAAGCGTTCGTGCATATGAGCGTATCATTTTTTATTTTTGGTGGGCGAGTGGATCTTGGGTGGGAGTTCCCACACTTTTTTCCCCAGGACTTGACCCCTGTATACAACACTATAATATAATACATGAGATATTTAAAAGTAGGTTTGCAAAAAAAAAAATTTGATATGTCTAAAGACTCTGTCTAATTCTATTTTTTTTTTCCATTATTCTCTATGGGCATTCCATTTTATTCCATTATTCTCTATGGGCATTGCATCTCCCTGTTAAAGTCTATGGGCATTCCTTTCTGTCATTCCTTTTAGTATGTCCCATGAAAAGCACCCAGTGCACATCGCAGTCAGCCTTCTGCTCTCCATTATACACCCTCTGACCTAGATCAGGCTGAAATAAATCAACACAAATCCGGCTCTACGCCTGGAACACCAAACACACTCTGTGACCCGACAGAACGCCGTGTTTGGCAAGGTGTGTTCGCTATACACCGATAACCTGAGCTCCGCCCCCCACCCGGCATCATTCCAACATCCCTCTACTAATACAGAGGCGTGGCCGTATCCGTGATGGGCGGGGCTACAGGCAAAGCGCTCCAGCTGGAGACATGCTACCGTCACACGCAGCTGGAGGGGGCGGGGCCGGATCCCGGAAGTGTTGGTTGTCATGTTATGCCAGGACAGGAGCTGAGTGGTACTGAGTGAGTAAATCCCCCTGTCCTTGTCCTAGAGTCAGTGTACGGAGCCAGGCTGTGTGTAGTGCTCCCTCCTCCGTGTATGTATAGAGTGTGCCTTCTATATACTTATCACAGTGAGAGGAGAGCTGGGTGTTATGGCTGTGGCAAGATAGCAATGATATGTAATGTGTAGCTGACCTGCAACCACCTTTGCTTGGTGTTGTATAGAATTGGGGAGGGGTTGAAACCCCTGGCAGGGTTTTATTGGTGTCAGTAGATTCTCCCTCTCCGTATGTCCTAGTTATTGTTGTCACCAGAAGTGACATTTCTAGGAAATATCCATCATTGTGAGAAAAGTCTTCCAATGGGGACACTTGACAGCCAATCATATCGGGCTACCCAAAGTAAACATGCCGTCGCCTAGGAGAGGTGACTCAGCAGAGGGCAGCGCTGGATCTCTGGACAGGTAAGTGTCCTATTATTAATAGGCTCTATTCACATGCAGTGATTTTGCTCAAGATCACAAAACAATGAAATTCTGCCTGTGACCTCAAATCGCTCTACAAACACAAAACGCGCGTTTGGTTACCATTCATTTTCAATGCAGCAGGGTTTTGCTGCGATTATCGCGTCAAGCCGCAATGTGCGAAGCTTGTCACTAACCTGACTTAAAGGGGGTTTTAAACATTAAAACAATGCATTAAGGTGAAACGCCTCCTGTGCTGCAGCAGCCCCCCCCCCCCCCTTTTTCTTTCCTGACCCCGATCTTTCCAGCGACGGGGATAAGCACACCAGCTCCAGCCGCTGTCTTGGGTCCTCCATTGGATAGATTGATAGCGGCAGGAGCCATTGACTACTGCTGCTGTCAATCAAATCCAATGATGCGGAAGCCAGGGGGACGGGGCCGAGTCCTGCTGTCTGTGTCAATAGATGCAGCAGCAGCAGGTCTTGGGACCACAACCGCAGGAGTGCCCCCAGGTAGAGTGTGTCTCCGTCGGGGCACTCGAGAAGAGGAGGAGCCAGGAGCCCCACGGAGGGACACCCTAAAAGAGGAGGATCGGGGCCCCTATGTACCTCCCTTGCACAGAGTAGGTAAGTATGACATGTTTGTTATTAAAAAGAATAAGCAAGACTTCACAACCTCTTTAACCACATGCTGACCGCAATACCTAATATATAGTTTGCAAGTGGTTTACCCGTATTATGGCTGACGATATTAGTCATAACACCAGTATTGTTTTTTTACATCCGGCGGCTGGCTTTTTCATGAAAGAGGTTCCAAGCTGTTCATGAGCCGTTGGAACACTTTCAGAAGCTCACCGGTGCTTCTCGAGCTTACCGTTTCTGCCGCTAAACCTGAGAAATTATCCAACAGTGCCTCCTGCTGGCCATACAGGCGATTAAAGAGTAGATCTGCTTTGATCTCCTCTATGGCCTTGAAGGACCAGAACGGCATCATGACATCACTTCCGTGTTTTTTTTTGATCTTTTGCTTAAATTATTATTATTTTTTTTAATAAATTTTTTTGCTTTTATTGCCGGTTCAGAACAGCGCGATGTCAGACATTGCATGTGATTCGCACTGCTGTGCAGATCACATGCGATGTTAATTCAGCCATACAGTGTATAGCTGAATTTGCATTGCATTCGGACCAAAATCGTGCAGGACCCTTTTTTTTTTTTTTTTGTACGCACCAGAATCTGTTTGTGTAAACCCATGCGATCTGATTCCTGCCCAAATTTGCAGTTCGCACTGCGATATGCGAACCAATCAGTGGGTGTCATTAACTGTTAGGCCCCTTTCACACCGGGGCGTTTTTCATGCAGTGCAGCGCTAAAAATAGCGCCTGTTCACCGCATGAAAAAAATCCGGCCCCTTTAACTCCAGTGTGAAAGCCGGCGGGCTTTCACACTGGAGCGGTGCGCTAGCAGGATGACAAAAAAAGTCCTGCTAGCAGCATCTTAGGAGCGGTATAGGAGCGGTGTGTTCACCGCTCCTATACCGCTCCTTCCCATTGATTAGAATGGGACACCGCGGTAAAACCGCGGCAATACCGCCGCAAAGCGTCGTGCGGGGTTTTTCGGCCGCTCGCGGGGGGTAAAACCGCACTGCGAGCGGCCGAAAACTGCGGTTAAAACGACGGTAAAGCAGCGCTAAATATAGCGCTGCTTTACCGTCACCGCGGCTCCCCGCCCCAGTGTGAAAGGGACCTTATTGACACCCGCAGCGGTTTGCATAGGGCAGTGTGAACTGTCTCTGAGTCCTATGCGATGCGGGAACCAGCACTTAAGAGGACATGTGAGGTCTTTTTGATGCCAGATCTCTTCATAAAGAGGACCTGTTATCCTTATTTCTATTAAAAGGGATGTTTACACTAGCGGACCTTTCAGGTCCACCAGTCTGTTTTTAAGGCAGTTCTGATTGGACCTCCCATTGTTGTCTATGGGGCATCAGATGTCAGCGGACATGTGTCTGTTGTCACCCGCCGGTATCTGATCCACTAAAAAACAGACAGATGGGGATACATTTGCCATCCGTCTATCGGATCAGATGACAATTGGATGGAAACGGACATACAGGCCATTTCAATCCGACGTGCCCAAGCCATGCCAATATGCTTATCTCTCACTTACCCAGTCCATGGCAGCTTTGAATGTTCACCTCCTCTGGTTAAAGTTTAAAAAAAAAAAAAATGCTTTCTGAGCCCATCACTTCCTGTAACATCATGTGACAATGCAGGAAATTTCATATCCCATCATGCACTGCCTTACTGCATCACACAATAGGTTGTGTTTTACTTAAGTGGACCACACGTCCCTCATTACTCTACCACCTCCTTTTTTTTTTTTTTTTTTTTTTTTTTCTTCATCCACTTTCCTACTTCTTCCTTTATGGCAGGGATATGCAATTAGCGGACCTCCAGCTGTTGCAGAACTACAAGTCCCATGAGGCATAGCAAGACTCTGACAGCCACAAGCATGGCACCCAGAGGCAGAGGCATGATGGGACTTGTAGTTTTGCAACAGCTGGAGGTCCGCTAATTGCATATCCCTGCTTTATGGTGTACATACACAGTACAATCTGATTGTACAATCCCCTTCAGTAATGTAGTGCAGGGACCTGACTGATTTGAAACAAATTGAATCATTTAGGTAGTTTCTCCTATTTCATAGTTTCGGTAAATCCTGAAGGAAATTGTACATTCAGATTGCATAGTGTATGGCTACTTTTATACATGTACATTGGAAGGAGACATTCAACTCTCCATGTTCTTGTAATCTAGCTAATCAGAGAGGGGGAGGGTGTAAATGCACCAGTTTCACTTACAGGCCCTAGCATAGTGGGAGTGCATGTTTTTTGGTGCGTTTTTCCCGAGATACACACAGACTTTCCCTAAGTGCGATAATTACAGTTAATTACAAAGTAGCTCATGGGGCATTTTGGCACATTGCGGTTTGCACATTTTTTACCATACGTTTTGTCATGGGTTTTTGGACTCAACAAAATGTGGGCATGCTTCCATGTTTGGTGTGCCATTAACAATTAATGGCGCCAAAAGTGCATCTAGTTAATTTTGGGTGTATAAAGGTGGCCATACGCTACACAATCTGATTGTACAATCTTCTTTTAGATTTACCCAAATTATACAATGGGACTACATATCTATCCAATCATTCTGTATCCAATCGGACAGGCCTTTACACTACATAGTTGATGGTAGATCTAAAGCAGATTGTACAATCAGATTGTGTAATGCAGTGATCTGCAAACTGTGGTACACAGGACGGATGCTGCCCTTTGCTTGCATTTATCGAGCCCTTGGGGGCGCTGTTGCCTCCCACTGGCGCTAGTGGCGGGGCGCTGTTGCCTCCCACTGGGGCTAGTGGCGGGGCGCTGTTGCCTCCCGCTGGGGCCAGTGGCGGGGCGCTGTTGCCTCCCGCTGGGGCCAGTGGCGGGGCGCTGTTGCCTCCCGCTGGGGCCAGTGGCGGGGCGCTCTTCAGCTGATACAAGGCACTGCCCCCCCCCCCCACTGACATCAATAATGGGGCACTGTTGGGGGCTCATATGAGCTGTTTTCTGCCAAAAGAAATTAGTGTTTTTACTCTGCATGTGTTTCCTCTCATGCTGGACTTGAACACTAAAGCCCCATTCACACTAGAACGCGGTGCACAAAATCTGTGATCCATGCACGTTTCCTGCACCATGTTTAAATCGCACTGCCCTTGCAATCTGCAGTGGGTGTCAGTGCCGCGTTAACGACATCTTAAACCTAGGTGGCAAAGCAGTGCATTTGCCTGCACTGGATTGCATGTTACAAAGCGACCAGTGCGTTTCTAAAATTGGTGCATTTACTACTTTGGTACAATGCGGTGCAATTTCAGGCCATTTAAAATGAGGCAGAACAACACCGTAAGAAATTATTTCTTGAAAAGTAGGTTACAGGGCCGTTAAAGTGGTTGTAAACCCTGTTACACTGCATGTACCTACAAGTAAGCTTATAATAAGGCTTACCTGTAGGTACTGTAAATATGTCCTAAACATGCAAGGTTTAGGAGATATTTACCTTGCGCCAACGTCATTGGCGCATGCGCACTGAAAAAACGCCTCGATCGTGCTGTTTCTAAAGGGCCTGTGGATCCCGCGTGCATGCGCGGGAGTGACGTCATTGCAGCTCCTGACAATAACGGGGCTGGAGCCTGCAAACCCTGAAATAACTCCGGGAGTCATGTCACCGGTCACAGCGCTGTACCGGGACCCTTGCAACAGCTTTGTTCTAAGGTAAGTATTTCATAATAATAGCGATGCATACTAGCTCATTATGTCTAGAGATATATATCATGTATGTGTTTTTTTGTTTTTGTTTTGTTTTTTCTCTCTATATGGGTTTACAACCACTTTAAATGTCACTTTAATGATTAGCTATACTATAATTTTTTTTATTTTTTTGGCATCTTATCCAGAGTTTGTAACTTGTTTCTCATTATATGTTGCCTGTAAAAATGTTCTGCTAGCATATTTACTTTAAGTTGAAGGAGTAATGACGTGTCAGTATTGAAGCCTTGCTAAGGGATGATGTGTAAGAGGATAAATATGTTTGTGATAAAAGCAGCAGATCAGGAAGTACAACTTTCTTTTATTGGTGTAACAAAAGATGTGTTTTCCTCATTGGCCTCGGTGTCGCATTTCTTTTACTACAGAAATAATTGTACCATATTCTTTTAATGACATTTTACACATTTTTGGTCATTAGACATTTTAGCAAATTGTGCATGTGTATTAACATTTTTGCATTATTATGTTCATTTTTGATCATTATTTATTTCTTGCAAAACAAAAAGTATTTTTTTTTTTTATTTTTTTTGTTTTATTTTGGATGATTGTTTAGCAATTTTGTTTATGTGTTGTGCTGATTAAAAAGGCCGAGTACATGGATACCAAACACGACATGCTTTAAAATTGCGCACAAACACGCAGTGGCGACAAACTACATACATTTTTAAAAGCCTTTAAAAGCCTTTACATGATACCACATTAGATTCAAGGAGGTCTACTGCTAAAATGATAAAACATAAATAAAACTGAATGGCGCACCTGAAAACAAAAAAATGCTTAACACTAAAACACAGTAAACAAAATTACATACCTGAAAAGCAAGCATGATAAAACATGATAAAACATAATAAAACATTGCAGAATAGAATGGAGTAAAAAAAGAGCAACAATAGAGAGAGAATAGAGTGAGAGAGAGAGAACAATAAAACGACAACTATTTTATTTTTTTTTATTTTTTTGAGATTCACAGGTAAAAAGCTCCTGACTGAAGCGACGAATCAATACCACACAAAAAACTGTTAGCGATCGCAGGGATCAGGCCTGACTTACGCTGCAGTTATGTGTGCTGACAGATCGAATACTGCATTGCGGGGGGGGGCGGAGGGGGAAAACGCAGGTGCTAGCAGGTATCTGGGCTGATCCCGCTAACAATGCGTTTTTTTTTGGAACCCTAAACTGCTGGGACGCTAGTATAGATCTGATCAGATCAGATATTGATCTGTTCAGATACTGTGCCACTAAGGGAGGTGTATGCTTTGTGCGTGGGTGTTTGCGGTACTGGCACTAACCTGGGGCGACGCAGACCTTATTTGACCCTAAAACCTAATTGATATCACCCGCCGGGCAAATTGGGTAATAATGGGCGGGTGCCCTGACAGTATAAAAAACAAGCTAACTAACCAGCGTCATTAACAGTAATACAAAAAAAAAACTGGTTTAGCGACACTAATGCAGCGATCAGAAAAACGATTAGTGACACTTCAAAGGGGGTGAAAGGGTTTTAGGGCAATCATAAACCTTTATTAGGTAATATATGGGGGTACCTGACGCTATATAAAAATGACGGGAACCTAAAAACGAAATAACTAACTGGCTAACCAGCGTTGACAGTTTATACAGTGATCACACTCTAGGGGCAATCAGGGGGTTAAAACCTTTATTTAGGTTGTAATATGGGGGTACCTTTAAACCTATTTATGAACCTATATAAACCTGTTTACCTAAAAAAAAAAAAATTTACCTAGCGACACTAATGAGCGATCAGAAAAACGATCGCTTTGACAGCAAGGGTTTTCAGGGGGTTAAAACCTTTATTAAAGGCTTGTACACACTTTAATAAAATCAGGCAAACATTTTCGTCCAAGGAGCGATCGTACGATTTTCTAATAGTGTGATAGTTCTGATAGTAGTGATACACAACTTTCGACGGGCGATTCTGACTTTTCGAATGAAAATTTTAGAAGGGACAAACGTCCAAATTTTTCTCGTACGGGTACCAAATGAACAGTTTTCGTTTTAATGTGTATCGTTTTTTCGTATGAGAAAAATCAGAAACGAAAGACTGCACATGATTAGAAACGAGAAACAAAAAAAGCCTTTTGTTGTACGTTTATATCCTGTCTTGGTTCCAACTTGCTGTGAGACAATGAGAAAAATCGGACAACAGTTCACACGATTTTTATAGTGTGTACCCCACTTAAAGGAAAGTCCATAAAAAAATCAATAAATGCACAAATATTTGAAGGAAAAAAAATGTATTCATTTATTTTCACGGAGCCTGCTACGCTTTGCACCCTCAATCAGCAGAATCTTCTCCAGCTGCCTGCTTGTACAGACTTTTTCAGTTAAGCTTAGTACACATGGGCCGAATGTCGGGCGGCATCGGCTGGTTCAATAGAAACCGGCCGGCATTTGGCCCCTGTATACTGAAGCCAGTCTGATAGAAGCCGGCTTCTGACGAAGGGGCATGACCGAAAAAGGTCTACCAATCGGTTCCCGATCAGCGCTCTCAGCCAATAGCATCCATGTGCCCCCTCCCGGCAAAGTAAGCCTGCGCTGTAGCTGGCATTCAGCTATGGCGTGGGTGTGAAGGGGTTAAAGAAAATGATTAAAGGGGTTGTAAACCCTCAAGGTTTTTCCCCATTAATGCATTCTATGCATTAAGAAGAAAAATGTCCTGTGATGCAGCAGCCCCCCTTTTACTTACCTAAATCCGGTATTTCCAGCGACGGGAATGAGCGCTCCAGCCGGTGTCTCAGGTCCTGATTGGTCCTGACAGCTGTCAATCAAATACAATGATGCTGGAGCTGTGGGGCGGGGCTAAGTCCTGCTGTCTGTCAATGGATGCAGGACACGGGAGCACGGCCGCACTAGTGCCCACAGGAAAAGTGGCTCTCCAACTGGGCACCCGAGAAGAGGAGAAGATAGGATCGCCACTGAGAGACCCCAGAAAGGGAGGATCGGGGCCCCTCTGTGCAAAACCAACTGCACAGATGAGGCAAGTATGATATGTTTGATTTTTGTTTTTGTTTTTTAAAAACAAACCTTTTACATATAAAGCCCAACTGAAGTCATGGAAAGAGAAAAAATTCAGTCAGGTGGACATTATTTGAACAACTGCATTGCGTTTGTACGGTATTTCTACATAAACTGCAAGTCTTATAATGAGGGTGTGTGGCAACAAAGAACACTATAGAGGGAGAGCATGAAGTGCATTTCCTCTAGATATAATTTGCTTATATAGGACTCTAAAGAAAAGGAAAAGGCGTGGACTTCAATTAGGATTTAGGGCTCTTTCTCACGGGACGGATCCATAATGTTCCGCCCTGCAAACATCCGCTGCTCAGCTGGGATCGCTCCACTGATCCCCGCTGAGCCAGCGGATGACAGGGCGGTCCCTGCACACTGTGGAGGGACCTCCCTGTCAGATCTCCACTCTCCTCTATGGGGGATCGGATGAACACGGACCGCCTGTCCGTGTTCATCCGATCCGCTCTGCAGACGGATGGAAAAATAGTATTTTCCTCCGTCTGCAGAATCGGACCATAGCGGAGACGGACGATATCGGGTGTCAGCGGATGTTCATCCGCTGACACCCGCTATCCCATAGGGATGCATGTATGTCCGTATTTCATCTGAAAACGGATGGATGAAATACAGACTTACGGTCCGCCCGTGTGAAAGAGCCCTTAAAGTAGAACTTAAGGCTGGGTTCACACTTATGCGAATTGGATGTGGTTTTCCCTGCATCCAATTCTCATGATAGGAGAGTGTGACCGGCTCTCAATGGAGCCAGTTCACACATCTACCACATCTCTACCACATCTATCTGCAGAAGAGTCCTGAGCAGGAAATGGGGGCGCTAAAATGTGACCACCGACAGGACGCCAAACTCGGGTAGGCGGCGGGCCGTTTCCCGCAATCACCGCACGGCTGTCCTCTCCTCCGACCCACATCCCCCACTGCACTGCACGCCTATTTGAACACCTCCGCACACCCCCCCGCCTCAGCATCATACTCGAGGAATATTCAGCAGAGGAAGTGACGGTCAGCAGAAATGATCGCCTGGGTCCGTGAGTATATTAACTTTAACTAAATCGTGCCTGACACCCGGGGGACACTGAAGAGAAGGTAAGATGACAGCTATACCTTAATGTCTTAAGGATCTTCTGTTGTGCCCTGTAAAAAGAATTAAACTGCCGGTAGTACTGTTCAGAGTAAGACAAATCCCTCTTAGGAAAGGATCTGCCAAGATTGGGACTGTGTTTTGAGTGTCTGGGACTATTTGGAAAATCAGGCTCCTGACATAGTAAAGGGGCTGAGGTCAATAAAAAGGACTACTAAAAGCGGCTTATGTTTATATACGGTATGTAAGCGCGGCACGCTGTATCAGCTACTTATGAGAACCTCTAAACAGAGGTCACGGACACCGGGGGCCCAAATCTTTTGATGTAGAACACACATATATGGGTATACTCTCCCCCCTTGGCCGGGAGGGAGAGCAGAACTCACATAAGAGAGTGGGTAAATGGAACAATAAAACCTGCTCCAGAGACACAGGGCATGTGTGGCCTCCCGGAAGACTCAGGGGTCCGGGACACCCAAGGGGTAATACACCATACTCTGTCAGTAACGAGGGGGTACACTTGGGTCCCCCCCAGCTGCACATCGTTAGACGAGCTGTGTTCAAAACATCAGAGACCTTAGATAAAAAAACATCAGAGAGAGAGCCTTAGATAAAAAAACACCAACCCAACCAGAATAAAGCTTTCCAAAATCCATGTTTAAAATGTTGCCTTCCCACTGCTCCTATATACCCCAACCCCTAAAGCTTAGAGACAGAAGGCAAAACATACGAATCCGTGCAATACCCGAACATCGGGGGAGGATCTGGAGAAAACCATTAGAACGTTATTCACCCCTTTCATCGGATCTAGAGACGCTCAGTTCCCCAGAATTGAGAGAGTGCATCGGATAGGCAGGATAGATCTCTCCGAGTCTAGTAGAACCCGGGATGTCATAGCACGATTTAGTCATTTTTTAAAGATAAGGAAGACATTTGGCACAAGATCAGAGGAAAGACCCCCCTCGAGTACGAGGGGGTGGAAATCCAGATATATGCGGACTTATCAACCAGGACCCTCGAGAGAAGACAGTTGCAGAGACCCCTATTAGAGATCCTCCGCAACAACAACATCAAATACACCTGGGGATTCCCTGCAAGCCTCATAGCCACAAAAGAGGGCAGATCAGTAAAACTGAGATACCCAGAGGAGCTGGCTGAGTTCTGCAGGAAACTGGATATTCCGGTCCCTGACCTCTCGGGGTGGGCGGAGATGGGTTAAAAATTAAAGTCTACAAGAGGGTGGTGCGTGGGGGAGGTGGGGGGGGAGGAGGGTGGCAAATTAAGGGGGGTCACCCCGGATGGGCTAGTCCCGCCCTCGTCGGCTGGCTCACCCATGGGCCTAGCGGTTGCTGGGCAGGTGAGTGGGCCCTTCGGGGGGGGGCCAGAATCCTGCCTCTCCTGAGAGCCTGAGTTTGGGGGAGGCCAAGAGAAGATGGCACCCCTTAACCCAGAGACCCAGGAATGGGTAAGAGGGGGTAGAGAGGGGGGTGTAGAGGGAGGGTGGGGGGGGGGGGCCTTTAGAGAGGGAGGGAGGGAGTTATGGGAAATTGAGGGGGGGAGGGGGGGGAATCTAGAGAGAGGAGGGGGGGAGGATTGGGATAGAGAGGGGGAAGTTGGGAAGGGAGGGGGCACAAGGGAGGGAGGGAGGGCCCGGGGGGGGGAGACCCCGCCGCTGGGGGACGCAAGGGAGACAAGGAGGCTAAGTCAATACACTTGGATGTCAGAAATTAAACTTCTCACATATAATGTGAGAGGGCTAAATGTCCCAGGTAAACGGCAAAGAGTCCTGGAAGAGGTCAAGAGACACGGGGCCAGCCTGTTTTTTTTACAGGAGACCCACCTCACTCTCAGCTCGAATATTAAGCTCTTCTCCAAAGCCTTCCCTATTTGGTATTACAGCGACACAGCCTCAAGTAGAACCAGAGGGGTAGCCATAGGGATGGCGAGAGATTTGCAGTTTAAACTAGAAGAAAGGAAGGTGGACCCGGAGGGAAGATTCTTGTTCCTGAGGGGTACTCTCTTCGGTACAACATACACCCTAGCAAATATCTATGCACCCAACACTAAGACACCCGACTACATGATCTCGATCCTAGCCAGGCTGAGAACCTTTAGAAGAGGATACCTGATTTTAATGGGGGATCTAAACCTCACCCTGGACCCGGGTTGGATAGTTCGTCTTGTGTACAGGGGACAGGGAATGCTCAATTAAAATTACTAAAGAAAAAGATGAGTAGGGAACAACTGGTTGATGTCTGGAGGATGCAGCACCCTACCACCAGAGATTACACATTCTTCTCCCCTGTACACAAGACGTACTCCAGACTGGACTATATTTGGGTTGACCATGGACTCCTGGACAGAGTAACGGACACAAGTATTGAGATAGCATCCTTATCAGATCACGCCCCGGTGAGCATGAGCTTGAATATCCCAGAATTCAAAAAACCTAGCTGTGGGTGGAAATTAAACAACGAGCTATTGAAAGACGTTGAACTCAGGGAAAGCGTGAGAAAAGAACTCGAGTGTTTTTTTAAAATAAATGATAATGGGGAAGTAAAAGGATCAAGCCTCTGGGATGCCCACAAGGCTTTCATTAGGGGGGTGTTTATCTCGAAGGCCACTTGGAAAAAAAAAGAGAGAGCTAGAAGAGTCCAGGAGTTGACGGATGATATAAAAGACATGGAGACCAAGCACAAGGATGATCCCATCCAGAACCAGGCAATACTCCAAGGTTTAATCCTCAAGAGGGAAGAGTTAAAGGAATTAGCGGAACAGGAAATAAAACAAGTATTAAATAGAATTTTGAAAGAGCGGTATGCCCAGGGCAACAAATCAGGCAAACACCTAGCCAGATTGCTTCAAAAAAATAAGTCCATAAATTTTATTGAGAAAATCATTAATAAAAGGGAGAGGTAAGGTATATCTCAGAAGATATTGCGGCGACATTTAGGGATTTCTACGAGGAGTTATACTCGGTCAGTCAAAAGAATAGGACCAAAAGAGGAGGGAGAAGGGACAAAGTAAAGGATTTTTTAAGAGGGGCAAAACTACAGACCCTGGGACTTGAGGAGAAGGAGAGACTAGATAGACCCATTTCGGAAGAAGAAATCACGAGAGCCCTAAATAACTCGCCAATGGGCAAAAGCCCGGGGCCGGATGGGCTCACGGCACTATACTATAGGACGTATAGGGAGATCTTAACACCAGACTTCTCAGATATATGAACGGTCTGTGCTCGGAGTATGGTATGAGCGAGGCCTCGTTGTCGGCCACAATCACGGTGTTGCGAAAGGAGGGGAAAGACGACTCGACATGTGCCGGGTTTACACCCATATCGTTACTAAATTTCGAAACGAAACTCTATGCCAAGATCCTGGCCGAGCGTATAAAGGAAACCCTGGAGTCCTGATACACCCAGATCAAGTGGATTTACACCAGGGAGAGAAGGTAGAGACAACCCTCTGTTAAAATGTCTATAGACGCGGAAAAGGCTTTTGACCGGGTAGACTGGGGGTTCCTGTTTTATTAGTAAAAAAAATTGTAAAAAAATGAGACAAAGATAAATAATTTCCGAACTTTTTCCACCTTTAGCCTGGGTTCACACACATGCGAACACAGACATTGCATGTGATTTACACCCGCCTTGCTGTGCTAATCACATGCTATGTCTGTGTAATGCATGTTTAGCCATACAGTTTATATGGCTGAACTCGCATAGGATTCGCACAAAAAAGGTGCAGGGACTTTTTTTTTTTTCCTCCCCTCGCCTTTCAGGTCAGCACCTTGGAGAGAGCGCAGCTTCACCTCTTCACAGGAAACTGCTGTGTTAACGCCCCTTTTAAATACAGCTGCTTCCACCATGCCATCAGTCGGGGGGCCACGAGTGTGCTGAAAGTGTGCACTTGGCATGTCGGCTCCGAGTCCCGGATGGCGGGTGACGTCATTCCGGGGGCGGGACTTCCAGTGGGGCGTAGCAGCGCTTGGTTCCGGCTGCTGGAACGTAGGCGGAAGGGGCAGGTCCTCTGGCCGGGGCTTCCTTCCGGCCCTTGTGCATGGGGATGCCGGAAGGAGCATCTTTTTAAAAAAAAAAAAGGACACACATGTCGGCTGCTGCGGCATTCGGGATGGAGGAGTAGGACGCCCAGATTCCTGGCCAGGCCCAGGTAAGAGAGGTGCCTTCTTCCCTTACTATGGGCATGTTGGTGGATTTTCGGATAGACCTGCAGCTGACTGTTAAGGGTGCACGTCCTATTAACAGTCAGCAGGGATGGGAGGCTCTGTGAGGCACATCCAGTGGAGACTTTTTGGTTCTCTGTTCTTTCCTTCTGGAAAAGTGTGGTGGTGGTGACGAGGATAGGTCCTTGCCCTAACATAGGGGGGTTTTCGTTATGTTTATCCTTTTCTGTAGAAAGCCACTGCCAAATCAGAAAGAGCCTCTTTAGGGAGGAAATGTCCCTCCTGCAAAAACCCACTGAGGGATTCCTGGTCTAAACCACTCTGCAGGTCTTGCATTGTAGGATTAGTGAGAATAGAATCCACGCAGGAGTGTAAGGAGCGCTTTTCAGTGACTGCCAGAGACTTTGGGAACGGTGGCCCCCTCATTAAAAAGCAGAGCCGGGGTCCAGCCAAGAACGGCATTAGACAGAACATCGGAAATGTCCGTAATTGTCGGTCTGCGCAAGCGCGGCCGACTTAGGAACAATTCCGAGATAAGAACAGGCGGCCAGTCCCTAACGAGTTCGTAACCCCCTGTATCCATCTTTACAAGTTGTATAGTACAAAGTAGGTATAACCTAATCATAGGTAGCATACCAGAAAAGGTATGTACCCCAGGCACAATAAGAGCGTAAACATATAACCTAGGGTAAGGAGGACCAAAGCCTGAGGGTGGCACATACGAATATGGCAAGGGGGAAACAGAAAATAGGAGAAGTAAGGAAAAAGAAAGGGAGAGGAGAACCAAAGATCCCAGTGAGGTCAGGAGAAGGAGTGAGGAGAGGATTTGAGTGAATCTTGGAGGGCTAACCTATAAGTAGTGGTAAAGGTCTGGTATCTAATGTGTTTAGTTAAATTAATTTATAATGCATTATTTAAGCATTTCTCTAGAATTTCAAAACGCATACACTCCTGGAGTAAAAAAAATCTAATATCATGTTATCTATGGTAAGGTTTAAACAAACTACACAGAGACAGATTTAGCTGATGTATACAGTATCTCACAAAAGTGAGTACACCCCTCACATTTTTGTAAATATTTTATTATATCTTTTTATGTGACAACACTGAAGAAATTACACTTTGCTACAATGTAAAGTAGTGAGTGTACAGCTTGTATAACAGTGTAAATTTGCTGTCCCTTCAAAATAACTCAACGCACAGCCAATAATGTCTCCTATACTGCTGGCAACAAAAGTGAGTACACCCCTAAGTGAAAATGTTCAAATTGAGCCCAATTGGCCATTTTCCCTCCCCGGTGTCATGTGAATCATTAGTGTTACAAGGTCCCAGATGTGAATGGGGGGGGGGGGGGGGGGGGGGGGGGGCGGGACAGGTGTGTTTAAATTTGGTGTTATCGCTCTCACTCTCTCATACTGGTCACTGGAAGTTCAACATGGCACCTCATGGCAAAGAACTCTCTTGAGGATTTAAAAAAGAATTGCTGCTCTACATTAACCACTTCAGCCCCGGACCATTTGGCAGCCAAAGGACCAGAGGTCTTTTTTCAATTTCGCACTGCACTACTTTAACTGGTAATTGCGCGGTCATGCAATTTTGTAACCAAACGAAATTTGCGTCCTTTTCTTCCCACAAATAGAGCTTTCTTTTGATGGTATTTGATTGCCTCTGTGATTTTTATTTTTTGCGATATAAATGGAAAAAGAGCGAAAATTTTGAAAAAAAAAGAGATTTTCTACTTTTTGTTATAAAAAAAATCTAATAAACTCAATTTTAGTCAAACATTTGGGCCAAAATGTATTCAGCCACATGTCTTTAGTAAAAAAAAATGCCAATAAGCGTATATTTATTGGTTTGCGCAAAAGTTATAGCGTCTACAAACTAGAGTACATTTTCTGGAATTTACACCGCTTTTAATTTATGACTGCCTATTTCATTTCTTGAGGTGCTAAAATGGCAGAGAAGTACAAAACCCCCCCAAATGACCCCATTTTGGAAAGTAGACACCCCAAGCTATTTGCTGAGAGGCATGTTGAGCCCATTGAATATTTTTTTTTTTTAGTCCCAAGTGATTGAATAAAGACAAAAATAAAAAAGATTTTTTTTTTTTTTTCAAAAAGTTGTCACTAAATGATATATTGCTCACACATGCCATAGTTATATGTGGAATTGCACCCCAAAATACATTTTGCTGCTTCTCCTGAGTATGGGGATACCACATGTGTGGGACTTTTTGGGAGCCTAGCCGCGTACGGGGCCCCGAAACCCAAGCACCGCCTTCAGGATTTCTAAGGGTGCAAATTTTTGATTTCACTCCTCACTACCTATCACCGTTTCGAAGGCCATAAAATGCCAAAATAGCACAAAACCCCCCCAAATGACCCCATTTTGGAAAGTAGACACCCCAAGCTATTTGTTGAGAGGCATGGTGAGTATTTTACAGCTCTCATTTGTTTTTGAAAATGAAGAAAGTAAAGAAAAAAAATTTTTTTTTTCAATTTTCAAAACTTTGTGACAAAAAGCGAGATCTGCAAAATACTCACCATACCTCTCAGCAAATAGCTTGGGGTGTCTACTTTCCAAAATGGGGTCATTTTGGGGGGTTTTATGCCATCTGGGCATTCCATGGCCTCCGAAACTGTGATTGGCAGTGAGAAGTGAAATAAAAAAATTACACCCTTAGAAAGCCTGAAGGCGGTGATTGGTTTTTGGGGTTCCGTACGCAGCTAGGCTCCCAAAAAGTCCCACACATGTGGTATCCCCGTACTCAGGAGAAGCAACAGAATGTATTTTGGGGTGTATTTCCACATATGCCCATGACATGTTTGAGCAATATATCATTTAGTGACAACTTTTTGTAAAAAAAAAATATATATATTTTTTTTTTTTCATTATTCAATCTCTTGGGACAAAAAAAAAAAAATATTTAATGGGCTCAACATTGCTCTCATCAAATAGCTTGGGGTGTCTACTTTCCAAAATGGGGTCATTTGGGGGGGGGTTTGAACTGTCCTGGCATTTTATGCACAACATTTAGAAGCCTATGTCACACGTCACCCACTCTTCTAACCACTTGTAGACAAAGCCCTTTCTGACACTTTTTGTTTACATGAAAACATATTTTTTTTTTTGCAAGAAAATTACGTTGAACCCCCAAACACTATATATAATGTTAAAGCAAAGGCCCTACAGATTAAAATGGTGGGTGTTGCATTTTTTTTTTTTTCCACACAGTATTTGCGCAGCGATTTTTTCAAACGCATTTTTTGTGGAAAAAATACACTTTTTTTTATTTTAATGCACTAAAACACACTATATTGCTCAAATTTTTGATGAAATAAAAAATATGATCTTAGGCCGAGTACATGGATACCAAACACGACATGCTTTAAGATTGCGCACAAACACGCAGTGGCGACAAACTACATACATTTTTAAAAGCCTTTAAAAGCCTTTACATGATACCACATTAGATTCACGGAGGAGGTCTACTGCTAAAATTACTGCCCTCGATCTGACCTTCGCGGTGATACCTCACATGCATGGTGCAATTGCTGTTTACATATGACGCCAGACCAACGCTTGTGTACGCCTTTGCGCAAGAGAAGGGGGGGCAGGGGTGCTTTTTTTTTTTTTTTTTGGTTTTTTTTTTATTTATTTAGCTTTTTTATTTTATTTTTAAACTGTTCCTTCCATTTTTTTTCTTTGTTATGATTTTTATTGTTATCTCAGGGAATGTAAATATCCCCTATGATAGCAATAGGCAGTGACAGGTACTCTTTTTTTTGAAAAAATTGGGGTCTATTAGACCCTAGATCTTTCCTCTGCCCTCAAAGCATCTGACCACACCAAGATTGGTGTGATAAAATGCTTTCCCAATTTCCCAATGGCGCGGTTTATATCCGGGAGGGGGGACATTCCCTCCCACTGCTTGTAAAAGCAGTCTAGAGGCTAATTACCCGCTAGAATTGCTTTTACATGAAAGCCGATCACTGGCTGAAAAGAATGATACCAAGATGATACCTAAACCTGCAGGCATCATTCTGGTATAACCATTCAAAGTCCAGCAACATACTGGACATATATTGTAATCTTTTTTTTTTTCATGCAGCCTCTTGGCTGAACGAAAAAAAGAGATTGATTGGTGGGTATGCCCACCATTAGAATACCTCCCTTCATCCACCCACTTCTAATGATGGGCATACATGCACCATTTTATATATGCCGATGCATGGGGGCATCCTCCCGCAAAAGTTATGCCGTGTACACACGGTCGGAATTTCGACCGTATGTACGTGGCATTAGGAGCCAATCGCTCCTCCCCCCCCCCTGCTGCCCCCATGCTTCGGCATATATGCTCTTTTTTTTAACTGTGGTGGTGAAATCACCTCCTACAGCGTTGGAGTCGCGGCTTTATGTATCGTGGGAGCAAACGCTGTTGCTGTCAAGATAAATAAATCTGCGTTGCAACTGAATGGCGCACCTGAAAACAAAAAAATGCTTAACACTAAAACACAGTAAACAAAATTACATACCTGAAAAGCAAGCATGATAAAACATAATAAAACATTGCAGAATAGAATGGAGTAAAAAAAGAGCAACAATAGAGAGAGAATAGAGTGAGAGAGAGAACAATAAAACGACAACTATTTTATTTTTTTTTTATTTTTTTGAGATTCACAGGTAAAAAAGCTCCTGACTGAAGCGACTGAATCAAAACGCTACCACAAAAAAAAATGTTAGCGATCGCAGGGATCAGGCCTGACTCTGCGAACGCTGCAGTTATGTGTGCTTAGTGTTTTGTAAGTGACAGTGATCGATCGATACTGCACTTGGGTGGGCTGGGCTGGGCGGAGGGGGAAAACGCAGGTGCTAGCAGGTATCTGGGCTGATCCCGCTAACAATGCGTTTTTTTTTTGGAACCCTAAACTGCTGGGACGCTAGTATAGATCTGATCAGATCAGATATTGATCTGTTCAGATACTGTGCCACTAAGGGAGGTGTATGCTTTGTGCGTGGGTGTTTGCGGTACTGGCACTAACCTGGGGCGACGCAGACCTTATTTGACCCTAAAACCTAATTGATATCACCCGCCGGGCGATCAGGGGGTTAAACCGTTATTGGGTAATAAATGGCGGGTGCCCTGACAGTATAAAAAACAAGCTAACTAACCAGCGTCACCCGTAACAGTAATACAAAAAAAAACTGGTTACCTAGCGACACTAATGCAGCGATCAGAAAAACGATCGCTTAGTGACACTGGCAAAAGGGGGTGAAAGGGTTAACTAGGGGCAATCAGGGGGTTTAAAACCTTTATTAGGTAATATATGGGGGTACCTGACGCTATATAAAAACCTGACGGGGAACCTAAATAACGAAATAACTAACTGGCTAACCAGCGTCACCAGTGACAGTTATACAGTGATCACTGGTGAAAGGGTTAACTCTAGGGGCAATCAGGGGGTTAAAACCTTTATTTAGGTTGTAATATGGGGGTACCTGACCTATAAACCTATTTATGAACCTATATAAACATGGCGGTTACCTAAAAAAAAAAAAAAAAAAAAAAAATGGTTACCTAGCGACACTAATGCAGCGATCAGAAAAACGATCGCTTAGTGACACTGGCAAAAGGGGGTGAAAGGGTTAACTAGGGGCAATCAGGGGGTTAAAACCTTTATTAGGTAATATATGGGGGTACCTGACGCTATATAAAAACCTGACGGGGAACCTAAATAACGAAATAACTAACTGGCTAACCAGCGTCACCAGTGACAGTTATACAGTGATCACTGGTGAAAGGGTTAACTCTAGGGGCAATCAAGGGGTTAAAACCTTTATTTAGGTTGTAATATGGGGGTACCTGACCTATAAACCTATTTATGAACCTATATAAACATGGCGGTTACCTAAAAAAAAAAAAATGGTTACCTAGCGACAGCAGTGACACTAATACAGCGATCAGAAAAACGATCGCTTAGTGACACTGGCAAAAGGGGGTGAAAGGGTTACCTGGGGGGCAATCAAGGGGTTAAACCTTTATTAGGGGGGGTAGGGGGCTACCTTGGACCTAAAACTAACTGCACTGACAGTTATTACAGTCACACTGACACTAAATGCAGTGATCAGTAAAAATATGATCACTGCAATTAGTGACACTGTGACTGGGGGGGGGGAGGGGGTGATCTGGGGGTGACAGGGGGGTGTTTTGTGTGCCTATATGTACTGGTGTCAGTGTACTGTTGGTGCACTAACCTGTACATGTTGACAGCTCGGCGTTCCGGTCACATAGACCGGCGCACCGAGCGTGACATCACTTCCTCTGCCTGTGTTTTGATTGACACAGACAGAGGAAGCATCTGATTGGCCAGGAGCGATCGCGAGGGGGTGGCCAGAAACCACTGGCCGTCCCCTCATCCCGGATCGCTCCTGAAGCGATCCCGACCGTCCCCGCCGGCCGGGGGGGGGGTCCGATCGGACCCCCCACGCGCCTGAAAAATGGCACGTACAGGTACGTGATTCTGCCTGTACATGCCATTCTGCCGACGTATATGTACATGGGGCGGTCGGGAAGTGGTTAAGATAGCCTAGGCTATAAGATTGCCAGGACCCTGAAACTGAGCTGCAGCACGGTGGCCAAGACCATACAGCGGTTTAACAGAACAGGTTCCACTCAGAACAGGCCTCACCATGGTCAACCACAGAAGTTGAGTGCACGTGCTCAGCATCATATCCAGAGGTTGTCTGGATGAGTGGTGCCAGCATTGCTGCAGAGGTTGAAGGGGTGGGGGGGTCAGTCTGTCAGCGCTCAGACCATACACTGCACACTGCATGAGATTGGTCTGCATGGCTGTTGTCCCAGAAGGAAGCCTCTTCTAAAGATGATGCACAAGAAAGCCCGCAAATAGACAGGGGTCAAGCGTGGCACTGGGGAGCTACAGTTCATTGAGGGAACTATATATATATATATATATATATATATATATATAATATATATATATATATATATATAATCTTTTTTTTTTTAGCAGACACTGTATGGAATAAAATGGTGGTTATTGCTTTTTATCTCGCACAGTATTTTCACAATAATTTTTCGAACGCCTTTTTTTTGGGAAAAAAACGGTTTCATGAATTAAAAAATAACAAAACAGTAAAGTTAGCTCAAATAAATTTTTGTATAATGTGAAAGATGATGTTACACTGAGTAAATAGATGCCTAACATGTCACGCTTTAAAAATTGCACACACTCATGTAATGGTGCCAAACTTTGGTATTTAAAAATCTCCATAGGTGACACTTTTTAAATTTTTTATTTTTTTACTGGTTACCAGTTTAGAGTTACAGGGGAGGTCTAGTGCTAGAATTGTTGCATACGCTCTAACGCACGCAGCGATACCTCACATGTGTGGTTTGAACGGTGTTTACATATGTTTACATTGCGTGTGCGATCGCTTCTGAGCGCAAGCTCCCGGGGACAGGGGCGTTTTTAAAATCTATTTAATATCTAGAGACCTTGCTCCATCATCATTGACTGACTGTAGATATACATAATTTTTGTCCTGTTGCTGTATACAGGACAAATGATGTATATCTGCAGCCAGTGATGATGGAGCAAGTAGACATGTGCACAACAAAAAAAAAATCGTTTTTTTTTTTTTAGTTTCGTTTTTTTCGTTTCCGTTGATTCGTACATTCGTAAGTCGTCGGTGTTCGTATTCGTAACGATTCGTACATTCGTAAGAGTTATTTTTTCGTTAGTTTCATTTTCGGACGCATTCATATTTATTCGTAATCGGAGCATAATTCATAATTTTATGTAATGTGTATGCTATTATTACATTTTAATCATTTACAAATTCGAAAAAAAAAGTTACGAATTTTTTTGTTCAATAGAGACACGGAAAATTACGAATTGAAGAAAAAAAAAAAAGTTACGACTCGAAAAAAAAAAGTTACGAATGTACGAATTTTTTTGTTCAATCCATTCGAAGCACGTTAAGCAGCACCATTGTAAGGGACACGGAAAATTGCCAATTCAACAAAAAAAAAAAAGTTTGTTCGTTTTCATTTTTTCTTCATTAGTACATTCGTTGTTTCTAATTTTCGTTTTTCGGATTCGTTCGATTCGAATGATTCGTTAATCGGATTCGAACGATTTGTTCATTCGTACGAAAACGAACGAAAAAAAAAAAAAACGAAACAAATTGCACATGTCAAGGAGCAAGGTCTCTAAATACAGGAAGGAAGGTGTATGTATGTATGTATATATATATATATATATATATATATATATATATATATATATATATATATATATATATATATATATATATATATATATATATATATATATATATATATATATATATACATACATACATACATACATACATACACACATACACATACATACATACAATATCTCGGCACTGGTGGTTACAGATTATTTTCTGTAAGGTGAACTTGCACTTTAAGTAGCCATGCGACAGACTAAAGCTTAAGGGGAGACCAATGAGAAATGCTATATACCGGGCTTTGTGAGAAATTCTGTATGGCTATGCTATACTCTGCTGTGAGTCTGGGCTGTATACTCCTGACACTATGGGTGGAATACAGGGGACGGAGTGGGTGGATGCTGTAAGGGGTGGGGCTTATAAATGGGAGGGGTCAAAAAGGGTGTCCCCTCATCCTTAAAATTCACCAGCCACCACTGCCTTGTTGATGTGCCTGATGATAATCCACATTGCATGACATTCAAGATGAGGCTCTGTCTGACTCTGAAGATGTGTAAGAGGAGAATATTTGAAAAATCCCAGGAAGTTGATGAAGCACCATCCACATCAATGCAATGCAGCCAATCTTTCAATCTCCCCAAACAGGCAGCATAGAGCAGTAGATCGGTCTGACTAGTAATCCAGTACACACGATCCATTTTGCTATGGCCTCCTCCCTGGCCCCAGTGACCTGTTGTTCCTTAGAGTCAATTTGAAAGCACTTAAAAGAGCAGTGCAAATAGTTTGCTGTGGTGGTGCACTGGCTTGACTTGGCCCGTGATTTGGAGGTTTTCTGAATCTGTGGGGTTGAATTAGGAGGGGGGGGGGGGGGTTCTCCTGTTTTTTTTCCCTCTCTCCCCCATCCACACAGTCGGCTCCTAGTTGTCTCTCTATAATATACTACATGTATGGCCCTTCCCTGCGCTGGCCCTAGGTCTTTAGGCACCCTCTGTGTGCAAAAATTGACAGTTCCCATCCCTGACTAATATATATAATGAAATAACTCCCATAAAGATTCAGTAACTAAGTGCACTACATGGACGGACACAGACACACAAACCACTATTACTTCAGAATAACAAAAGGTATGAAATCCTGACTGCAACAGTTAAGTTTGTTAACCACTTGACGTCCGAGCCATAGCCGAATGATGGCTACAGCATTGACCTGAATTTCCGGGAGGCTATCATATGACGTCCTCCCCTTTGCACGCTCCCTATGCACCCCCTGCAGGGCGCGCGCAGTGATCACCCAGTCACTGAGTTGTTTTTTTTGTTTGTTTTTTTAATGAAATATGGTGGAACCTCGGATTGCGAGTAACGCGGTATACGAGCGTTTTGCAATATGAGGTGTTTTTTTATTTATTTATTTTTTTTAAATACCTGACTCGCTTTGCCCATAAGACTAGCAGGATTCCAGCCTCTGGGGTGTGCAGTACCGCAATTGGCCAGAGGTGTGGGGGCGCCGGTGACGCTCAGAGGCACTCAGTGACACTCTTCTTCGAGCTTCACCAAGTGGTCTCCGAGCGTCACCAGCGCCCCCGCACCTCTGGCCACAAGCGGTACTGCACAGACAAGCAGTGGCTGTTGATTTACAAGTGCTTTGAATTACAAGCATTCTTCTGGAACTAATTTATTCTCATCCAAGGTATTACTGTATCTGAATTATTATGCCTGTAGTTAATTTAGTGAATATATAAAGTGTAGCTCTATAAATTAACTAAATAATGACTTAACTTAAACACATATAGGAGCCACCATATGTGCAAATGACACACTATATAGTGACAGGTGATAACAACTAGTTTTATGACAATGTGTCAGAAAAAAATCAATAAATGGTGAAAGGTGACTGTAACATTAACATCACTCGTATATAAACAGAAATCAAACACATGGTAGCCTGTCCAAAACAGGTTTGAACGTTAGAGCAATAAGTTGCAAAGAATGTGTCACAATTTAAGTGAAAAAAAGCCCGTTTTAGAAATCATGCCAAAAAAGTCCCAAGTGAGTGGTCTGAAGTTCCAACACTCTTCAAATTACCAAAAGAGCAAAGTATCTTGCAATCACCAATGTGACAAGACCACCACCAGTAAAGATGTGAGCTTACCAGATAGCTCGGACCCAAAAGAACATACGTTCTATGAGTCAATAGAGCTTAGAGCAGGGGTCTCAAATTGGTGGCCCTCCAGCTGTTGCAGAACTACAATTCCCATGAGGCATTGCAAGGCTGATAGTTACAAGCATGACTCTCATAGGCCATCAGCCTTGCAATGCCTCATGGGAATTGTAGTTCTGCAACAGCTGGAGGGCCACCAATTTGAGACCCAAGGCTTAGAGTGTCAGCAGACAGCCAAAAAACGATCCATGCAGATGTGTCCCAAAACTTTTGGAGAAAGGTCTGTCTCCACTCGGATAAATATAATGTCAGGATTCAACCGATATGTAGGGAAGGATAGAGAAGACCATATAGCGTAATTCCATATGACAAAAAAAAAGAATTTATTAAGAAAGTGATACACCTCAGACGAAGTGTATTGACACGAAACGCGTTGGGAGGACTCCACTGCCGCCACCTTTGTTTTAAACAAGCGCTCAAAACACTTATTAAATGTAAGTGTACTACCTTTTTAATAAATTCTTTTTGTCATATGGAATTACACTATATGGTCTTCTCTATCCTTCCCTACCTATCGATTGAATCCTGACATTATATTTATCTGAGTGGAGACGGACCTTTCTCTAAAAGTTTTGGGACACATCTGCATGGATCTGCTGACACTCTAAGCTCTATTGACTCATAGAACGTATGTTCTTTTGGGTCCGAGCTATCTGGTAAGCTCACATCTTTACTGGTGGTGGTCTTGTCACATTGGTGATTGCAAGATACTTTGCTCTTTTGGTCATTTTGAAGAGTGTTGGAACTTCAGACCTCTTCCTTGGGACTTTTTTGGCATGATTTCTAAAACACTTTTTTTCAATTACATTTTTGTGACACATTCTTTGCAACTTATTGCTCTAACTTTCAAACCTGTTTTGGACAGGCTACCATGTGTTTGATTTCTGTTTTATATACGAGTGATGTTAATGTTACTACACTAGTCACCTTTCACCATTTATTGATTTTTTTTTTTTTTTTTTTTTCTGACACATAAATGTCATAAAACTAGTTATTATCACCTGTCACTATACAGTATAGTGTGTCATTTGCACATATGGTGGCTCCTATATGTGTTTAAGTTAAGTCATTATTTCGATAATTTATAGCGCTACACTTTGTGGGGGGACTTTACAAATTTATCCAGTTGTTGTGTTAGCTGCTGTCTTTCCATTTAGTTTTGGGCAGCACAGTGTTCCCTTGAATTTGTAGTTCATTTAGGGGTGGAGGGGGGGGGGGGCAGGGGAAGCAGGAGATGGCTAATAGTGATTGTCAGGATTGTTTTTACTTGACCAATCAAATTCCCTAAAGCGGGATATGCACTGATTGGCTTCTGTTGAACAGGAAGGGCCACACACAGATTGAAATTTGGCTATCCGCTGTTGAACGGGCAAATTTTGATCCACATGTACCCACCTTAAAGTGGTTGTAAAGCCCCCCCCCCCCCTTTACTTACCTGAGCCCTCATTCGATCCAGCGCAGTGCATGTCTACAGCTCTCCTCTCTCACTTCTGGATCTTGCTGGTTTTGCTGGAGCACTGGGAGCCAAGATCAAATAAAGCCAGTGACGAGGGAGTGGGGGCGGGGCTGAGTCCCACTGTCTGTCAATGGACGCAGCAGCAGGGCTCGGGTGGGAAGCGGCTTCCCATGGGAGCACTGGACAGAGGGGAGGGGCTAGGAGCACCGACACCGGACCTGAAAAGAGGAGGTTCGTGGCCGTTCTGCAATTCTATTTCACAGAGTAGGTAAGTATAGACACGTTTTGTTTGTAAACATAATGTTTATTTATTTATTTTTTTAATCACTTTAAAGCGGGACTGTACTGAAATTTTTTTTTTTTTTTTAAAAGCCAGCAGCTACAAATACTGCAGCTGCTGACTTTTAAAAAATGGACACTTACCTGTTCCAGGGTCCAGCGGTGTTGGTAGCAGAGGCCGATCGATCGCTCGGCTCTCTGCTGTAGCCGGCGCCATTCTCGGTGAGGGAATCAGTAAGTGGCTTCACTTCCCGATTCCCTACTGCGCATGCGCGAGTCGCGCGGCGCAATGAGAATCTTCAGCGCTGTCTGCCGGGACACGTGTGTGTGTGTGTGTGTGTGTGTGTGTGTATTCCCGGCAGACAGCGCGCCGGGACAGGAAGCTGCGTAAACTCCCGTGGGAGTTTATGCTGGAAGTGGGTGCAGATACCTGTCTTAGACAGGTATCTGCACCCCCTTCCCCCCTGAATGGTGCCAAATGTTACACAGGAGGGGGGGGGGGGGGGGGGTTCCAAAAAGTGGGAGTTCCACTTTAGGGTGGAATCCCGCTTTAAGATTGGTTGATCCAAGAATGTTTCCAGACATTACATAGAACCCAGAAATGGGATGTATACAGGTGCCGTTGGCTATTTTAGCTGAACATGCGCTTTAAAGTGGTTCTAAAGCCTAAACTATTTTTTATCCTTAATGCATTCCTTGCATGAAGGTAAAAATGAATTGGGTAGCAATATGCTTCCCCTGCCCCTCCTTATCCTTTCCGGAGTCCTCACTCAATCAGCCCTGTGCCCATCTGTAGCAGCTCTTCCTGTTCTCATAGGCTTTGCTGGGGCAGCGAGAGCCATTGGCTCCTGCAGCTGTCAGCCAAATCCTGTGACGAGGAGGTGGGGCTGAGCTGTCTGTGTATGTGGACACAGACAGCATGGCTCAGGAGCGAGCCCTCAGGTGTGCCACAATAGGAAGCGGCTTCTTATGGTGGAACATTGAGAAGGAGGCTGGAAGGGGATCCCAAAAAAGGGGAATTGGGGTTGCTGTGCATGTTTCTTTTTAATTTTTTTTTTTTTTTTTTTTTTTTTTTTCATGACAAACACTTTAAATTGCATTGTGAATGCTCTTATTAAACTGAAGCCAGTGAGAACAACACCTTTAGGGAAGGAACATTCATGATAAAAAGGTCCTGCAACAAGTGAGGTCTGAATTAATACTCTATTATAAGAAAGGTGATAAGATAAGCAAAAAATAGAATAATAGCTCCATTCTCTGCATATGGTGCTTGAAAGTCACATGCTGATCACCTTCTAGTACACGACTGCCCTGCCTGTACAGAAAATGTGACGAGTTTCTACACCCAGGGCAGCCAAGGAGAAGTAATGTTTGTAGTTTGAGACCTTTTGAGCAGTAGCCGAAACTATTGATAGCATTATGTGTCGTGGTCTTGTCGGTGATATGTCACACTACAGGTGCACAATATATGTGTGTTTCTATTAAGACCCCTTTCACAAGCGTTTTTCAGGCGCTTTAGCGTTAAAATACGCTGCTGTAAAGCGCCTGAAAGAAGCCTCAACTGCAATCCCAATGTGAAATCCAGAATGCTTTCACACCGAGGTGCTGCGCTGGCGGGGTGTCAAAAAAAGTCCTGTAAGCAGCTTCTTTGAAGCGCCCCTTCCCATTGAAATCAATGGGAAGCGCCTGCAAAACGCTTTTGGCAGCAGCGCTTTGTGGGCGCTTTTAACCCTTTTATTTGGCCACTAGCAGGGGTTATAAGCGCCCCACTAGCACTGCTAAAGCGCTGCTAGTTTAAGCAGCACTTTACGAGCGTTTTTCGGGCGCTGGCAGTGTGAAAGGGCTCTTAAAGCACTTGGGTTTTCACATTGGGATTGCAGATGAGGCTTCTTTAAAGGCGCTTTTTTAAACGCTAAAGCACCTGAAAAACGTTGGAAAAATGCCCCAGTGTGAAAGGGGTCTTATTGTATATTTAAATTTTTACATACCTCCAGGCCTTTTTTTTTTTTTTATTTTTATTTTTTATTTATTTATTTTACACTTTTGTAAAAAAAAAAATTTGACCAGCCATCACATCCACCGGTTGGCCAGAACCCTGACTAAAGCCGGTTGCTGTGTTCGGGTCTTGGCTCTAGTAACCCGGAAGCGCTGTCATGACATCACTTCCAGATTACTCTCATCCTAAAGGCGCCAGTTTTAAAAAATAGAAAGTATTCAAAAATGCCAATCTTGGCGTTTTGAATAATTATAAACTCAGTGGAGGTGGTTGGGGTCTTATAGACACCAGATCCCTCCATAAAGAGTGCCTGTCACTGCCTATTACATTCCTTGTGACTGCAAAAAAAGTAATTTTACATTTTTTTTTTTTTTTTTTTTAAATGTAAAAGGACAGTATAAAAACGGGGCTGGTTCACACCACAAAAACACACTCCAGATCCATTCCGGGTGCGTTTCTGCATGCGCGTTTTTGATGCGTTTCCGGATGCATTCCATGTGCTCTTCTTTTCCTGTTTTGTTTATTTTTTCCACAATACTAGCATCCAGTAAGTTTTTATTGCGTGTTAGTGCGTTTTGTATGCATTTTACTGCATTCCAGTGCCATTCTATGTTAAATTATTTTCTTCTGGAACTGAAAAGCCCTGGAACAGACTGCACTGGTGTGAACTATGCCATTGAAAACTATATAACCTACTTTCCTTGAGTTGTTGATGCAGTACAAAAATGCATTGAACTGCATGTGGTGTGAACTAGCCCTAAATCTACAGAATATCGGCACCTGGTATCAGCTATCTGCCTTTAAAGGCAGCCAAAAAATCAGTTTCGGCCCTGAAAAAAACATTGTCGACCCCCCCCCTAATCTTAACGTTCGCTAAACTAGATCAAGCCTTGATCTATTAAATCTTTCCTCCAGTTCTCTATCATTAGAACGAGACCTGGACTTGTTGGGGACAGCTTTGGTCTCGGTGCTGGGAGCACATGATCGAATGCTCTTACAACACAAGAAAGCCCACTTCGTGGAAGCCACATATGGGTTGGGTGGTCTTAAATAGTTTAGGATTTTTTTTGTACAGTAAAAATAATCACAATCAGGAGTTAGGCTGCATTCACACCTTTCAGGCAGAAAATCGTGCGAATTGCAGCGTTTTTTGCCGGGATTTTGTGCAGAGCAAAAGGTCACCAATGTAAAAAGAAGAAAAACGCCCAAATCTGCCCGTTTTGAGCAACAAAAAAGGGTCCGAAACTTGTTTGAGCTTCAGGCGTAGGGCTTCAGGCGTTTTGGAGTGGAGATGTGAACCATCTCCATAGAGAATAATGTATTTTTTCCCCTCTAGCGTTTTGTGGCTTCAGGCGATAAAACGCTCAGGTGTAATTGCACCCTTAGTATTAAGTTATACTGTATATAACATTTTTATGAGTGGTCTGTAGAGTCTTTAAATGTGGTTACTTTTTTTGGGCTTTAATTTTAAAGGGGTTGTAAACCCTCATGTTTTTTTCACCTTAATGTAAAAAAATGTACTTACCAGAAACCCTTGTTGCTAGGCAGTTTTCCTAATGTGCCTCTTCCTATTCCGCGGCGCTTCCTCCTCTTCGGTGAGTGGCCCGTTGCCTTCTGGGACATGTGTGTGTCCCAGAAAACAACAGGGCCATTCACAAAGCGTTGCGCGACTCGTGGATGCGCAGTAGGAAACGGGCAGTGAGGCCGCAAGGCTCCACTGCCTGTTTCCCTTCGTTAAGATGGCGGCGCGGGCACCTGGTCCGATGGACGGATCGGCCTGGGGGGGGGGGGGGGGGGGCGACATCACGGGCTCGCTGGACAGTAAGTGGCCTTATTAAAAGTCAGCAGCTACAGTGTTTGTAGCTGCTGACTTTTTTTTATTTATTTTTTTTAAATTGCGGCTGGAACACCACTTTAAGGTGGAAAAAAACGTCTGACCCTGACCGGCCCCCTAGCCCACCCCCCTCCCCCCCCCCCCGTTTTACTCACCTGACACCCTTTGATCCCTTGGTGGAGACGCGCTATACCTCTCTGCCCAGGGTTCTCGGCTCTTGATTGGATAGATTGTAAGCAGCGCAGCCATTTGCTCCAACTGCTGTCAATAAAATACAATGAAGCGGGGCAGACTTGGGAGCGCGCTCGCAAGGTAATCCCCCAGGAGAGTGCTTCTCCTAGGGGGTTATATGATGCAGGGAGGAGCTAATAGCCTTGCCAGGGGACCCCAGAAGAGGAGGATCGTGGCCACTCTGTGCAAAACCAACTGCACAGTGGAGGTCTGTTTTGTTATTAAAACAATAACTAAAACATTAAGCTTTACAATCACTTTAATACCGTCGATACTCTGGATTTGGAGGTGTACAAAAACACTTTTCCATGCACAAAAAGACATTCATTACACAAATCCAGCTTAGCAAGTTTGGGGACCTGGCCTTTCTATGACCCTGTGACGCTGGACATTCACCTATATCTATGATGGATAAAAAGCATACCATTTGCTGACGTTTTTGCTTTTATAGTGATTTTTGAATTTGTCTTTTGAACTTTGACAACAACAATCCGTGTGTCATGACAACTGTCAGAACACTGATCTTTGAAGAAAATATTTAGGCGTTGGCCTATTGGATATCCCCAGAAGCACAAGCTTTAGTTGTCATTACAAATCCATTCAGCTTATGTATAATTACAGTATCTAACAAAAGAGAGTACACCCCTCACATTTTTGTAAATATTTTATTCTATGTTTTCATGTGACAACACTGAAGAAATGACACTTTGCTACAATGTAAAGTAGTGAGTGTGCAGCTTGTATAACCCTTTCATGACTAAGCCTATTTCTGACATTTGGTGTCTACAAGTTAAAATCCCTATTTTTTGCTAGAAAATTACTTAGACCCCCCCCCCCCCAAACATTTTTATATATAAAAAATATTTTTAGCAAAGAATCTAGAGAATAAAATGGCAATTGTTGCAATATTTGATGTCACACGGTATTTGTGCAGCAGTGTTTTTAAACTTTTTGGGAAAAGGGACACTTTCATGAATTTAAAAAAAACGAAACGGTATAGTTATCCCAATTTTTTTTTTTGTATAATGTTAAAGATGTTTCGCCGAGTAAATGGATACCAAACATGTCACGCTTTATAATTGCACGCACTCGTGGAATGGCGACAAACTTTGGTACCTAAAAAATCTCCACAGGCGACGCTTTCATTTTTTTTTTTTTGTTTGTTTTTGCGGTTACCAGGTTAGAGTTACAGAGGAGGTCTAATGCTAGAATTATTGCTCTCGCTCTGACGATCGCGGCGATACCTCACACCGTTTACATATGCGGGAACAACTACCGTATGCGTTTTTGAGCACGAGCTTGCGGTGACGGGCGATTTGAAAATTTTTTTTTCTTTTTTTATATTATTAACCACTTGCTTACTGGGCACTTAACCACTTGCCGACCGGCGCACGACGATATACGTCGACAGAATGGCACGTACAGGCAGGAGGGCGTATATATACGTCCCTCCTTTAGCCTGTCCGTGCCATCGGGAGCGCGCCGGGAGCGGCGCGCTCCCGCGCCGGTCGGGACCCCCGTGAGTCCGGCCGCGGTCCCCGCGGACTCGATCGCCGCGGGGACTCCCGCGATCGTCTCACGGAGCGGCTAAACGGGGAGATGCCGAGATAAACAGCATCTCCCCGTTCTGCCTAGCAACTAGTGACGCCGATCTCTGCTCCCTGTGATTGGAGCAGAGATCAGCATTCACTAGCTGACAGCCACGCCCCCCCACAGTAAAAAAAAACACCCCTAGGCCTACTTAACCCCTACACTGCCACCTTGTGGTTAACTCCTAAACTGCCAGTGTCATTTATACAGAAATCAATGCATTTAAATGCATTAATTGCTGTAAAAATGACAATGGTCCCAAAAATGTGTCAAAAATGTCCGATGTGTCCGCCATAATGTCGCAGTCACAAAAAAAATCGCAGATCTCCGCCATTAATAATAAAAAAAAAATTATTAATAAAAATGCTATAAAACTATCCCCTATCTTGTAAACGCTATAACTTCTGCGCAAACCGATCAATAATCGCTTATTTTTTTTTTTTACCAAAAATATGTAGAAGAATACGTATCGGCCTAAACTGAGGAAAAAAAATGTTTTTTTATATATTTTTGGGGGATATTTATTATAGCAAAAAATAAAAAATAATGCATTTTTTTCAAAATTGTCGCTCTATTTTTGTTTATAGCGCAAAAAATAAAAACCGCAGGGGCGATCAAATATCACCAAAAGAAAGCTCTATTTGTGGGAAAAAAAAGGACGTCAATTTTGTTTGGGAGCCACGTCGCACGACCGCGCAATTGTCAGTTAAAGCGACGCAGTGCCGAATCGCAAAAAGGGGCCTGGTCCTTTGGCTGCAAATTGGTCCGGTCTGAAAGTGGTTAAACCCCCTTCCTGCCCAGACCAATTTTCAGCTTTCGGGGCTCTCACACTTTGAATGACAATTACTCAGTCATGCAACACTGTACCCAAATTAATTTTTTGTCCTTTTTTTCCCACAAATAGAGCTTTCTTTTGGTGGTATTTGATCACCTCTGGGTTTTTTTTATTTTTTGCGCTATAAATGAAAAAAGACCCAAAATTTTGAAAAAAAACACATTTTTCTTTGTTTCTGTGATAAAATTTAGCAAATTATTAATTTTTCTTCATAAATTTTGACCACAATTTATACTGCCACATGTCTTGGGTAAAAATAACCCAAATTTGTGGAAATTATTTGGTCTTTGTGAAAGTTAGAGAGTCTACAAACTGTGGTGCAAATTATACAAAATTGATCACATCTGATGTACTGGTGACCGATCTCATTTCTTGTGACCCGAACAAGCCAGGAAAGTACAAATACCCCCCAAATGACCCCTTTTTTGAAAGTAGACATTCCAAGGTATTTAGTAAGAGGCATGGTGAGCTTTTTGATGTTTTATTTTTTTCCCACAATTCTTTGCAAAATGAATTATTTTTTTATTTTTTTCCACAAAATTGTCATTGTAATAGGTTATTTCTCTCACATGCAATGTGTATACCACAAATGTCACCCCAAAATAAATTCTGCTACTCCTCCTGAGTATTACGATACCACATGTGTGGGACTTTTACACAGCCTGGCCACTTAGAGAGGCCCAACATGCAGGGAGCGCCATCACGTGTTTTAGGAGCATAAATTACACATCTAACTTGTTGACTACCTATTACACTTTTGAAGGCCCTGGAGCACCAGAACAATGACATGTGGCACTGATGACAGGTGGCACTGATGACACGTGACACTGATGTGGCACTGATGACAGATGGCACTAATACGGGGCACTGATGACACGTGACACTGATGACAGATGGCACTAATACGGGGGCACTGATGACACGTGACACTGACTGATGGCACTAATATGTGGCACTGCTGACAGATGGAACTTATACGTGGCACTGATATCATGTGGCACTGATGAGAGATGGCACTAATACTTGGCACTGATGACAGATGACACCGATACGTGGCATTGATGACACGTGCCACTGATAACAGATGGCACGTGACACTGACAGGTGGCACTGATACGTGGCACTGATGACAGATGGCACTGACGTGGCACTGATGACAGATGGCACTGACGTGGCACTGATGACAGATGGCACTGACGTGGCACTGATGACAGATGGCACTGGGGACAGGTGGCACTGGCAGATTGCACAGATGGCACTGGGGGCAGGTGGTACTGGGGACAGGTGGCACTCTGGGGACTGGTGGTACTGGGGACAGGTGGCTGATGGTACTGGGGACTGGTGGCTGATGGTACGGGGGACTGGTGGCTGATGGTACTGGGGACTGGTGGCTGATGGTACTGGAGACTGGTGGCTGATGGTACTGGAGACTGGTGGCTGATGGTACTGGAGACTGGTGGCTGATGGTACTGGAGACTGGTGGCTGATGGTACTGGGGACTGGTGGCTGATGGTACTGGGGACTGGTGGCTGATGGTACTGGGGACTGGTGGCTGATGGTACTGGGGACTGGTGGCTGATGGTACGGGGGACTGGTGGTACTGGGGACTGGTGGTACTGGGGACAGGTGGCTGATGGTACTGGGGACTGGTGGCTGATGGTACTGGGGACTGGTGGTACTGGGGACTGGTGGCTGATGGTACTGGGGACTGGTGGTACTGGGGACAGGTGGCTGATGGCACTCTGGTGGCAGCGGGACAGATCGCTTTATTTTTTTTTTTTTTTTTTTTTTTTTTTACTTACGGCGCCGGCGCCGTTCCTCTCTCACTCCTCACACGCTGTCTGTGTGAGGAGGCAGAGCGGCGCTGACAGATGATCTCATATGTTTGCATATGCAAACATATGAGATCATCTCTCATTGGACAGCTGGATCTCGCTGTAAACGGCCGCTGTGATTGGCCGTTTACAGCGATCTGTGACCGGCTGTGTCCGACGGACACGGCCAGCACAGAACTTCCCCGATGCGCGCTCTCAGGAGCGCGCATTAGGGAAGTAAACAGAAGGACGTCCAGGGACGTCCTCCCAGCAGAGAGCGTCCGCGCTGCAGCCGTCTTTCGGCTATAGCGCGGGCGCGAAGTGGTTAAATTGTGTTTTAAAAAAAAAAAAAAATTGCTTTTATTGCTGTCACAAGGAATGTAAACAACCCTTGTGACAGTAATAGGTGGTGACAGTTACTCTTTATGGAGGGATCGGGGGGTCTAAAAGACCCCAAATCCCTCCTTTGCACTTCAAAGTATTCAGATCTGAATAGTGTATATTTTTTTAAATCTGGCACTATTCGCAGCCGAGTAAACAGGAAGTGACGTTGTGTCATCGCTTCCGTGTTTACATCCAGGCGTTTCCGGCTTCATTCCAGTCTGTCACTAGCCGTCGGAAGCAGCGGATGTTTGATCGGTTCTTCTGGTGGGACGGGAGGCCTGGGAAGAGCAGCGGGAAGGGGGGGCGTCCCCTCCCGCTTCTCCGGTATAACAGCCGAGTGGCTTTTAGCTGCATCGGTTGTTATACCTGGATAGCCAATCACCCGCTCTAAACAACGGTACCGGGATGATGCCTGCAGCTGCGGGCATCATCCCGGTATAACCCCCCGAAAGCCGAGTATGCACATCTGCGTACGCTCGGCGGGAAGGCGATAACCGTATAAATTTGCTGTCCCCTCAAAATAACTAGACACACAGCCATTAATGTATAAACCGCTGGCAACAAAAGTAAGTACACCCCTAAGTGAAAATGTCCCAATTGGCCATTTTCCCTCCCCGGTGTAATGTGACTCGTTAGTGTTAAGGTGTGTTAAATTTGGTGTTATTGCTCTCACTCTCTCATACTGGTCACTGGAAGTTCAACATGGCACCTCATGGTAAAGAACTCTCTGAGGATCTGAAAAGAATTGTTGCTCTACATAAAGATGGCCTAGGCTATAAGAAGATTGCCAAGACCCTGAAACTGAGCTGCAGCACCGTGGTTAAGACCATACAGTGGTTGAACAGCACGGGTTCCACTCAGAACAGGCCTCGCCATGGTTGATCAAAGAAGTTGAGTGCACACGCTCAGCGTCGTATACAGAGGTTGTCTTTGGGAAATAGAGGTATGAGTACTACCAGCATTGCTGCAGAGTTTGATGGGGTGGGGGGTTAGCCTGTCAGTGCTCAGACCATACGCAGCACACTGCATCAAATTTGTCTGCATGGCTGTTGTCCCAGAAGGAAGCCTCTTCTAAAGATGATGCACAAGAAAGTAGAGCCGCACAAATAACCACTTCAGCCCGGGAAGAATTTACCCCCTTCCTGACCAGAGCACTTTTTGCGATTCGGCACTGCATCGCTTTAACTGACAATTGTGCGGTCGTGCGAAGTGGTTCCCAAACAAAATTGACGTCCTTTTTTTTTTTTTTTTTTTTTTTTTCACAAATAGAGCTTTCTTTTGGTGGTATTTGATCACCCCTACGGTTTTTATTTTTTGCGCTATAAACAAAAAAAAGAGCGACAATTTTGAAAAAAACTAATTTTTTGCTATATCCCCCAAAAATATATAAAAAAACAATTTTTTCCTCAGTTTAGGCCAATTATCTATTCTTCTACATATTTTTGGTAAAAAAAATCCCAATAAGCAATTTATTGATTGGTTTGTGCATTTACACATTATGGCGGACACATCGGACATTTTTGACACATTTTTGGGACCATTGTCATTTATACAGAAATCAGTGCTATACAAATGCACTGATTCCTGTGTAAATGGCAGTGAAGGGGTTAAGTGTGTCCTGGGGAGTGTTTCTAACTGTGGGGGGGCTTGGCTGTGTGTGACACGTCACTGATCTCTGCTCCGATCACACGGAGCAGATATCAGTGACACTGTCACTAGGCAGAACGGTGACACTTGTTTCTTACAGTTAAAGCGGAAGTCCCGCAATTTTTTTTTTTTTTTTTTTTTTTAAAGTCAGCAGCTACAAATACTGCAGCTGCTGACTTCTAAAATATGGACACTCACCTGTCCAGGGAGCCCGTGATGTCGGCACCCAAGGGTGAACCGTCCCTCGGATGCTGCCATCTTCGGTAAGGGAATCAGGAAATGAAGCCTTGTGGCTTCACTTCCCAGTTCCCTACTGCGCATGCGCGAGTCGCTCTGCACAATCAAAATGGTCCCTGCTGTCTCTGGGACCCGTGTGTGTCTCAGCACACAGTGTGGGGGGACGGGAAGAGGCGTGGACTCCCACGGGAGTTTTTGCCCGGAAGTGGGTGCAAATACCTGTCTTAGACAGGTATCTGCACCCCCCCTCCCACCTGAAAGGTGCCAAATGTGACCCCAGAAGGGTTCTGAAAAGTGGAGGTTCATTTTTTGTGTGAAAACGCTTTAAAATCTTTATTATTATTATTATTATTATTATTATTATGCAATTATATTATATATATATTTTTTTTTTAGCAGAGACCCTAGGGAATAAAATGGCAATTGTTGCAATATTTTATGTCACACTGTATTTGCACAGTGGTCTTTCAAGTGCAATTTTTTTGGGAAAAATACACTTCAATGAATAAAAAAAAAATAAACAGTAAAGTTAGCCCAATTTTTTTGTTTAATGTGAAAGATGTTACGCCGTGAGAATCGTGCTTTATCTTCTAAGCAAAAAAATGACGATTCTCATTTTAGCCAGAATCGTGCAGCTCTACAAGAAAGCCCGCAGTTTCCTGAAGACAAGCCGACTAAGGACATGGATTACTGGAACCATGTCCTGTGGTCTGATGAGACCAAGATAAACTTGCTTGACACCATCTGAACCAAATGTGTGTGTGTGTGTGTGTGTGTGTGTGTGGTGGCAACCAGGAGAGGAGTACAAAGAAAAGTGTGTCTTACCTACAGTCATGCATGGTGGTGGGAATGTCATGGTCTGGGGCTGCATGAGGGCTGCCAGCACTGGGAAGCTACAATTCATTGAGGGAACCATGAATGCCAACATGTACTGTGATATACTGAAGCAGCGCATGATCCCCCTCCCTTTGGAAACTGGGCCGTATTCCAACATAACAACCCCAAACACACCTCCAAGATGACCACTGCCTTGCTAAAGAAGCTGAGGGTAAAGGTGATGGACTGGCCAAGCATGTCTCAAGAGCTAAACCCTATTGAGCATCTGTGGGGCATCCTCAAATGGAAGGTGGAGGAGCACAAGGTCTCTAACATCCACCAGCTCTGTGATGTCATCATGGAGGAGTGGAAGAGGACTCCAGTGGCAACCTGTGAAGCTCTGGTGAACTCCATGCCCAAGAGGGTTAAGGCAGTGCTGGAAAAAAATGGTGGCCACACAAAATATTGACACTTTGGGCCCAGTTTGGACATTTTCACTTAGGGGTGTACAGTACTCTGTTTTATTACCAGTGGTTTAGACATTAATGGCTGTGCGTTTGCTATTTTGAGAGGACAGCAAATTTACACTGTTATACAAGCTGTACATTCACTACTTTACATTGTAGCAAAGTGTCATTTCTTCAGTGTTGTCACATGAAAAGATAGAATAAAATATTTACAAAAATCTGAGGTGTGTACTCACCTTTGTGATATACTGTATGTATCATATAAATAGTTGGGTACATTTCTGAAAACACCCTCCAGCTACCACCCAGATTCTGGTGTTCCTGAATAACCACATTGCATATATGTCTTGGCCACCTTTTATTCTCTTCTACATAGTTACAGATCTTTTGTTAATCACTGTTAAGTGTGTTGCAGACTGAAGTAGGAGAGATCTGTGTCCGTGCGCTGTTGACCTGTGTGTGGATTCTGTATACAAAGAGCTGCTGTTTGCTCTGGCTTTTCCACTGCCAGCATGGAGCTCGGTGGAGGAGGCATTCTCTACATCCTGGAACAGTGTGCTGCTGTAAACGGATCCCTGGATTAATACTCCATCCTCCAGAGAGCAAAACTGCACCATCCAGGCTTCTATGTTAGCCTGTGAGGTCATCATCTCCTGCATACAGTGATCGCTCACATACATGGTTTTGGTGACTTGGCAGTAAACTTCCAGAGCGGCTCCTCCTGTTGCACACTTTGAGTCTGTATTATAGCAACAGAAAACTTGTCATTTGTAGCCTGGATGATGCCATAAAACAGCAAGACAGACTTCAGGACTGGAAAGGAATCCAAGATCTAACACACTTTTCAGACCGGAGAATCTAGTTATGTCTCACCAGGAGAAAGAGGAAGAGGCATTGCCTGAAAGTACTCCGGCCGTATGTATAGACTTACCATTTTTATTTTATTTTTTTAATGTAGAAACTATTGAAATATTTAATATAAAAATGCTTAAAGCGGAGTTCCAACCACATATAGGATTTTTTTTTTTTTTTTTTTTTTAAATCATTCTCTTTCTATCTTCTAATGTTATATTAACAATCGTTATTCTCTTTAAAAAGCGCCGCTTTCATTCCTATTTAAGTAAATGTTTTGCTTGGGCAGTACCATCTTAGGTGTGGGCAGGTGAAGCCCACAAGCATACACTTCCTTGGTTACAGTGTTGCTGTATTACCAGCATGCACCACCATTCTCGTGCATGCACCGAACGTACGGTGCAGCACCCTACACTTCTGACGTTGCGATCTCAGTGGGCGGCGGCGGCGGAAGTGCCCACCCCCGTTGTGGTGGCAACGAAGCCATCGGCGCTGCGCAGTGACTCCTGGGAAATGATGATGGACATCTCCCAGGAGCAGTAGCGAGCACGGGTCCTGAGGGAAATGACGTCAGGCACCTTGGAGAGGAAGAGGCAGATTACAAGGGACCCCCTAGCAACAGACCTGAAAAGGTAAAAAAAAAAATTTTTTATTTTTTTTCACCCCAAAGGTTGTTCCTTGTATTGAATGCAGCTTTAATAATGTTAGTTTTGTTTTCTGACTGTAACTCCGCTTTACGGCTCAATCTACACTGCTGCGACATGGGATACGACTTGTGAGTCCCCCAAGTCGCATAACATGTCAAATTCAGTGTTTCCCTATGAGAGAAATCTTAACTGATACTACACAAGTCGCTCTGAATTTATAAAAGGTTCCTGCACTACTTTTTGGCCTGACTTGGATGCCATTTTGGAGCCTGTATAATGGCTGAAATCGTACCCAAGTCAGATCAAGTCGAAAAAGTCGCAGCAGTGCGAACCGAGGCCTTACAGGTATACTTCTGCTAATTGTACATAGATGGATATGTGTATTTAGTTTTTAGACTCTAAAAAAGAAAAAAATACACTGCGGCGAGTATTTCCAATAAAAAGTGGAATTAAAGTGACTGTATCACTAATATAGCAAAAACACCATGCAAATATCCTGTTTTTGTTTTATTTTTTTATGTACAGTATAGCTCAGCAAATGGTCCCTTTACCCTAGATCAGCTTTTCTCAACCCTTTCAACACAGAGGAACCCTTGAAATAACCTTCCAGTCTTGGGAACCTTTTCTAAAACTTACTATATGTACAATTCATGATATATTAGTGTGATGGTCAGTGGGAGGAATCGCCTTATACTTGTGGTTATTGGAAAGAATTCTCTCATTACAGATGGCTAAAAGGATCAGTGGTGTCAGTAGGAACTTATCTAAGAGGCAGAAATTGTGCATTACTTATTCTCCTTGGCGCTGGCTTCCGGCCCTTTAAGGGGTTTGCAATGCGGGGAGGGGCTTATGACCACGTGACGATTGTGATTTGCGGTTACATGATCGGAAAAGTCCTGATCGCAAACGGCGTTCAGGAACCTTTCAGGAGCGTGCAAGGTGCAAGCTATCGGCACAGCACTGTCGTGGCTATTGCAGGCAAATATGCAGCCGCTATGCATCCTCTCGGTGGCCGGGCCTTGGCGCAGATTTGCGAGAGCTCAGCTCCAAGTGGTTAAGGAACCCCTAGCAACGTCTGGAGAAACCCTGTCCTAGATCATAGCTGATTGGGCAAACTATTTTATGTTTTTAAGATAGACTGTTTCCAGTATGTTTGAGCGTGGGGGTTATTTACGAAAGGCAAATCCACTTTGCACTACAAGTGCACTTGAAATTGCACTGAAAGTGCACTCCCTGTAAATCTGAGGGGAAACTCTGCTGATTTTATTATCCAACCATGTACAAGCTAAAATGCTGTTTTTTATTTTCCTTGCATGTCCCCCTCGGATCTACAGCGACTGCACTTCCAAGCGCACTTTCAGTGCAATTTCAAGTGCACTTTGCACTTGTAGTGCAAAGTGGATTTGCCTTTAGTAAATAATGTTAACTCAGTAACCGTTTTACATGTTCATTGCAAGCTCTGTTGTTGTAATAAGTAAAATCTAAAGCAACTGTCTCTATTTAGCTTTGATTGGAGATCACTGTTTCTCTTTAGACCCCTTTTACACAAATGCATTCCGTCTCCCCAGGATGTCATAGACTGATCCCCTGCTAGTCAGATCAGAATATAGGACTGTATATGTATGTATATGTGACATGCGTGTCTATTCTGATCGTTGTCCTCCATTTTCTAATCCAAGAAAAAGTGACCCCTGTAATCTTCATGGGTGGCTAGATGTAAATTAAGTAAGTCAGTAAAAATGGGAACTGGGGAAAAAAAAAAAAACTTGTGTTTTGGTCTGACAAAATTGAACAGATACGGGTGACCAAACGCAACAAGCTGTGTGCAGACAAAAAAAAAATCATCTGACCATCTATGGGAGCACATTGCATTATTGCATTCTATTTTTTGATCTGTGTAATCACAAGTCAAAAACAGGCAGCCGAAACGCCTGTGTGAAAGGGGTAAAATCTGTTCATTCATGACCGATGCTTTCATTATTTTTTAGAAAGTTGCCTTTGACCCATCAAAGATAATAATATTGTTATTATTATTTTATATATATATATTTTTTTTTTTGGCCATCCTCATTTGAACTCTGTAAGTTGTCTCTCATTTATCCAGTGTTGCATATTACAGTGCTAAATGTCATTCCTCTTGTAGTTAGTGTTACCAAAGGCAGTTTTTTTTTTTAATTAAAATAATAAACATGTTATGCTCACCTGCTCTTTTGGGGTCCCCCGCTGGCGATCTTGACACATCCTTTTCTCAGTGTGCCCCCATAGCAAGCCGCTTGCTATGGGGGCATATGGGTGTGCTCGCTCCCAACCTGTGTGTGTCCATGAAGCCGCACTCCACAGACGCACACAGCACAGCTTTGGCCCACCCCCTGCTCTTGCCTCACAGCATTTGATTGACAGCTGCAAGAGCAAATGGCTCCTGCTGCTGCCCAAGTCCCCATGTAAGAGGACAAAAGAGATGAGCCATGCACAGCGCTGGATTGATTTAGAAAGGTGAGGTAGGACAGCAAGTTGCAAAACATATATATTTTTTTACCTTAGTCATTGTAAAGGCATGGTTTCTTATATTAAAAAAAAAAATCATACTTACCGGCTCTGTGCAATGGTTTTGCACAGAGCGACCCTGATCCTCCTTTTCTTGGGTCCCCCACCAGTGCTCCTCGCCCCTCTCCCTTGCTGAATACCTCCATAGCAAGCTGCACACAGCACAGTTCCCTTCCCTCTTGCTGTGATTGACAGCAGTGGGAGCCATTGGCTCCCACTGCTGTATCAGAGCCAATGAGGAGAGAGTGTGCTGAGAGAGCCCATGCACATCGCTGGATTGAGATTAGGCTCGGGTCTGTATTTAGAGGGGCAGGGGGGAGCTGCTTGCAGAAGTTTTTTTTTTTTACCTTACTGCAGGAAATGGATTAATATAAAAAATGTTCTGCCTTTTAGAACCACGTTAATGCAGGGATAGCATTAAAGCGGTTGTATACCCTGTTTGGCGATTTATTATTTTTTTTTTTTTAACCTACAGGTAAGCCTATAATAAGGCTTACCTGTAGGAAAAATTAATATCTCCTAAACCTCCTCATCGGTGACTGACCGAGCGCCGCTGCGGGGGACTTCATTCTAAGGTAAGTATTTCATAATGTGCGAGTATGTGTTGCATGCTAGCACATTATGCTGTTGTCTTGCAGGTTTTTTTTTCCCAGCGGTTTTGTACCACTTTTAAGGTAAAAAAAATATAATTATTTAGATTTAGAACCGCTGTAAACATTCTCATTGGGTCTGTTGTTTTGTCTGCCACCTAGTATATTTTTGATTATTGCCCATTTTTGAAAACTTTAGTCCTACTATAAAAGTATTAAAACATTTTTATTTTATTGATGGACACATTTATGAGCTCACAAGAACGAAGCACATTATTGTTGTTGTAAAAAAAAAAAAAAAAATTCCACCAAAGGGAAAGGTTTTAAATTAAAAGATAAAATTAAAGGTAATGTCAAAAATGTTGCCTGCTTGCAATATTTGCGGAGCATATTTGCAGAGAAATTTTTTTTTTTTTTTCTATTTGAATTGCTCTGTTTTGTATGAAACTGTTTGCATTCCATTATTCATGACTGATTTCCTTAACTAGGGGAGTGTCGGGTACATCGCTATACAGATTACCCTAGGAAACTGAATGCTAGTTGCTATAAATTACTTTACTTCACAGCTGTGCTGCTTTTACATTCGTTTTTTTATTTTTACTTTTTGTGTGAAAAATAGGTTATTGATCTTATAGTGTTTGTTTTGGTTTTTTTCTTTTATAAAACCGCATTTTTCAGGGCATTTAGACGGCAGTGACTGGACTGGAGTAGCCAGAATCTGGAGCAGCTGTGCATGCAAATCCTTCTTCATAAGCTGTACCTATTTATCTGTCACCTTCTCTTCTCTATGATAGTGCAGGTATAAGGGTAAATGGCGCTACCTATATAATGAAAGGCAACAGATTTTGTTCACTTGTTAGGTGCTGTGTGCATCTATAGTGACTAATAAAAGTGCATATACCAGTAGTGTAATCCTAGGATTGCACTATTGGTATATGCACTTTTATTAGTCACTATAGAGGCACATAGCGCCTAACAAGTGAACAGGGTCTGTCGCCTTTCATTATATAGTTGGCGCCATTTACCCTTATACTTGAACGATTATCATTCTAGTCCCCTATTGGGGACCTAGCAGGGTAGGCTTCACACCTTATTTCCCCTTTGGCCTAAGCGTGGATACATTATTTTATTTAACATTCTCTTCTCTATGACCTTCTAAAACGCACAGATCAAAGGCTGTTTCTGAGCTCCAGCAGGCAGGATCAGGAATCTGACATCACACACTGCACAGCATTGAGAGGAGAGCTGAGTGTAAACTGAGACCCGAGTGGAGGGAATAAACACACTTCCACACAGTCTCCTAGGGAAACATGCACAGCTGGGGAGTGTTGGGGAGGGGTGAGGTCAGAGTTCTCTCCCCATATTCTTAGGTGTTGGAATAACCTGTCAGAAGTGAGTAATGCAGACGGCAAAGGGAGGAGAGAGGGGAAAGAAATCCCACTTTGGATTGAGGCCAGTACACACTATAGAGGGATATGCCTAATTCATTTTTAATTTTAGAGGTTTACAAACACTTTAAGTGAACAAGTTGAAGTTAGAAGCTGATTTGTTACTATGAACAGCTCTTTCAGATTCTGTCTGCCCCACTTTTAGTAAGCTCTCCTATAATGGGGAGGAAATTAGGGGGAGGAGCTGCTGTTTGAGCAGAAAAAGTGTGAGAAAACGCTCCTAAAACACAAAAAATGTGGTCCATGGGCCAAAAATGCTTGTAATCTGCCATTTTAGAGCTACAAGCAGAAAATGATGTGTGACTGGGGCCTTCCACTTATGGCGCTGCCCCTAAAGACATCTCTGGGTGTGAAGCTGTCAGCATCACAAACTGCAGATTCAGGGGGAATCAGTATTTTGTATATGTGAAGCAGGACTCCAGGCAATCTGCTTAATGCACAATTGGAATGCATATATGTTTAGAGATATATACCGTATATACTTGAGTATAAGCCAATCCGAATATAAGCCGAGGCACTTAATTTTACCACAAAAAAACTGGGAAAACTTATTGACTCGAGTATAAGCCTAGGGTGAGAAATGCGCAGCTACTGTAAGTGGAAAAGACAGTCATCAATGCCCGTTTGCAGCCTCACTGTGCCCATTTGCAGCCATAGGTCCCCCGAACTTTAAACTTGATAGTTAACGGTTGCTAGATGCCCCCTGGCTGCAGCTAAAATTTGGGGTTTCTGGACCCAAAGGGTCCTGAAATGACTGCTGCAGATGGACACAGTTGACCGATTTTGGGGCCCTGTATCTCGGGGTCACTTAGTGCTAGGAACCCAATCTTTGGATATGTTGTAGTTCACTGGGTTTGCACACCAAATGTGGGGTTCCTAGCACCGAGTGGCCCCGAGATACGGGGGCCCAAAGTCGGTTCGGAAAATGTCATTTTCTGCAGCAGAAAAAGGCTTGACTCCAGTATAAGACGAGGGAGGCATTTTCAGCACAAAAAAATGTGCCGAAAAACTCGGTTTATACTCGAGTATATACAGTACTTACCGATTTTGTTGGTTTGTAATTTTATCCAGTCTTGTGATTTTTAAAGCGATATTAAATCCAAAACCAAAAATATTATCTATTGCAACTGACCGATCCTTACATGTAGTGGCTGCATTTGTTTTCTTTTTTTTTTTTTTTTTTCCCTCCTTTTTTTTTTTTTCACCTGGTAATCTTGCCAGTAACACACTTGCTGTATTAGTGACTACACCCTCGATGAGGGGGCAACATAGATGCCTTCGGAAGAGCAGCATTGTCAGTCCGGGGGGAGGGTAGTGTTGGATGTACTAGCAGATTTGAAAGCACTAACAAATTGAAGCCAGACCCCAACTAAAATGTTATAAATGCCTTCTGTGTGCAGCAACCACCCCAGCACCTCCTAATACCCAAGCTCCAGCGATGTCCATGATTGTCTCAGCCTTCCGAGACTCTCCATCCTGATTGGCTGAGACACAGCAGCGGCGCCATTGTCTGAATGGACACAGGGAGCTGTAACTTGGCTCGGGTGTCCCCCATAGCAAGCTGCTTGCTGTGGGGGCACTCGACAGGAGGAAGGGGCCAGGAGCAGCGAAGAGGGACCAGAGAAGGAGAGGATCCGAACTGCTCTGTGCAAATCCACTTACACAGAGCAGGTAAGTATAATATAACATGTTTGTTATTTTTATTGAAAACAAAACAAGACTTTACAATCACTTTAACCACCTCAGCTCTGGAAGCTTATACCCCTTTTATGACCAGGCTATTTTTTGCTATTGCACTGTGCTACTGTAACTGGTAATTGTGTGGTCGTGCAACGCTGTACCCAAACACAATTTATATTGTTTTTTTTTCTCACAAATAGAGCTTTCTTTTGGTGGTATTGATCACCGCTTAGTTTTTTTGCGGTATAAGCGAAAAAAAAAAAAAATAATATTTTGAATAAAGAAAACAATACTAATGGCGGTGATCAGCGACTTATAATGGGACTGTGATAGTGCGGCAGGCAATCTAAAACTGACACTGGGGGGGAACTGACTAACTGACACATCAATAGTAAGGCCCCTTTCACACGGTCGGACCGTTCAGATCCGCCTGTCAGTTTTGACGGCGGATCTGAACGGGCGCTCCATGTTAGTCTATGGAGCGTCGGATGTCAGCGGAGACATGTCCGCTGACATCCGACCCGGTCCGATCCGCCAAAAGCAGACGTATGGCTATACGTCCAGATCCGTCGCTGGCGGATCAGATCGGGTGAGATCTGATGAAAACGGACACACTGTCCGTTTTCATCCGATCTCTCCATAGAGATCAGCGGCGCTCGCAAGCCCCTCCCCGCTTAGTGCGCGGAGAGAGGCTTGTCATCCGCCGGTTCAGCGGAGATCAACGGAGAGATCTCCCGCTGAGCCGGCGGACAGAGGCGGGCTCCGTGCAAGCCTCGTGTGAAAGGGGCCTAACACTTATACAGTGATCTGTGCTAATACTATTCTACACTGTCCCTGTACTGATGGCACTGGCTGGGAAGGGGTTAAGATCTAGGGCGCTCAAGGGGTTACATGTGTGCTCAACACTGTGTAATGTGCTTTTTACTACTTTGTTTCCTATCACTGCTTTTTAGGGAAAAGAAACAGAGATCATTCCCTCTGTACAGAGCCCTGTGTTGATTGTCAACACAGGGCCCTGGGCTGTGATTGCGCACAGCCGATCAGCAGTACCTGGCCTTGAATCATTGGCTGGGGCTTGCTGACAGGGACAGGCTCCTGTTGTGTATCACAGCTCGGGGGGGGGGGGGGCACGTGTATCCTAAACCCAGAACCCGGCAGTGACTTTCAGTACATTGCCGGCAGACGGTCCATGAGTGGTTAAGAAAACACCAAACTTAATGGCTGAATGACCAGGTGAAAATAAAGGAAAAAACAATGCAACCATTAAATCTAAGACTTGGATACAGTAAAAGCTAAGCTACAGTATATTGTATGTTTGCTTCTGGGTTTAATACCTCTTTAACCGATTGATGACCGTCCGCCGCAGTTATACTGCGGCCGAATGGCACAGGCAGGCGAATCGCCATCATAGAGCTTTCTTTTGGCGGTATTTGATCACCTCCTGCGTTTTTTTTTTTTTTTTTTTATTTATTTTTTTTGCTCTATAAACAAAAAAAGACAGACAATTTAAAGCGGGACTGTACTGAAAAAAAAAAAAAAAAATTAAAAGCCAGCAGCTACAAATACTGCAGCTGCTGACTTTTAAAAAATGGACACTTACCTGTTCCAGGGTCCAGCGGTGTCGGCAGCAGAGGCCGATCGATCGCTCGGCTCCCTGCTGTAGCCGGCGCCATTCTCGGTGAGGGAATCAGGAAGTGGCTTCACTTCCCGATTCCCTACTGCGCATGCGCGAGTCGCGCGGCACAATGAGAATCTTCAGCGCTGTCTGCTGGGACACGTGTGTGTCCCGGCAGACAGCGCGCCGGGACAGGAAGTGATGTAAACTCCCGTGGGAGTTTATTCCCGGAAGTGGGTGCAGATACCTGTCTTAGACAGGTATCTGCACCCCCCTCCCCCCTGAAAGGTGCCAAATGTGACACCGGAGGGGGGGAGGGTTCCGAAAAGCGGGAGTTCCACTTTAGGGTGGAATCCCCCTTTAAAAAAAAAAAAAAAACGATTATTACTTTCTGCTATAAAACACATCCAATATTTATTTTTTAAAAAAATTATTTTTTTTCATCACTTTAGACCAATATGTAATCTGCTACATATTTTTATTAAAAAAAAATCCCAAAAGGCGTATATTGATTGGTTTATGCAAAAGTAATAGCGTCTACAAACTTTGGGATATTTCTTTTTTTTTTACTAGAAATGGTGGCGATTAGCAACTTATAGCGGAACTGCGATATTGCGGCGGACAGTCAAACAATAACTGACATTTTTTACACTTTTTTTTTTGGAGTCCAGTGAAACTAATACAGTGATCAGTGCAAAAAATATGCACGGTCACTGTACTAATGACAACATCAGAGGTGATCAAAGGGTTACATGTGTGCCTAGCCTGTGTTTTACTAAACTGTCGGGAAGGGGTTCTTTTACTAGGGGTAGGCATGGATCAGAGTTTCTGCTTTTGCAGGAACCCAGGATCCATGCTTTTCCTACTGACAGAATGGCAATCTGCCTTGTTTACATAGACTGCCATTCTGCCTGTGTAGTGAATGATCGCCGGGTGCCAGCAGACATCGAGTCCGCGGTACCCGCTGATCAGCTCCCATCACAACGAGAACAGGCCACCAACAGGCCCTGCATGCCCCCAACCCTGAAGTGTTGGATCACGTACTAGTTACGCGATCCAGCGCAGTAGAGCCCCCTTGCCGCCATATATCTAAGTGATAGTCGACAAGCAGTCAAAGTACAACTAAAGGCAAAACTTTTTTTCTTTTAGTTTTGAACAGAGTGGAGATTAACCCTCTCTTTGTCCTGCTTACCATTATCTTTAAAAGTAAAAGGAAAATTCCAAATTTTGGTTTGTCTTTAGAAAAGTAATAGAGGGGAACTCTTCCAATGGAGACACTCGTTTTGGTGATCTGGGGGCCCCAAGGGAATCCCTTAACTTGCAGGGATTTTCTCTCACTTCCTGTTTTGGCTAAGGAACAGGAATTATTATTATTATTATTATTATTATTAATAATAATATTATATAGGATAACAATATAATACAGGATTTATATAGCGCCAACAGTTTGTGCAGCGCTTTCCGTTGGGGTAAACAGTACAGTTACAATACAATTAAATACAGGAGGGATCAGAGGGCCCTGCTCATTAGAGCTTACAATCTAAAAGGGAGGGTCAAATGATACAAAAGGTAATGACTGTGGGGGATGAGCTGATGAAGAAAATGATAATACATTTGTTAGGTGGAGGCAGGATAGGCTTCTCTGAAGACAAAGGTTATCAGGGATCGCCTAAAAGTGGATCGAGTTGGAGATAGTTGGACAGATTGGGAATTCCAAAGGATAGGAATGGGAGAAATCCTGGAGGTGAAGGGAAATCTCCCCAATGGGAGATGGGGTTATAACCCTCCCTTACTCTATCCAAAAAGGGGGGGGGGGGGGTTGCCTATAGTTCTATTTTTTCATATATTTTTATATAATACGCACAGGGGGTCCCCGAGTTACGAACTCGTTAGGGACTGTCCTGTTCTTAAATCGGGAATGTTCGTAAGTCGGCCGCGAATGCGCAGACCGACAATTACGGACATTTCCGATGTTCCGTCGAATGCCGTTCTGCGTATGCGCGGCAAATTACGGACATTTCCGATGTTTGCCGTCATTTTCCGAGGCTCCGTCTGGCCGCGCATGCGCCGAACAGCCGAAGGTCCGCAGGAAAATGGCGGAGGGTCCCCGCAGCGCCCGTTTGGTAAGTAGGAGATGTTCGTAGGTCGGGCGTTCGTAAGTCGGAGACCCCCTGTATACATGTATATAAATGTTAATTGTTACTGTGTAAATATTATTTTTACAATTTAAGCTTGGTTTAGGGTTGCTGGAAAAAAGGTGGTTTAGCCCCCAAGCTGCAATGGCAGCTTTAGTGTGGTATACACGTTCTGGGGCCATGATACTTTGCATCATAGCGCAGCTAAAGTTCTCCCCTAGTGCATTTAATGGGCAGTACCACCCGCACAATGCGCATCATTCAAGTGAATGGGGCCACGCTGCAACTGCCCCTCAGCCACGTCACAATGCATGCGTTTTCAGTGCGGTGGTGCTGGATTTTTGGGGTTACAACAGGTGGTAAGGAGGCAACATTCTGCCTCCTCACAGCCTGTCAAAACGCCCTCTTAAAAATGATCCACCACATATTGCTCTTCAGAGGGCAGAGTTTGTGTAAACAAGTTTTTTCAGTGCATTGACGGACCCAACACGCGGTTCTTTGGCCATATACTGTACATTTCCTGCTGCAGCACATTTTACTGATGCCTTTCCCGAGCTTGAAAACTTGCAGGGATGCCTGAAATGTCGCTGCCGTGATATGTTTGTATAAGCAAGAACTAAAGCTCTCCTTTGTTCTGCAACCCCTTTTTGCTTTTTGTTTATTTGTGGTAGTTATGGGGACCTACCTGACGCAGTTTACCTTTTATTAATATTGTGTACCCGAAGATTAGTATGTAGCCACAAACGTATGCACACAACTATTATGGGGCCCCAGCAAAGTATTAGAAATTGCTTATGAGAAAAGTCTGCCAAGAAATGTCTGAAATCAATAATAATGCATCAGATTTGTGCTGTTTTACATGCTCCTTTTTGTCATTAAAGCTGTAGTAAACCGCCAATGTTTATTTTTTTTCTAACCTGCAAGGTAAAGCCATAATGTGCTAGTTTGCATCAAATACTAGCACATTATGTGAAACTTGTCTTAAGCCCCATACACACGGTCGGACTTTTTCATGGATTCTGTCCGATCGGACAATGTTGTTGAAAAATCAGACCGTGTGTATGCACCATCGGACAGTGTACGTCGGATTGTCCGACGGACAAAGTCTTATCTCCTGCTGGAAAGATTTGCCGACAACACGGTCCGATCACACCAAATCCGATCGTGTGTACGGTTGTCCGACCGGACAAAGCGCTACGCATGCTCAGATCACATTACAAGACCAAAGCTATTGGCTACTAGCCTCTACGTAGTCCCGTCGTAGGCAACAAACGTCACCACGTTTAGAATGATCGGATTTTCCGACAACTTTGTCCGACCGTGTGTACGCAAAACCAACATCAGACAAAGTATGACGGACAGGATCCGACCGACCTGGTCCGCGGATTGTCCGACCGTGTGTATGGGGCTTTAGAATGAAGCACTGCCAACGCTGAGCTGACACGGCTTCCATCTTCACCGGTCTTCCTTCCGGTTTGCAGACTCTAGCTGTGCGACTACCCGGAGCCGCGATGCCATCACTCGCGTGCAGGAGCAGCTGTTTGCGGCACAGGAATCCGCAGGAACAGCCCGAGTGAATGCGCCGGTGATGTCACTGGTTACATGTATAGTAAATATCTCCTAAACTGTGCACAATTGGGAGATATTTACAGTACCTATAGGTAAGCCTACCTATAGATAAAAAATAATGTATGGGAGTTTACTCCCAGTTTAAATCCCATATGGGACGTATGAGAAAAGTCTACCATAGTATAGACCAGCCACCAGGGTTCTGTGAACCGTAGGGTTCCTTCAGGGGTTCCTACAGCTGTGGCTGATTGACCTCTCATTTGATGGTTCTTGCCTAGTTCTGGAGAAAGTGCTATTTGGCAAAACCAATAGCATGACATTGTTATCGCTTTAGCCAACTGTAAATGTGCCATTCTGACCATGTCTCTGTTCAAAATACTAACCACAACTTACAAAGCCATCCACAGCTCTGCCCCAAGCTACATCACCAATCTTGTCTCCAAACATATCCCAAACCATCCTCTCCGCTCTTCTCAAGATCTCCTCCTGTCAAGCTCTATTGTTTCCTCCTCCCATGCTCGTCTCCAGGATTTCTCCAGAGCCTCTCCCATCCTCTGGAACTCGCTGCCTCAACCTGTCCGGCTATCCCCTACTCTAGCTACCTTCAGGCGATCCCTGAAAACTCATCTCTTCAGGGAAGCCTATCATGTCTCCAACTAATCTTCTACCACTTCCATCGGCTCATTCCCCACAGTTACAACCTTTTGTATCACCTCCCCCACCCTATTAGATTGTAAGCTCTTCTGAGCAGGGCCCCCCTTAATCCTCTTGTATTTTATTGTATTATAACTGTATTGTCTCCCTTTTTATATTGTAAATCGCTGCGTAAACTGTTGGCGCTATATAAATCCTGTATTAAATAAAATAAATAAAATGTCTGGTCACACTGAATCCGACTTTGAAATCGTGCAACTTCACTTGAAGCAGCCCGATTTCAAAGTCGCATGTCTGTCAATGCACCTTCAAGTGCGACTTGGAAGACATCTGTGTGATGTTTATGCAAGTCCCACCTGAACTTCAAAAAATAGTGCAAAAACTACTTTCCAACGGAGTTCCGCGGATTTTACTGCTTCCATTGCGGACAATAGGGTTCTATTTATTATTATTTTTATATTTTTTTTATGCAATTTGCAGCTTTCAAATCGCATGACAAGTCACACCAGTGTGACCGGGGACTAAGGGTTGTTTTCCTTCCTGCTGACCACCAATGTTAGGGCCATTTTCCCCTACTAATACATTTGATTTAGTAATGGTTCCCAAAGACCTGAAAATTATTTTGCCCACTTGAAACACAGTCACGTACATGTATATCATTGTATTCAAGTTGTTCTAACTGGGCCATTGCTGCAACTGTCAGCCATAACTTTGGTATTAAAATGTTCAGATGGCGATTCCCTAACCTGTAAAAGTGATCAGAGCAGCTGAGTAGCTGTTGGATCACTTTTACAACCCCCCGGCCCCTGCCGGTTCTCTTTCTGGACTTTCCTGTGCAATCAGCATCCTCTGGTTGGCTGAGTGGGAGGGGCAGGCAGATGATGTCACGTTCTGACTTGACCAATCAGCGGAAGCTTTGTATTCAATCACAGAATACAAAGCTGCCTATGAATGGCTGAGTGCCGCTCAGCCAGACTGTTTGGTTTCGGGTGTGACACAGGATGTCTGCCTCACAGCTGGAAGCCAGCACTGTGTACTGTATGTAGCTAAAATCGCATACAGTGCTTAGAGACAATGCAGAACTTGGTGAAGCAAATAGTTCATTTGGACCAGCTTGGTCCAAATTAACTATTTAAAGTGACATGAAACATGGACACCATCTTTTAATATTGTGGATATACAATACAGTAAGTTGCCTTTTCTTCAGGACTATGTACTATACAAATGATGATTCTCGCCTTCATCAGGTAAACTAAGTGAATTTCCCCTGGAATTCATTTGTCAATATCTGGGATCTGTTTTTCATTGTGTTTATATTGGTGTTCTACCAAGGACTCTATACTCTGAATTCCAGTACTTTATTAGAATGTATGACTTAAGTTGGCCATAAATTCTCTTGCAAAGTGAACAGTCTGTTTTTGCCTTTTAGTAAATTAACCCCATAGACTTATTAAGTAAGGGCTAAAAGTGGATGGTAAGGAAGACCTAATCCATGGTTTCTAAACCTTACAGAATTTTGCCATCATATCATTTTGCCTAGAGGTAAATTTTTCCCAAGATCACGACCTGTGAGCCAATGCTTGACTTCCATTAAAGGGAAACGTCTAGGCTTTCCATGAACGACAAATTACCCTTTTTCCCTGTTTGCTGCTGTGAAAATATGTGACTAGTTTAACCTGGGTGTTGGTTCACTCCTTACGTTGTCTGTTTAACACCAGAAAAATTAAGCCCCCGCCCGGCCGTCATTTTACTATAGGCCAGGCGGGGGCTTAATTTTTTTGACTTGACGTCATATGACCTCCTTCGGAACAAGTCGCTGGTATGCGCCGATCAGTGGTTCGGTGTACCGCTCAGACACACTGCATCTCCGATCATGGTAAAGAGCCTATAACGTAGGCTCTTTACCATGTGATCAGCTGTGTCCAATCACAATGTAAATAGGAAGTGCCGGTTATTAGCATTCCTCTACTCATGCTGACAGCTCGAGTAGAGGAGAGCTGATAAGTGGCTTTCCTGATTGGGGAGGGGGGGGGGGGGGGGGGGGTCTGCGTTGATAATCAGTGCATTGATTATCATTGCAGTCCCTAATTAGTAAAGGGTACCCAAGGATTTCACAATGATGAGAATAAAAAAATAACAATTGATCCAGAAATTGCTGTCCATCAGTGATGCCTGTCAATGCTCACCAGTGATGCCTTTCAGTGCTGCATATTAGTGCCCATCAGTTCCACCTCATCAGTGGAACCAGAGTGGTCAGTTCGACAGCTAAGGGCACTGCAGTGTCGGGGGGCTTCTAGCACTACAGATTACCTTTCCTTTGCCCCTTGCCTTGCCATTCAGTGCTTAGAGGGAAGGACAGCCCTGTGTAAGCTCTAGGTTGCCCTAGCCCAGTGTTTCTTAACTCCAGTCCTCATGGCGCCCCCAACAGGTCATGTTTTCAGGATTTCCCTCAGATGGAATGACTGTGGTAATTACTAAGGCAGTGAAACTGATTAAATCACCTGTGAAAACCAATGGCAAGCCTGAAAACATGACCTGTTGGGGCGCCTTGAGGACTGGAGTTGAGAAACACTGCCCTAGCCCACACTTACACAGGACCGTGGATGATACTTATGCCTATGTGACAGCACTGGGCTGATTTCCTGAAATACGAAGCCGTACTTTAGGTTCCTGTGCCACAAATCCTGTTGGGTGTTTTGTTTGTTCATTGGGAGCTACTTTGAAGAAATTGATGCCTTGTTCTCTACATGTAGCTAAGAAATAATAATAAAAAAAAAGGCCATCTGATAACCCTTTACATTTGAACTGGCATAAAAATATCAGGCAAATGGTGTATGCAGGTCTTTCTAGTAATTCCAGTATGTCTGCTTCTTCACTTTTTTATTTCAGATTACTGTATTTTTTCTCAGCGGGGTACTTTATTTGATGTCAATGTTATCGACCTTCCCTTATCACCTTTATGTGCAGTGTTTATTGATCTTGTGACATTCTTTGAACTTCTAAGAGTTGAATTTTCCGCCTTTATTCCTTGTGATGAAGCAACACTCCATGCCTGGATTGTGGAGAAATGTCTTGCAGTAAATAGTTCTAATATTGGTGCTGTGCCAGAATTTTGCACAAAACGCACTGGTAACTGAAAATAAATGTATTTATTGTCCCAATGAAATGAGATTTCTTACAACATTGTATTTTTCCTTGCCTGTAGGTCTCTCCAGAAAGCACAATGACGTCCCATCTCAAGTACATCTCTTTAGGCATCCTGGTGTTTCAGACTACCAGCCTGGTTCTCACTATGCGCTACTCCCGCACGCTTAAGGAGGAGGGTCCTCGCTACTTGTCTTCTACTGCTGTAGTGGCTGCTGAGGTGCTGAAGATTGTAGCATGCATCCTTTTGGTCTATAAGGACAACAGTAAGCAGAAGATTCATTTAATCTTATTTTTGTTAATACTTTTATTTATTTTTTGAGTTTTTTCTTCTAATACGATGGAACAAGAAGCCAATAGCCAGAGTGCATAGACAGACATGACGGTAGCATCTATTATCAAAAAGGGGAAGCACTTCCCCATAGAAAATGTCCTCAGGGTTCCACTAAGACTTCAGACAGTATCCATAGAATAACCTTTAGTACAGGCAGTCCCCGAGCTGCATACATTCGACCATTGTCTATCAGACAACAGGAAGTGAGAGGAAATCTATGCCTAGGAAGGGAAATTCACTCCTGTAAGAGTGGAAGGAAAATGTGTCTCCATTGAAGCTTTATCACCAAGACTTGTTTCCACGACAACCCAAAATTTTCAAAATCCAGTTGTCACAGGGACAGAAAGTGAGGTGAAATCTTCTGAACAGGGGCACAGATAGCAAAACAAATGTTACACTTAAAAAAAAAAAATGTACCTATTACAACTTGCATACAATTTCAACTTAAAGCGGAGGTTCACACAAAAATGTAACCTCTGCTTTTCGGAACGCAGGTATTTGCACCCACTTCCGGGGCATAGATTCCCACGGGAGTCTGTGCTTCATCCCGTCCCGCCACGCTGTCTGCTGGGACACACAAGTGTCCCAGAGACAGCAGGGACTTTTCTGATTGCGCTGAGTGACTCGCGCATGTGCAGTAGGGAACCGGGAAGTGAAGTCGCAAGGCTTCATTTCCTGATTGTAAAAAGGGGGGTATGTGGCGCTAACCACTAAATAAGTAATCTCTGTGGGACGTATTTTCCAAAAGATGGGTGACCTTTAGGTATGACAGAATCAATTTTAAACAGTAATAAAAACCGCATATAAATTTCTCAATGACAATAAAAATGTGGGTAAAGGATTATGTGCATATAGACCAATAAAAAAGGGACCAATAAAAACGTACTACAATAAAATCTTCAAAATTATAAAGGTAAAGAAATTCCAATAAAAATGTGATAAACGGTCTACAATAAATATGAAGGAAATGCCTTCTGTAAACCAATGACAGAGTATAAAGTGCACAATGCAACGTGCAAGAATGTGGAACATAAAACCAATCTCTGGTATATGTGTGCGGAAAAATAAAAGTGCATAAGAATCTAAATATTGCAACGATGTGACTAAACAAAAATAAATAATGATGTGAACTAAATCACTGCAGATTCCTCAATAAACAGCAACAAAAAATGAATATAAAATCCGAAAAAGAATAGAAATAAATATAGTGGTGCACTACAAGTCCCAGCTTGTTGTGCAAATCGCAGAAAACAGTGAAGGGGTAAAAATACCCACAGTACGTATTAATAAAATAATGAATCTTCTTGATATGTGCAAAACAGAAGAGTTCCAAATAGCTTTGTGTATCAAAGTGCAGTGCTGTTCCATGCAATTGGAAGAAAGTGCTCCGTGTTGTTTTCAAGGGTGCACCCCACTGTTTCCCCCAGCCTCTCACCTCTAATAATGGCCCCTAATAATGGCCCCTACAGGCCTAGTAAAGCAGATAACTTCTGGGTGGTGATCCTGGTTGGGCACTCACGAGTATATCCCGCCTTCCTATCGTCACCGCTCACATGACTTTGTCAAAGGGTTTTTGATACCATTTGACAAAGTCACGTGAGCGGTGACGATACGCGTGAAGGAGGAAGTCAGGTGCCTATTGTTTACTTCCGGTCTCGGCCGAAAACCAGAAGTTCGTCCATCTGTATGCGGTTACCAGCAAACTGATATGTGAGTGGATACTATTGTTATTAAAATTGTTTTTTAAATACTACACATTGGAGCGCTTTCTTTTATCCTTTACCCCTGTATGCCAACCTGAGCTGGGAGTGATTTTTTTCCTTTCTGGAGCGCCGTTTGGATGTAATATGGGGACCAGAGTGTGATGCAGGAGAGCCCATAGGAACCTATAGGAAGGCGGGATATACTCGTGAGTGCCCAACCAGGATCACCACCCAGAGGTTATCTGCTTTACTAGGCCTGTAGGGGCCGTTATTAGAGGTGAGAGGCTGGGGGAAACAGTGGGGTGCACCCCTGAAAACAACACGGAGCACTTTCTTCCAATTGCACAGAACAGCACTGAACTTTGACAACTTTTTACACAAAGCTATTTGGAACTCCTCTGTTTTGCACATATCAAGAAGATTCATTATTTTATTAATACGTACTGTGTGGGTATTTTTGCCCCTTCACTGTTTTCTGCGATTTGCACAACAAGCTGGGACTTGTAGTGCACCACTATATTTATTTCTATTCTTTTTCGGATTTTATATTAATTTTTTGTTGCTGTTTATTGAGAAATCTTTGCAGTTCACATCATTATTTATTTTTGTTTAGTCACATCGTTGCAATATTTGGATTCTTATGCACTTTTATTTTTCCGCACACATATACCAGAGATTGGTTTTATGTTCCACATTCTTGCACGTTGCATTGTGCACTTTATACTCTGTCATTGGTTTATAGAAGGCATTTCCTTCATATGTATTGTAGACCTTTTATCACATTTTTATTGGAATTTCTTTACCGTTCTTTTGAAGACTTTATCGTAGCACGTTTTTATTGGTCACTCTATATGCACATAATCCTTTACCCACATTTTTATTGTCATTGAGAAATTTATATCTATGTATATATGCTGTTTTTATTACTGTTTAAAATTGATTCTGTCATACCTAAAGGTCACCCATCTTTTGGAAAATACGTCCCACAGAGATTACTTATTTAGTGGTTAGCGCCACATACCCCCCTTTTTACATATTTTATTGCAGTGTGAGATCACTTATATGTTGGCTGCTTTCCTTCTATTTTACTGTATTGGTTGAGGGCACTAGTTACCCCTCTATTTAAGATTAATTTCCTGATTCCCATACCAAAGATGGCAGCATCCGAGGACAGAACCTTGTTTGTAACATGGACTGCCTGTAATGCCTTCATCCATTGCTCACTGGGCATGCTACTCGTCATGCTTTCTGAACACTTGGGGCTGATGCAGTTTCTTGTAGAAAAAAGAAGCATGTTCTACTTTTGTTGATTGTACTGGAACGGACTGCAATGGTGTGAACTTTGTCACGTTGGACTGCGTGTGGTGTGAACTGGCCCTCAATCCCAACTTGGAGCAGCAAAAAAAAAATATCCCTTGCTGTGGGGCTGTGCCTGCACTGCAAGGGTTTATTGCCTGTTTTGTCTATGGGAGAGGAGAAACTGCTTTACTTACCTGATCCTTGTGTCTTCTGGCACATGGGCACTCCCCGGGATTTGGTGGTGGACTGTCACTTGGTATCCTCATGTCCAGTGCAGGGCTGTAGACCCTGCTGTGATCTTAATGATGTCAGTACCCTAGACCAGTGGAGCATGGGTGTGCAGAAGCTGCTGGGATCGGTCTAGCTGTGGAAAGGAGCACAGGGTCCGGTAAAGCCGGCCATACACCATACAATTTTCTTATTCAATTTCCTTTAGATTTACCTTCAACTGTGTAGTACAAGGGCCTGCCTGATTGCATACAAATTGAAAGTGTTTAGATTTGACCTCATATTATATGGTTTTGGTAAATCTAAAGGAAATCCTATAGACAAAAGTTGTATAATGTATGGCCAGCCTAAGTAAATGTAATTTAAGGGTAGATTCATACCAGGTGTGGTGGGACTGTGTTGGGTGGCTATTGCAGCATAGTCCCACTGCACCGCCACCACAAGGCAAAACTCCTTGTCTCCAGTTTGGTCAGTTCACACCATCTTGGGGTGGTGTGCAGGTGATGTGTGCTGAAGTACGGCAATGGACCAGGATCAGCCCATCTGCACTGCGATGCACAATATCCGCTGCGTTGTAACACAGTGGTTGATGTGAATGGACCCTTATCTTTCCCCTAAGCTTAAACAAGCAATTAACCCTTGTAGTGCTCTACGCATTTAAAATTAACCTGACAACAATTAACAAGGCCAACCTGTCCAACCTGTGTTTCTTCAGTCCATGTTATTGATCAAGGGTTTTTGGTTAGTTTCTATGAGCAGCAAGATTTTTTTTTGTGTAGCATGGTTTTCCATGTATCTGTTTTTAGCTTAAATTTTTTATTAATTTTTTTTTTCAAAAAGTGCCACTTTCCTGGTATAGGTTATAAAATTGCTTCCTCATCTGACTTATACCTTGGGTGGCCTAGGTAACTTGGTCAGAACCCATTTACACAACGTAGGTTTTTCTGTTCCTTAAAGTTTGTTTAGTTGGGCAGCCCATTGATTTTGAATAAGCCCACAAAGCACCTCAATGCATGAAAAATTGCTCCTGCACTTTTTTTGTACAAACACTGATTCAAGTGGTAATAAACCCAAAAGCAAACCTTTATTGTATGCAGTATATTTTCAGCTGGTGATCCTGCCAGTAAGCCTTTTTTTTTTTTTTTTTTATTTCCACCAGAACAAGCTGTCCTATATATGTAGCATGTAGAGGGTTGAGACAAACTATATACGGACAGCGGTGCTTACAATGTTCAGCTGTTATTTATTTATGTAAAATCTTCACCACAAAAGAACAAAAACTGTGGCTGTAACTGATTAAAAAGCTGCAGTCTGTCTTCAATTTGTTGGTATATCCAAATCTTTTAGTTCATCTAACCCTCCCCTCCCCCCAGACTGACAATTCTGCTTTCCTAATGCAAAGGGTGTGTTACTGGCCGGATTTCCAGGAGAAAGACAAGGGGGGGGGGGGGGGGGGGGGGGGGGACCTAAAAGAAAACGTAGTTACATCTAAGGATTGGTGAGGTTCAATTTTGTTACATTTTTGGTTTTGGGTCTAACTACTTCTCACCCACCCTATAGCCAAAAGACTGCTACAGCACAGGCTTCCAGTCTTGGGAGGGTGTCCATGGTCATCTTCCCAGAACCCCGCCTCCCGCGCACCCCCTGGGGATCTCACCCAGCGTGCTCTGTGACTGTTGTGTCCTTCAGACGCGGCTGATAATAGATCACGGGAAAGGGCCAATCACAGCAGCCCTTTACCATGTGATCAGTTGTGTCTGATCACATGTAAACAGACTTGTCGGTTATAGGCAGTCCCTTCGTCCCACGCTGTGTCTGTGGGAGGAAAGGAGAGCTGTTAAGAACCCTTTCACACTGCCAGCACTCAGGCATCGGCGGTAAAGCGCCACAAGTTTTAGCGGCACTTTACCGTCGTTTTTGCAGCGCTAGCAGGGCTCTTTTAACCCCGCTAGCGGCTGAATAAAGGGTTAAATGCGCAGTGCAGCCCAATTGGTGCCCATCAGTAAAGCCTTATCAGGGAAGAAGCAAAAATTACTTATTCACAAAATTTTAAAACTGAAACCTTTTTTTTTTTTTTTTATGTTGGGCCTTTTTTTCATTTATTTAGCCAAAAAAAATAAAACTGTGGTGATTAAATACCACCAAAAAATGGTAAAAATGTCACATGGGTACAGTGTTGCATGACCGCGCAATTGTAATTCAAAGTGCGACAGCGCTGAAAGCTGAACATTGGCCTGGACAGGAAGGGGGTGAAAGTGTTGGTATTTAAGTGGTTAATAATGCTTTAATTGCATTGTGTATCCCTCATATTTTATATGAAAAAAGAATACATAATAAAGAAGATGGTTCACTGGCTGGAAGTATAAAATATTAAAGCGAAACTCCAGGCAGATATAAAAGGCTATGTAATCATTATTACATCACTTAGTGTATTTTTTTTAATGAATAAGTTAACCTTTTAACCAAAAGGAATAAATGCAGTTTTTTATTTTCCAAGGAGCCTGCAAAGCATTGCACCCACAATCAGCAGATTGTGGGTGCAGTCTCAGGCTCCTGCAGACTCTCAGCATACCTGTCTGCTCATACATCGTACAGGGAGGCCGTTACCTGAGAGTAGGAAGAATCAATGAACTACTAGAGCGCTCCCAAGCAGCCTCCTAGTTCATTGAGAACTACAAGCCATCAGCCGCAATGGCTGGCGATACTTGTAGGCATTAATTCACAGGAAGCTGTGAATGAATGATGCAGCCCTATAGGCAGAACCCCACACAGCCACGTTGTTTTTAAAATGTGACAGCAGGGAGAGAATCCCGGGCCGCCTGCTGCCAAAGGGAGGGAGGATTGAGGGGGTTGTGAGCTGCAGATGCTGGAACATGTTACATGTTCTGCCCGTTTTTAGGGTGGATCAGGTAACATGTTCCAAAGATGAGCCTCTCCTTTTAAATTCAAGCAGATTAAATATCTGAATTTGAATTAGTATTAAACTCTTGGAGTCCCTGTACAGCAGAGAAAGGAAAAGAGGGGGGGGTGAAGCGGCACAAGGAACCAGAAAGGTGTGCTGCAGTGCAAGGAGCATGCTGATAGGAGGAGAGAACAGAGTGAGGGCAGTGAGTTCATCATTCTGCTGCCTCTTATTTTCACTGTCCACTCAAAGGCTTTAGAAGTGACAAAACCTGTAAGTGAAGGTAAAATTGCATCAGAGAAGGATCGGGTAACCCTGTGCTGGGGGGACAGAGCTGCTTACATACACACAATGGGGTTGATTTACTAAAACTGGAGAGGGCAAAATCTGGTGCATGGCAGCCAATTGGCTTCTAACTTAAGCCTGTTCAATTAAGGCCCCTTTCACACTTGTGCGACTTTAAAGTTGCGCGATTTTACCGCGATTTGCGGGCCACGATTTTGCCGCGATTTTGTTGCGATTTCAAGGAATGCCTGTGTCAGTGGCATCAAAATCGGACCAAAGTAGTACAGGGACTACTTTGAAGTCGGAACGACTTGACGTCGTACTAATATATGAATGACTGTCATTGGAAATCATGGGGAACGACTAACCTTTGACAAAAAAAATAAAAAAATACTGGAAGCTGATTGGTTTCTATGCAGGGCAGCATTAGATTTTGCTCTGTCCGGTTTTACTGAATCAAACTTAGTAGGTGTTGGACTGCATAAGGCCCCTTTCACACGAGGCGGATCCGCTTCCACAGAGTCTGCCTCTGTCCGCCGGCTCAGCGGGAGATCTCTCCGTTGATCTCCGCTGAGCCGGCGGATGACAGGTCCCTCTCTGCTCACTGAGCAGGGAGGGGCTTGCCGAGCCCCGCTGGATTCTATGGAGAGGTCGGATGAAAACGGACAGCATGTCCGTTTTCATCAGATCTCACCCGAACCGATCCGCCAGCGACGGATCCGGACGTAAGGCCATCCGTCTGCTTTTGGCGGATCAGACCGTGTCAGCTGTCAGCGGACATGTCACTGCTCCATAGACCAGCCTGGAACGGTCCGTCAGTGTGAAAGGGGCCTAAGGCAGCGCGCAATCCCATTGCATAGACAAGGAGATTATCCTGATGTCCTACTGTTTCAGTCCACACCAATGCCCTGCATTGCTGTGAACTGAAAAAAAAAAAGTAGGATGGGATGTGCAATGCTTATCTAGGCGCTACATCATACTACATAAAGTTGCATGAAATTACATTTTGTGACATTTCAAAAACACTTTAAAAAAAAATAAAACAAGGTAAACTGTGTGATGTTTTATAACAATGCATTTCACGGACTTATCACAGCACACATCCGTGGAATATACAGAGCAGAACGACACCTGGCAGTGTGATTGGGACCTGAACGTTTAATCATGCGTTTTTGCTTCTTCGTGTCAGTTCCATGCCAGTTCCCTTGTTTCCCATGCAGACATTTATTTTCTGTTCCTTCTCTCAAGGCCTAGATCCAATTTGTTAAACAAATATACAGAATTTGCCACGTAAGTAAAAGGCTGTAGACCTTTGAATACATGATCGGCTGTAAACTTTATTTTTGACTAACTTTATTTTTAACTAATACAAACGCCTATAATGCAAACAAATGAGCATAGCCTTAATCAAATTGTCCTTAATCATTAGCACAACAATGTCAACATCCGCCAAGGCTTGCAAATTGCATAGAATCCCTGAGTGCTTGGCTGCCGTAACATGTAATATACTGGAACCCTTTACTTGTACAGATGAATAAAGATTTGCTGACAACCTCTATTTGCTATAAAAGTCAGCAGATGTTTGCTGGTAGGGTGCCGAACTCATGGATATGAAGAAGTTCTATGACTGTGTAAAGGCAGCACCCTTACAGTTCACATCCGTGATAGTCCTTTCTGTTTTTAACCCTGAATGTAAAGGAATTGCTCTTCAAGTCTATTGTTAAGTGTTCTTGCATAGCAAGATCACTTATTGTTAGCTCACATATATAATATTATTATTATTATTAAGTGTTCTTGCATAGCAAGATCACTTACTGTTATCTCACATATATATTATTTATTATTATTATTATTATTATTATTCTTATTATAGCCAAATTTTGCACGCTAACTCCTCCCACAGTTTTTATGCTACATATACCGAATATATACCAAAACGTGCGGATTGTTCCCGAATGGTGTGCTATTACTTTGTGGAACGTTTTTCCGAATGGTTCACGAAATATCGTCATTTTTGCGGCGAAATTTGTCCCATAGGAATGAATGGAGAAATGTTCAAAACTAGTGGGAGGTGACAAAAGCTCTGAGGGGAATTATAGCTCCTCCCACATAGCTCTGAGGGCAATTATAGGTAGTCTTCGTCGTTTCGCCGAATGGTTTACGAAATATCGTCATTTTTGCGGCGAAATTTGTCCCATAGGAATGAATGGAGAAATGATCAAAACTAGAGTGGGAGGTGACAAAAGCTCAGAGGGGAATTATAGGTAGTCCCACACAGCTGAGGGGAATTATAGGTAGTCCCACACAGCTCTGAGGGGAATTATAGGTAGTCCCACACAGCTCTGAGGGGGATTGTAGGTAGTCCCACACAGCTCTGAGGGGGATTATAGGTAGTCCCACACAGCTCTGAGGGGGATTGTAGGTAGTCCCACACAGCTCTGAGGGGGATTATAGGTAGTCCCACACATCTGAGGTGGATTATAGGTAGTCCCACACAGTTCTGAGGGCGATTATAGGTAGTCCCACACAGCTCTGAGGGCGATTATAGGTAGTCCCACACAGCTCTGAGGGCGATTATAGTTAGTCCCACACAGCTCTGAGGGGAATTATGAAATTTGAAAAAAAAAAATAATTAAAAAAAAATAATAATAATAAAAAAAATAAAAATAAAATAATTTTAGAAAAAAAATGAAAATTAGGAAATTTGAAAAAAAAAAACATTTTTAGAAAAAAAAAATAATTTTTGAAAAAAAAAAATAATTAAAAAAAAATAATAATAATAAAAAAAATAAAAATAAAATAATTTTAGAAAAAAAATGAAAATTAGGAAATTTGAAAAAAAAAAACCTTTTTAGAAAAAAAATCATTTAAAAAAAAATAATAATTAAAAAAAAATTATTTTTGAAAAAAAAAATTATTTTTGAAAAAAAAAAAAATTATTTTTGAAAAAAATAAATACGTTTAGTTACTCAAGCCACTTCACCCAGTTACTCCGCCCACTCCAGTAGGTGGAGGCAAGAACACGTCACACAATTTCCCCAGAAATTGTATCTTTTCTAGTTATTATTATTATTATTATTATTATTCTTATAGCCAAATTTTGCACGCTAACTCCTCCCACAGTTTTTATGCTACATATACCGAATATATACCAAAACATGCGGATTGTTCCCGAATGGTGTGCTATTACTTTGTGGAACGTTTTTCTGAATGGTTCACGAAATATCGTCATTTTTGCGGCGAAATTTGTCCCATAGGAATGAATGGAGAAATGTTCAAAACTAGTGGGAGGTGACAAAAGCTCTGTGGGGAATTATAGCTCCTCCCACATAGCTCTGAGGGCAATTATAGGTAGTCTTCGTCGTTTCGCCGAATGGTTTACGAAATATCGTCATTTTTGCGGCGAAATTTGTCCCATAGGAATGAATGGAGAAATGATCAAAACTAGAGAGGGAGGTGACAAAAGCTCAGAGGGGAATTATAGGTAGTCCCACACAGCTCTGAGGGGGATTATAGGTAGTCCCACACAGCTCAGAGGGGAATTATAGGTAGTCCCACACAGCTCTGAGGGGGATTATAGGTAGTCCCACACAGCTCTGAGGGGAATTATAGGTAGTCCCACACAGCTCTGAGGGGGATTATAGGTAGTCCCACACAGCTCTGACTGGGATTATAGGTAGTCCCACACAGCTCTGAGGGGGATTGTAGGTAGTCCCACACAGCTCTGAGGGGGATTATAGGTAGTCCCACACATCTGAGGTGGATTATAGGTAGTCCCACACAGCTCTGAGGGCGATTATAGGTAGTCCCACACAGCTATATAGGGCGATTATAGGTAGTCCCACACAGCTCTGAGGGCGATTATAGGTAGTCCCACACAGCTCTGAGGGGGATTATAGTTAGTCCCACACAGCTCTGAGGGGAATTATGAAATTTGAAAAAAAAAATAATTAAAAAAAAATAATAATAATAAAAAAAAAATAATTTTAGAAAAAAAAAATGAAAATTAGGAAATTTGAAAAAAAATCTTTTAATAATTTTAGAAAAAATATATAATTTAAAAAAAAAATAATAATAATTAAAAAAAATCATTAAAAAAAAAATAATTTTTGAAAAAAATATTTTTTATAAAAAAAAAAAAAAAATCAATCATTTTAGAAAAAAAATGAAAATTTAGGAAATTTGAAGAAAAAAACATTTTTAGAAAAAAAAATCATTTAAAAAAAATAATAATTAAAAAAAAATTATTTTTGAAAAAAATAAATATTTTTGAAAAAAATAAATATTTTTGAAAAAAATAAATATTTTTGAAAAAAATAAATATTTTTGAAAAAAATAAATATTTTTGAAAAAAATAAATATTTTTGAAAAAAAAATTTTTATAAAAAAAATCAATCATTTTAGAAAAAAAATGAAAATTAGGAAATTTGAAAAAAAAAATGTGAAAATTTTTTTGAAAAAAATAATTTTGAAAAATTTATTTTTAGAAAAAATTGAATAAAAATCTAAAAAAAATCATTTAAAAAAAAATCATTAAAAAAAAAAAAAATTATTTTTGAAAAAAATAAATAAATGTTTAGTTACTCAAGCCACTCCACCCAGTTTCTCCGCCCACTCCAGTAGGTGGAGGCAAGAACACGTCACACAATTTCCCCAGAAATTGTATTTTTTCTAGTTCTATATAGTATTGCAGGGCTCAAAATTTCAAGTCCTGAGCTACTAGCCAAGCCTTAGGCCCCTTTCACACAGGGCTGTCCGTTTTAACTCCTCCGCTTGCTCAGCGGGGATCGTTGCGTTGATCCCCGCTGAGCCGGCGGATAACAAGTCCGTCTCTGCACAGGGCTGGACCTGTCAGTCGGCTCTCCCCTATGGGGGGATCAGATGATTATGGACCGCCGGTTCGTTTTCATCCGATCCACCAGACGGATGGGAAATATGACATCCATCTGTCTGGATTTTGCGGATTGGATGTCAGTGGACATGTCACCGCTGACACCCGACGCTCCATAGAGACAATGGAGCGACTGTTCAGATCCACCTGAACAACTGACAGGAAGATCTGAACTGTCCGCACATGTGAAAGGGGCCTTAAAGCCTCGTACACACGATCTGATTTTCCGACAGGAAATGTGTGATGACAGGCTGTTGGCGGAAAATCCAATCATGTGTACGCTTCATCGGACAATTGTTGGCCAACTTTCGGTGGACAAATGTTGGATAGCAGGTTTATAAATTTTCTGCGGACAAATGTGTGTTGTCGGATTTTCTGAGCGTGTGTTAACAAGTCCGTCGGACAAAAGTCCAAAGTCCAAACGCGTATGCTCGGAAGCAAGGACGAGCCAGAAGCGGTCTGTCTTGTAAACTGGCTTTCGTAATGGAGAATTAACATTCGTGACGTGGCAAATTATGAAATCTCGAAATGCAGCGCACAATTCTCTTCTTCTTTAATGGGATAATAATGAAGTTGCTTTGCTGGTGATACTGATGGAGTTATTGCAAACAAATTTTCAAAGGCTTTTTTTTTTTTTCTACTGATGTCAAGAATAATATTATTATGTTGTGTGTTTTTTTTTTTTTATTTGGGCAAGTTACCACAACACCATTATCCCGTAAACAAAGAACACCAACTACGTTGGTGTTCTTTGTTCATTTTACATTGTATTTTTTTTAAATGTAACTGCCTACTCCCAAACTGTCATTTGAAGTAAAACACATAGCCAAGTATTATTCTACACAATTTTTTTTATTGCGCATTAAAAAAAGAAAACAAATACAATTAGACATTCTATCTGCCAATAGAACTTAACCAAAAAGTGCATTCTATGTATCCAAAAATATAGAGAATATACAAAATCCACTCATTATTAAACCAATAAAATAATGTCAAAGCAATAACTCCAAGGCCAATAATAAATAACACGTTATCTCAATATCAATACTGCAACATGTCTGCGCGGATCAACACTCTCCAAACTTCTGCTAACACGAAATTAGAAGAAGGAGCCCAAAGGGTGGCGCTAAAGAGTTGAAAAACAATGTAGTACGTCACTATGTTCATAATTGTTGGCCAACAATTGTGTGGCCATGTGTATGCAAGACAAGCTTGGGCCAACGCCCTTCGGACAAAGTTCCACGGTTTTGTTGGCCAACAATCCGATCATGTGTATGAGGCTTTAGAGTTACTCGCCACCTGTTGCCCCACCCAAACCCTACCCTACCCTGCCCCTAATTCCACCCCTAAACGCGTCCTTGTAAATTATATCATGCAATGACACTATTAAATGTTTTATTCAGAATTAAGTTGCACAAATAAATATTAACAACAATTTTAACATAAAACAATACATACTGTATATAATAGTGATAAAACTACACTTTAATTCAGTGGCCATTAAAAAAAATTGTGCATAATCCTGTGTATAACCTTTCTCAGTGATACAGAAGTGCTTGTGCTTGACCACATTCAAATGAATCAAAAGTCCCCAGCAAATATTAGTGTACATTTGTTATCAGAAATGGTGTTTGTCAGCCCACAATGGGTATTAGGAGCTGAGTGCAGATCAACGGGTATTTTTCTATGCACACAGGGATTTCAAAAGGACAAAATACAGATAAATGTACATGCAAAGATGTTCTGAAAATTCTTATTGTAAGGGAAGAAGGTTTTTTGTATCTTAATGCATTCTAATACTTACCTGAGCCCATCTCTATTCAGCGATGTTGCAGGAGAGACTTGGCTGTCCGGTACTCTCTTCCTCATTGGCTGAGACAGCAGCGAACCGCCAGTGGCTCCTGCTGCTGTCAAGCAAAGTCAGTGAGCCAATGAGGAGAGTGAATGTACACACAGAGCTGTGGCTTGGCTCAGGTGCACCCATAGCAAGCTGCTTGCTGTGGGGGCACTCGGCAGGAGGGAGGGGCCAGGAGCGACGAAGAGGGACCCGAGAAGAGGGGACAATCTGCTCTGTGCAGTGGTTTTGCACAGAGCAGGTAGTTATAACATGTTTGTTATTTTTAAGCAAAAAAAAACCCAATACTTTAATATCACTTTAAGGCTGGTTTCAGTTTCACACGGGCGGTCTGATCAGGTCCGCTTGTTAGTTTTTTTAGGCGGATCTGCTGGGACCAGCTATTGTTCTCTGTGGAGCAGTGGATGTCCGATGATACCCACCAGCATCCTATCCGATCCTGGCCGCCAAACATAGACGGATGGGGGGGTCCATTCCCCATCCATCTGGAGGATTGTATGACAACTGGATGGAAACAGACAGACAGTCTGTTTACATTCAACCGCCCCATAGAGAACAGCAGGGCTGTGTCCGTGGCCACTCTACATTGCAGAGTGGCCACAGACCTGTCAAATGCCTGCTCAGCGGGGCCCTACGGGAGTCCACAGGGGCAAATGGGAGTCCCCCACATGTGAAAGGGGCCTAGCTCCGTTACTCAAGTCAGGCCGAGATTGTACACAGAGATGTGCATACTAAGAACAGAGGCTCTTATAGCCTGCTGAGCAGCTGTGGGGGTAATTCACACCATGTATGGCTACAGCCGTTTTACTGCATTGTAAGATGTCTGTCCCTGCAAGGACACACAGGAAACAATTGTTTCCTATCTGTCTCATTCACACAAAGCAGCCTATGGCTATGATGAAATGCAGACAAGCTGCATTTTATCATAGCGCACCATGCCGAAGCACAGGGCAATGCGCAGCAGCACATCACGCTGTTGTACATTGCCATGAATAAAGTGCACAACAATAAAGGTTGTACAAAAAAAAAAATAAAAGGGAGCCTTGTGATGTGCTGAATCACACGCCGCGCTGCAGCCGGGAATGGACAGCTGCCAGAGCGGTAAATATGGAGCAAATTCAATAAAGCTGCTGCGCCACATTTCAAGTGTTAATCACTCTTGTTAATGTATCAAATTCATGAAGCATCTGTGACAGTTCTGGTTCTAACAGCTACTTATGCACAAAATTTAGGTAGATCGTAAATGATCAGCTTTTACGTTGTGGCACAATGACTGCTCCCAATTCAAGATAAAAAGCCACCAGTTTGAGTCTTACGAAAGTGGAGTTAAATAAGATCAATTCTTTTGGTGTACATAGAGAGACTCTGGCTGACAGATTTTGCAAAAGTGTCTCGTGTGCATTCTAAAAGTGCTACCGTTTGCATCACATAAGTCTTAGACCGGTACACAAGGCACCACATGTGCAACACTTTTTTTCAAAATCTATCTGCACCAGTCTTTATGAATTCTAGAGGTAGTCTCTTCTGCAATTAAAAGGCTACCTGGCAGCAATTTGTTTTTAAATCAGCCTTCCATTCCACTGTAAATTTTTTATATATATATTTTTTTTTTTTGACTAATGCTCAATGATCTCTGCAAACGCCATTCATCAGGCTTATCTTGTAATGGTAGAATATAGAAAGGTGGCGATGCATAAAATGACGTAACAATTGGCAACAAACAGAACTGAAAGATTGTATAGGAACAGGATGTGGAAACCTTTCTGAGTTACTTGTATCATTTGTTAATGTGGTTTTGTTTTTTAGGTTGTAGTCTACGAGCTTTGAATCGAGTCCTTCATGATGAAATTATCAATAAACCCATGGATACGCTAAAACTTGCCATACCTTCTGGGATCTACACCCTGCAAAATAACCTTCTGTATGTCGCACTGTCAAATCTTGATGCAGCAACTTATCAGGTAGCGTCATTGCACAGTGTGTATGTACATACAGTCATGGGAAAAATAAGTATGCCCTATAGAAATTGTTTCTTATTTAACATATTTGAGCAGGCAAACATTGTCATTTAAGCAGGGTCTACAGATAAAGGCGATGTACTTTAAAGTTTTAGGATTAGTACATTTTTTTTAGTTTAAAATCCCCACCAGGGACAATACTAACACTGAATGAATATTGTCCCTTGTGCTGGTGGCTGCTGTGATGATTGAAATCTTCTTTCTTTTTTTTTTTTTTTCACTGCTCCTCCAGATACACCTGCAGAGGCACTTGTCAAAAGTGCCCACCCTTTCGGCCCACATTCCACCCCCCTACTGTACTATCATTTCCTGCAGTGAAAAACCCCATGAATACAGGACTGATTTATGAAGGCCCACCTCCTTCATTCAAGGAGTGCTGCAGGAAGCAAGCATACAGCTAATATAAAAGGCGCAGATAAAAAGAAAAGAAGTGCAGCGCTAATAAATTCAACAAGTGACAAAGTGACAAATATAAATTTGACAATGTGATTCACTGTTTAGCAATTAATGACATAAATCGTATAACATAATGTAGTTCTGCAAACACAAGAACTAAAACATAAACTGAGTGAAGTCCAGAATGTATAGCTGGTCCAATGCAAAAAAACGTGCAGTCCAAATGATAAGTGGCTAATAGGAAAATCTTTCCAAGTGTATCAATTCCAGCAAGTGATAAACACCAACCACCACCAGCAGCACAAAATGCTTACCAGAATGCGATGACACGCTCAAGCATACACTTGGTGGGTCAAAGTGAGCTTGATAGAATGGTTCCAGGGGTCCCAGATTGTTGGATGAAAATCCAACTTTTCCAGCACAATCGTTTGCAAATCAGGGGATCAGAGAATGGCTAACGATTGTGCTGGAAAAGTTTGATCATCATCCAACAATCTGCAGCATCGTCTTGTACACCGCTTGCGCGTGCGCGGTCTACACTTCACTCGCATTTGTTTAGGTTGGCAATTTTCGGGAATTTCGCTGCGCATACGCAGTACAGATCTGCACTAATCCGCCAAGGGGAACCATCTCGGCAGAACACTGGCAGCTACACCCGGTTATAGCGCGGTATTTACATATATTTTATAAAAGGAGCAGAGGGGGGAAAGCAAGCATATCTGGCACTTTTTGACAATAGTTTGTGACCACTCAGGCGGCTTGTATTAGGCCCCTAAGCTGTGATCGAGAGGGGATGAAGGTTTCAACAAACACAGCAGCCCCCAGCTCAAGGGGCAGTTTTCATTCAGTGTAAGTACCATCCCTGGCTCTGATTTAAGAAAAAAAAAAAATATATATATAAATATATATATATATATATATATATATATATATATATATATATATATATATATATATATATATATATATATATATATATATATATATATATAATATATTCTATCCGGCACCTTTCCTTTCCCGCTCAAACGTGCACTGGTTACCCCCATACTCCAAAAAACCCTCACTAGACCCCAACTGTTTGAATAACTTAAGACCCATCTCCCTGCTCCCGTTTGCCTCCAAGCTCATCGAACGCCTTGTCCATGACCAAATGAGTCGCTACCTCATGGACAACAACCTTCTCAACCCACAACATTCTACTGAAATTGCCCTACTAAAACTCACCAATGACCTACTAACTGCTAAAACCAACGGCCACTACTCCATACTCCTACTTTTAGACCTCTCTGCTGCCTTTGACACAGTTGACCACCTGCTCCTCCTCTGAAAATTACACTCCCTTGGCCTCCGTGATTCTGCTTTATCCTGTTTCTCCTCCTACCTATCTCAGCGCACTTTCAGTGTCACTTACATTTCCATCTCCTCCGCTCCCCCTCCTCTTTTTTTGTTGGTTCCATTCTCACTCTATACCTCTTCCCTGGGCCAGTTGATAACCTCCCATGGTTTCCAATACCACCTCTATGCCGACGACACCCAGATCTATCTCGCCACTCCTCAACTCACCCCCTCGATCTCACAGATCTCAAACTTACTGAATGACATATCGGTATGGATGTCACACCACTTCCTCAAACTCAATCATTCTAAAACTGAGCTTGTTATATTTCCTCCTTCACGATCCCCCCCTGTGACTTCACCATTAATATCAACAACACAACCATTGGTCCCTCCACACATGCCAGGGTCCTGGGTGTAATCCTTGACTCTGAACCCTCCTTCAGCCCCCATATCCAATCACTGGCTAAATCCTGCCCCCTTCACCTCCGCAACATCTCCAGAATTCGACCCTTCCTGACTAATGACACCACAAAGCAACTCATTCACTCCTTGATTATTTCCCGCCTTGACTACTGCAACTCTATCCTTAATGGCCTACCCTTAAGCAGGCTATCCCCCTTCAGTCTATTATGAATGCTGCTGCTAGACTAATACACCTCACTAATCGATCCGTGACTGCCACCCCTCTCTGCCAATCCCTTCACTGGCTTCCCCTACCCCACCGTGTAAAATTCAAAATGCCAACCATAACATACAAAGCCATCCACAACATCGCCCCCCATCTACATCACCAACCTCATCTGCGGCTATTGCCCAAATTGTGCTTGTGCTCTCTAGCTCCCTTGTTACCTCCTCCCATGCTCACCTTCAGGACTTCTCCAGAGCCCCTCCCATGCTCTGGAACTCCCTGCCCCAGTATGTCCGATCAGCCCCTACCCTGTCCACCTTTTAGGAGATCCCTGAAAACTCATTTATTCAGGGAAGCTTATTCCACACCCACCTAACAACAACTGTCCCCGAGCCACCCCCATCAAATCATTCTCTGTAGCTATTACCTTTTGTACCACCACCCCTCCCTTTAGAATGTAAGTTCTATTAGCAGGGCCCTCCTGTACCTTTTGTATTGAACTGTACTGTAATTGTGTTGTCCTCCCTATACATCGTAAACTGTTAGCGCTATATAAATCGTGAATAATAATAATAAATAATATATATAATTATATTTAACTAAAGCAGAACTAAACTCTTGAAGACCCTGTAAGAAATAAAGTTACAGCTAAGCACATAATCTCTCCCAAAAATAGTTGCGGCCGCCCAACCCCCACATATATAAACGTACAAATGTAAACAGACACGTCGGGAGCGCCTACGCATAAAATCATTGATTGTGATACACGTTGCATTTTGCATGCCAGAGTGAGAGCAATATTTATAGCACCAGACCTTCTCTATAAGCTAAACGGATGACCTATAGGGGGCTTTTAAAGCGTTGACTATTGAAAATATAGGGTACTGAAGTTTGCCGCCATTTCACGGGTGCAGGCAAATTTAAGGTTTGATATTTTGGGTATCTATTTACTCGGTGCAACCTCATATTTTAGTGTGTACTCGGCTTAAGCATGTTCTAATTATATGCACCTAATCGGTAGCACCTGATTGTAATTTACTGGATTTGACGTGGTGATAACTGAAGGTGTGTACTTTTTTCCACATATCAAATCTACAATTTCATTAAATATAGATGGTGAGAATAAATACACAATGTCAGTTGTATTTGTCATTTGTTCAAGTATCACCTTTATCTATAGGGTTTGATGACATGGTTGCCTGTTCACATATGTTGAAAAAGTCAACAATTTTGAGGGGGTGTAATACTTTATTGCATGACTGCATGTCTGTAATAAAATATATCCAGGACTGTGCAAAAGGGATTTTTTTTTTTTTAAATTTAAAAAAAATTTTTTTTTTGTTAGGGATGTGTGAAAAAATGGTGTAAATTAAGAATGCTTTCAGAAATAGAAGTGTTACTAGTTTATTTTTGTCAATTAATAAAAAGGAAAGTAAATGAACAGAAGAGGAATCTAAATCAAATTAATATTTGGTGTAACTACCATTTTGACCAGCATTACTACTTCTAAATACACTTTTTCACACAGTTTTTGAAGGAACTCGGCAGGTAGCATGTTCAAAACCTCTTGGAGAACTAACCACAGATCTTCTGTGGATGTAGGCTGCCTCAAATCCTTCTGTCTCTTCATGTAATCCTGGACAGACGTGATGATGTTGAGATCAGGTCTCTGTGGAGGCCAAACAATCACTTCCAGGACTCCTTGTTCTTTACACTGAAGATAGTTCTTAATGACATTGGCTGTATGTTTGTTTGAGGTCGTTGTCCTGCTGCAGAATACATTTTGGGCCAATCACATACCTCCCTGATGGTATGGCATGATGGATAAATATCTGTCTATATTTCAGTACATTGAGGACACCATTGATCCTGGCCAAATCCAGTGGTGGCTGGTGCTCAAATATTGGGGGGGGGGGGGGGTGTCGTCGGTTTTGCCGCCACTGTTCCACAACCCCCCCCCTCCTCCTAAAAAAAAAAATTTGGAGCACCAACCGCCTCTGGATTTGGCCAGGGAGGTGGACAAATAGGCGAGCAGGGGCCTCCTTACCTTTATCAATCTGGTGATCAGCACGGCAACCCCAACCTTCATCCCGTCAGCCAGCAAGGAGACTGATAGCCAAGAGGAACAATTGTAGAGAGGGCGTGAGCCGGCACACGGGCCAGCTTCTGCTTAATGATGGGTGTGAGGCAGATCTGGGACCCATGGCAGGCAGAGAAGGATCCTGGCTGCTGCTCCTTGCTCCGGGGGCCAATGCATCTCCTCCCGGCCAAATAGGAAGTGGGACCCTCACTTGATTAGTCGGGAGTCCCAAGACTCCTGGCCAATCGGGTCTAAGCTGCTTCCTGATTGGCTGGGAGGAGAATTAGGAAGATGATAGCGAATATTCATTTGCTACTATCACACACTGGGTGTGCCTCGTGCGCCGTGATCTGCACCCCGAGCCCACCCAATTAGAGCTCTAGGCTTTAATCACGTGCTTAAAAAAAAAAAAAAAAGCACATTTGCAATTCAATGCGTCTGGCACCCTGCGTGTAGATTAGAGGGCTGGACGCATGGATTAGGTAATTTTTCAACTCAATTTAAAAACGAAAAATACACTTTAATGAATAAAAAAAAAAAAAAACACACCGTTTAACCTAATTTTCTTTAGCAAAATATGAAAGATGATGTTACGGTGCAACTTTTGACACTTTGTGAACCAGTGACACGAATACAGTGATCCGTGCTAAAAATATGCATGGTCACTGTACGAATGCCACTGGCTGGGAAGGGGTTAAACATCAGGGGCGATCAAAGGGTGAACTGTGTGCCTAAACCAGTGTTTTACCATACTGTGTAAGGCGCTTTTACTAGGGGGAGGGAAAGAATTTATTCCCTGCTTTGTAAGGACACAAACTCCATCCCTTCCCCTCCCTGTCAGAATGGCAATCTGCTTGTTTACATGAGGAGATCGCAGTTCTGTGTCTCTCCCCGCCAATTGGCGCTTGTTGGTGGACATCGAATACCTGACACCCGCCAATCGGCTTATGTTGTGTATGACAGCGAGTCACCGGTGGCTCACATGCGCTCCCCTTACCCTGTAGTGTCGGATCAGGTGTGTGTGTGTGTGTGTATGTATGTATATGTATATGTGTGTGTGTGTATGTATGTATGTATGTATGTGTGTGTGTGTGTGTATGTATGTGTGTGTGTATATGTATATATATATATATATATATATATATATATATATATATATATATACACACACACACACACACACAGGTGTCGCCCTGCTATAGGGTGGACCTATAGTGCTAAAGAAGCATTTATGGAAGGATTTCCTACTCCGGGTTCCCTAATCTGCATACTTGTTCTAGTTGGATATTGCAGAAGTAATGCAGCCAGAGGACCAGCATAACAGCCGGGCAATAAACATTTTCAGAAAGAGGTCGGCAATCACAGCCCACGCATTTCTCTCATGGCAGGTGTGCTTTAGACAGTAATAACACATTGCTTTCACTGCAGAATAATGTGGAAAGAACCGTTCAATGTTAGTTTAATACATACTTGAGGGTATTCGTGTGGGAGGAGCAAGGGCCAAGGGAATAAGTCTAAAGGGATTCTGGGTGGGGGGGTCAGTAATCTCCCACATATGACGCTGCTGCTACTCCATTTTTGTATACCATTTATAAATCAATTGTAACAGCCCCAAACATTTTACTAAATAAAACCGTATACTGTTAATTACTGTGAATAAGCTATATTTTGCATTTATTCTGATATTGATATTTGTTTCTCTGTTCTCCAGGTGACCTATCAGCTTAAAATCCTTACTACTGCTCTGTTCTCAGTGTCGATGCTTCAGAAAAAGCTGACTAAATATCAGTGGCTTTCCTTGTTAATCCTAATGTCAGGAGTAACACTAGTCCAGGTAAATACATGATCTGTTTAATCTATGCTTTAGTCAACAAGGGAAGTCTCCTGGTTTGTGGTATTTTACACCAGCTTGCTTCGTCAAGAGCCTGTCTTTTAAGATGTATTTCCACTTCCAATTTGAGAAACCCCCATTTATGTTTGTACACACACACACACACACACACACACACACACACACACACACACACACACACACACACACACACACACACACACACACACACACACACTCTATACCTAAAAGTAATTTAAAAAAACATTTCTTACCTTGTTTCTTTGGAGCAGAATTACACAGAGTCTGGAGGACTGTAAACTATTTTGAACATGTTCAGACGGACAATGTAGGACAGAGTCCGCTTCCCCTTATTAACACACAATGCAGGTCTTAAACCCCTTTATTGATATCTAATTTTCCACCGATAATAAGATCTGCCAGCATGGTACAGGTAGGGTTAATTATAGTTAACATTAACTCCACAGCCCCCTCCTTACATTATGTAGGGGGAAGCCTCAGACATGAAATATGAACAAAGCTTATCTCTCTATAGTGTGTACTTGTCTCGGTTAAGAGCACTAAGGGGTTGATTTACTAAGACTGAGGAATGCAAAATCTGGTGCAGCTGTGCATAGTAACCAATCGGCTTTTAATCTTTCCTTGTTCAATTAAGCTTTGACAAAAAAAAAAACCTGGATTGGTTTCTATGCAGATTTCTATGCAGTGTATTCACCGCTCCTATATCGCTCCTACCCATTGAAATCAATGGGGCAGCGCGGCTATATCGCCGGCAAAGTGCCACTGCAGCGGCACTTTGCGGGACGTTTTAACCCTTTTTCGGCCGCTAGCAGGGGTTAAAACCGAATACCGCTGCTAAAACGATGGTAAAGCAGCGCTAAATATAGCGCTACTTTACCGCCGATGCCCGCACCGCCCCAGTGTGAAAGGGGCCTTAGTGTCTTTTCTGTCTGCTGCCTCGTTCCTCTATCAGTGCGAGTCACTTCTGACAAGTTTTCCTGGCACCTAGAGAAAAAAGGTGATGGGAGGGACCTCTAGCGGACTGACATTATCCCTGATTATCTTTGCAGCCCCAACAGGGCAAATCAGTAGTGCCATATATCAGTGGCACATATCACTGCAGCCCATCAGTGCAGCCTATCCGTGTAGCCTCATCAGCACACATGAGTAGGGGAGAAAAAGTAGCTGTTTGTTTGCAAAATTTTATAGCAGAAACTAATGCCGCGTACACACGGTCGGAATTTCCGATGGAAACAGTCCGATGGGAGCTTTTCATCTGATTTTCCGACCGTGTGTATGCCCATTGGTTTTTTTCTGTCGGAATTTCCGACGAACTTTGGATTAAGAACCTGTTTTTAATTATATCGACGGAAAACCTTTCTATCGGATTTTCCGATCGTGTGTATGCAATTCCGACACGCAAAATTCTGACGCATGCTCGGAAACAGTTTGACGCATGCTCAGAAGCATTAAACTTCCCTTTTATAGTGCAGTCAAACGTGTTTTATGCCGTGGTGTTATTGACCGTCGGAATTTGGTGTGACCGTGTGTAGGCAAGACAGTTTGAGCGAAATTCCGTCGGAATTCCGACAGGAAAACCATCAGAGCTTTTTCCGACGAGAATTCCGACCGCGTGTATGCGGCATAAGAAAAAACTTATTTTTTTTTTTTTAAACATTTTCAGTAATTTTTCGTTTAGCAAAAAATCAATAACCCAGTGGTGATTAACCATTTCAGCCCCAGAAGGATTCACCCCCTTAATGACTAGGCCATTTTTTGCGATGCGGCAATGCGTCGCCTTAACTGGCAATTGCGTGGTCGTGCGACGCTGTACCCATACAAAATGTATGTCATTCTTTTGTTTCCCCACAATTGGAGCTTTCTTTTGGTGGTATTTGTTCACCTGCGTGTTGTTGTTTTTTTTTTTTCTTTGCTAATATCCCCCAAAAAACGTAAAAAAACGAATTTCTTCATCAGTTTAGGCCAATCTGTATTCTTCTACATATTCTTGGTAAAAAAAAATTGCAATAAGCGTATATTGATTGGTTTGCACAAAGGTTATAGCACCTACAGAATAGGGGATAGATTTATGGCATTTTTTTATTATTATTATTATAATATATATATATATATATATATATATTATTATATTATTATTATTATTATTATTATTATTATTATTATTATTATTATTATTATTATTATTATTATTATTATTATTATTATTTATTATTTTTTTTTTTTTTTTTTTTTTACTAGTAATGGTGGTGATCAGCAATTTTTAGCAGGACTGCGACATTACGGCGGACAGATGGGACACTTTTTTGGGACCATTGACATTTATACAGCGATCCGTGCTATAAAAATGCACTGATTACTGTATAAATGACACTGGCAGGGAAGGGGTTAACACTAAGGGGTGATCAAGGGTATAAATGTGTTCCCTGGGAGGTGTTCCTGATCACTAGGAACAGACGATCTCTTACTACCCCCCTGAAAGAACAGGGATCTGTTTGTTTACATTGACAGCCCCCGTTCTGGCTCTCTGTGGAGCGATTGGCAGACATTGCGGCCACACGCATAAGCTTTGTCGCCATGTGCGAGCCCACTATATCTATTACCCAATAGAGCCGACCTGCCGCAGTATGACAGCGGCTGGTTGGTAAGTGGTTAAATGCCACCAAAAGAAAGCTCTATCTGTGTGGGAAAAAAAAGGATCATGTGGGTGGGTACACATGACCACGCAATTGCCATTCAAAGTGCAACACCGCTGAAAATTGGCCTGGGCAGGAAGGGGGTGAAAGTGCCCAGTAGGCAAGTGGTTAAAATAATTAGTGTCATCATCCACATACAGAAATGTAAGAGACTATGTAAATTAAACAGCGTGTGTTTTAGTATTACTTTAAATGTTTAGCTGTGTGCGTGGTACCGGAAGAAACCCGTTTTCGTACCCAATCCCCCTACTCCTGCATGCTCCCTCCAGGCTAAAAGACCAGCATCTGCGCCCTCTTCTCTCCTATGCGCCAGCTGTTGCTTGTCCTCTGTATTGGACATGATGACACCAAGGGACAGTGTACAAGCAAGAGCATAGAGGAGAGCGCTGGCTGCAAGAAAAGTGAGGATCAGGTAATTAAAACAGGTTTTTCCAGTGCCATGGGCATAAACAGGCCTTTAATTACAGGTGGAGCTCCACAAAGGAGGATGTTTAATTTCCCCAGAGATGGGCTTTAGGTTTTCAGGGATACTTGATCTGGCCAACACCCTCTTTACTAATTCTTTCATTTCTGCTATCACTGCACATCATTGTTTTTAACCATTTCAGCCCCATAAGGTTTTACCCCCTTAATGACCAGGCAATTTTTTGTGATACAACACTACGTTACTTTAACCACTTAAGGACCGAGCCTCTTTCTGAGATTTGTTGTTTACAAGTTAAAAAAAAATTTTTTGCTTGAAAATTACTTAGAACCCCCAAACATTATACATTTTTTTCTAACACCCTAGAGAATAAAATGGTGGTCGTTGCAATACTTTGTCGTCGTATTTGCACAGCGGTCTTACAATCGCACTTCTTTTTTTTTTTTGGAGGTACAAACATGTATGGTTTGAACACTGTTTTCATATGCAGGCGCTACTCACATATGCGTTCACTTCTGCATGCGAGCTCATCGGGACGGGGCGCGTTTAAAAAAATGTATTTTTTATTTTTACACAGTTTAAAAAAAATAAAATAAAAATAAATAAATAAATTTGTCACTTTTTATTCATTCCTATTACAAGGAATGTAAACATCCCTTGTAATAGAAAAAAAGCATGACAGGACCTCTTAAATATGAGATCTGGGGGTCAAAAAGACCTCTGATGTCATATTTACACTAAAATGCAAAAAAAATATATAACATTTAAAAAAAATGTCCCTTTAAGAGCTATGGGCAGAAGTGACGTTTTGACGTCCCTTCCGCCCTGCATTGTTATAGAGACGGGTGGGGGCCATCTTTCCCTCACTTGTCTTCATCCCTAACAGGAGACAGGACGTGATCGCCTCCGCCGCTGCCAACGGCTCCGGTAAGCAGCGGGGGGCACGGGATCTGCTAAAAAAAATGCACTGACATTGTATAAATGACACTGGCAGGGAAGGAGTTAACACCAGGGGCAATCAAAGGGTTAAGTGTGTCCTTAGGAGGTGCTTTCTTGTTCATACCTGACAGGACACCGATCTGCCTTGTTTACATCAGCAGACCGCCGCCCTGTCTATCTGGAGAGCAATCGCGGGTGGCCGGTGTACATCGCACCCGCCATACCCGCTAATTGGTTACCCCTATGGCCAATCAGTGCGTGAGTGCCCCCCGGCGGCTATTGCACGAAGTGACGTACAGGTTTCACGCAATAAAGCCGACATGCCACAGTATATGTACGGTGGTCACAGACACCCATACACATTAGATGATTATCTCCAAATTCAGCCAATTTCCACTCCTAGTGCAGCTTATCAAAGTAATAGCTTTGCATATATCCTCTTGTCCTAACAGACAACTCTTAAAGTGTATCAAAACCCCAAAAAAGTTGAAATATCGCAGCTTACCAATTTTTAGATGTATAGTTACTATGCAGAAATGTGAGTAGTACATTTTAAATGAATACATACTGTATGTGTATTTATGAAAGATTTACATTGGCACGCTATTTAGCTTTACTTTTATCTTTTGAGTATGATTCTTCAGCCTAAAAATTGATGGTAACTTATACCAGAACCTTTTATATTTCTCTTTTCTACATGTCTGTTATTAGTTTTGCTTGCTTAGGAGTCGGAAAGGGTGTGTGAGGTCCGGCAGCGGACAGGGCAGCCACTGTTGGGTACAATGGATATAAAAAGTCCACACAGCCCTATTAAAATGTCCAGGTTTCTGTGATGTAAAACAATTAGACAAAGATAAATAATTTCAGAACTTTTTTTCCACCTTTTTAAATGTGACTTACAAAATGTACAACTCAGTTGAACAACAAACTGAATTCATATAGACTGAGGGAATTAAAAAACTAAAATTAATATGGTTGCATATTGACTGGTATTTTGGAACTGTTCATAATTCCCTCTACCTTGACTAAGGCCCCTGTTTCAGCTGAAGAAAAACAGCCCCAAAGCATGATGCTGCCACCACCATGCTTCACGGTGGGTATGGTGTTCTTTTTGGTGATGTGCTAGGTTTGTCGCAAAAACAACACATCTTTTGGAATTATGGCCAAAAAGTTAAACCTTGGTTTCCTCAGACCATACCTACATTTTCCCACATGCTTTTGGGAGACTTCAGATATGTTTTTGCAAAATGTAGCCGGGCTTGGATGTTTTTCTTTGTAAGAAAAGGCCACTCTACCCCATAGCCCAGACATATGAAGAATACAGGAGATTGTTTTCACATGTACCACACAGCCAGTACTTGCCAGATATTCCTGCAGCTCCTTTAATGTTGCTGTAGGCCTCTTGGCAGCCTCCTCGACCAGTTTTCTTCTTGTCTTTTCATCAATTTTGGAGGGATGTCCAGTTCTGGGTAATGTCACTGTTGTGCCATATTTTCTCCACTTGATGATGACTGTCTTCACTGTGTTCCGTGGTATATCTAATGCCTTGGAATTCTTTTGTACCCTTCTCCTGATACCTTTTAACAATGAGATCCCTCTGATGCTTTGGAAGCTCTCTGCGGACCATGGCTTTTGCTGTAGGATGCAACTAAGAAAATGTCAGGAAAGACCTACTAGAACAGCTGAATTTTATTTGGGGTTAATAAGAAGCACTTTAAATGATGGCAAGTGTGTACTGACTCCTATTTTAACATGAGTTTGAATGTGATTGTTTAATTCTGGACACAGCTACATCCCCAGGTATAAGAGGGTGTGCACACTTATGCAAACACATTATTTTCCTTCTTTATTTTTACTCAAAACCGTCCATATACTACCCTAGCCTGTCCGTATAGTACCCTAGCCTGTCCGTATAGTACCCTAGCCTGTACGTATAGTACCCTAGCCTGTCCGTATAGTACCCTAGCCTGTCCGTATACTACCCTAGCCTGTCCGTATACTACCCTAGCCTGTCCGTATACTACCCTAGAGGCAGCCAGGCCAGCCAAAGAATGTTCACCCCAGCCGGACTGTCTGCAGGTCAAAGGTGAGTCCTGGTCTGGACACCCTGTCCTCTCTTCCTTCCCGGGAGGAGACTACAGCAGGTGAACACACTACCCTTGCGATCTGCTGCATGTGAGTGCCACTATATTGTTACTGGCACCCCAAACGCAGATCACAAATGCAGTGTGTTTACAGGCACAAAATCGCATGGTACCACAGTACTTTGCAGTTTGGTGTAGTGCGTTTTTAAAAGTAGTTACTACTTTTTGTGCAGTCTGTTACTTTTGCAGCCTATTCAAATGAACGGACGGTCAAAATTCTCCCCACGGGAAAGCATGTGTTCCCATGTGATCCTGGTATGAACTGGCCCTTAACCTAGGTTCACACTTCTGTGTTTAGTGCAAAATCTAACTTCCTGATAAATTTAATTTTAGTTTTATTTATCATGATATAAAATAATGAATGTGGGGGCCTTTTGGTGGGCGTGATTTATTTTGGGAGGGGGGGCAGCATTTCATTCTTGGACCCAGGCAGCACAATGTCTTGGACTAGCCCTGCAGAGGTGTGTAGACTTTTTATATACATTGTATAAAATTACCTCTGATCCTTGACTGTCGAGGTGTAGTAGGTTTGAATGCAACCCATGTTCATTTGCAATAGACACCATGGGGTTGATTTGCTAAAACTAGAGAGTGCAAAATCTGGTGCAGCTGTTCATAGAAACCAATCAGCTTCCAGGTGTTTTGTCGAAGCTTAATTGAACAAGCTGAAGGTAGAAGCTGATTGGCCACCATGACAGCTGCACCAGATTTTGCACTCTCCAGTTTTAGTAAATCAATCCCCATGTGTCACAAATGTACTGTATGTATGATAAACTAATATTTATTGTAGAAATAATCCTATTATAGGTATGTCTTTTCTATCATTTTTCTTTTTCAGTGGCCATCGGATACTCCTAGTTCTCCTTCAAAAGAAGTATCTGTGGGTTCACGGTTTGTTGGGCTCATGGCTGTCCTCACTGCTTGCTTTTCAAGCGGGTTTGCTGGTGTCTACTTTGAAAAGATCCTTAAGGAGACTAAGCAGTCAGTATGGATTAGGAATATACAGCTTGGTAAGTTCCCAGCAATTTTATTGTTAAATATACACAGCTTCCATGGGCTTTGGCCAGGTTTAGTCCAGCTAGGAGCAATGTAACTATCTAAAAATATACCATACCTGGAGTTCTTCTATCAAAAAAATGCAATGCAGTTGGGTAATATATCAATCAATATCTCATTCTGAAGCTGGGCCAATGTAACTAAAAAGGCCCGTACACACGATCGGACTTTTTGACAACCAACATGCAAATTAGCTGGTTTGGACCAACATCCGACCGTGTGTGCGCTCCATCGGACCAACTTTTTCCAGGTTTCATCTGACTTTTGTTGGCTGTGTGAACGGACCAACTTTCTGCCAACAAAAGTCCGATGGACCAAAGTCCGACCGTGTGTACACAAAACCAACGGACTTTTGTACAAACCAATGCAGAACCAATGCAAAAGATCAGACAACAATACAGAAGTTGACCAAAGGTGGCGCTAAAGAGCAGAAAAACCAAGTGATTTGGTGAAAGTTGGCTGAAAAAGTCCTGCCGTGTGTATGCAATACCAACTTGGGGCCAACGCCCTTTGGACAAAAATCCACAGGAAAGTTGATCCACGGTCCGATCGTGTGTATGAGGCTTAAGAATAACCATATTGTGAATTCTCTAATACAATTTTACTAAACAGAATTATTTTGAACTGGACCATGTAAAGCTGGCTATGCATCATGTTATTTTCTTATTGAGTTTGCTTTACATTTACCTATCTACAACTATGTAGTGTATGGGCCTGCCTGATTTGTATACTAATTGAAAGTGTTTTAGGTTTGACCTCCATATTATATGGTTTTGGTAAATTTCAAGGGAAATTGCATATCCTGTGACCAGCCTTACTGTATAAATATAGTGTAATTTGCAAATATATCTACTGTTTACTACTCATATCTGTGATATTCTTGAGAATAAATCTAATGTTGACAAAGTGTTTTGCTGATATAGTTCACAGCTCTATGCTGCAATGATTGTTCTATGGTGTATTTCAAAGTATGGCTCTACATGTCCATCCATCATGTGTCAGTTGTCACAAAGTTTACTGTTGCTGCAGTGTATGTATCTTGTTCTGTTGTGTCCTCACCTTGTGAATGGTCTGCTCTCATTCAAGTAGTCTGTAAAACTGGCTGCCTCTTTCTGGAGTGTATATTGGGGGACTTATGTGGACTCGCTCCCGAGCTGCATTCTGTGTGTACATCGACACACAGAGCATGGCTCGGCCCCTGTCCCTCGCTCCCTCCTCCCAGGCTGTGATTGACAGCAGCAAGAGCCAATGGCTCCCACTGCTGACTCTGAGCCTTTGAGGTGGGAGAGAGCTCTCATGGATAGTGTTGGATCAAGATCGGTCTCATTTAAGTATAGGGGGATCTGCACTCAGAGAATGCATTAACCTCTTGACCACTGGGCACTTAAACCCCCTTCCTAACCAGAACAATTTTCAGCTTTTGGTGCTCTGGCATTTCGAATGACAATTACTCAGTCATGTAACACTGTACCCATATGAAATGTGTGTCCTTTTTTCACACAAATGGAGCTTTCTTTTGGTGGTATTTAATAAATCGCTGTTTTTTTTTTTTTTTTTTGCGCTATAAAAGAAAAAAGACTGACAATTCTGTAAAAAAAAAAAAGAGGCATTTTTCTTTTTCTGTTATAAAAAATTATCAAATTTGTCATTTTTCTTCATAAATTTTGGCCAAAATATATACTGCTACATATCTTTGGTAAAAATAACCCAAATCGGTGTATATTATTTGGTCTTTGTGAAAGTTATAGAGTCCACAAGCTATGGTGTCAATCTCTGAAAATTGATCACACCTGAAGTACTTGACATCTCATTTCTTGAGACCCTAACAAGCCAGGAAAGTACAAATACCCCCCAAGTGACTCCTTTTTGGAAAGTAAAATATATATTTTCCACAAAATTGTCAAATTAGCAGGTTATTTTTCACACACAGCATATGCATACCACAAATGACACCTCAAAACACATTCTGCTACTTCTCCTGAGTATGGCGATACCACATGTGTGAGACTTTTACACAGCGTTTCCACATACAGAGGCCCAACATGCAGGGAGCACCTTCAGGTGTTCTAGGAGCATAAATTACACTTCTCATTTCCTGACTATCTCTTACACTTTTGAAGGCCCTGGAACACCAGGACAATGGAAACGCCCCAAAAATGAGAACACCCCAACGTATAATCTATGAGGAATAATGAGTCTTTTGTACGTGTCATTTTTTTTTTTTTCTACAAGTTTTTGGAAAATGTGGAAAGATAATAAATATTTTTTTTTTTTTTTTTTTTTTTACACAAAGTTGTCCATTTATACAATATTTTTAACACCTAGCATGTACATACCAAAAATTACACCCCAAAATAGATTATCCTACTTCTGAGTATGGGGATACCACATGTGGGAGACTTTTTTCTACAGCCTGGCCACATAGAGAGGCCCAACATGCAGGGAGTAGCATCATGTGTTCTAGGGGCATACATTTCTCAAATCTAATTTCACTACCAATTACACTTTTGTGAGGCACTGTAGTGGCATGGATGAGCCATAGATGCGGATGGCTGAGCATGGTTGAGCCATAAATGTGGATGGCTGAATATGGATGGGATGGCTGGATGAGTATTGCTGAGTGTGGATGGCTGAGCATGGATGGATGAAAATGACAGAGGGATAGGTGAGTATGGATGGCTGAGCATGGATGGATAAGTATGGCAGAGGGATGGCTGAGCATGGATGGATGAGTCCCTGAATTGGCACAGAGCAGTGCTGTGGGCACTACAAATCCAGCCCGCAGCACTGCTGCAATCGAACACTATATCGATCAGTACAGAGAGGGAAACGAGGAACTGGACATAAACAAGGGGGGGGGGTTTCCTCGCACTATCAAAGTGGACGATGTCTGAATGTAGTGTATCAAATAAATTGCTGCTAGACCTAAAGTGTATACAGTGCACTAAAATGAAAATGAGGAAAAAATGATGATCAGCGCAACTTATATAAATCTGTAGTCATACAGGAAACAAATTCCCTGTATAAGTGTGTGTGTGTGTGTGTATATATATATATATATATATATATATATATATATATAATATACTGTGCAAACAATTGTGCTGTGCAAATAAATAATATTGTGCAAATATGGTGTGCAAACAATTAATAAGCTGACTATAGACGTGCCACTATAATGCTGAAAAGAATGCTTCTATATTTCTGGAAAGATGAAACAGTGCAAAACGTGCTTATGTGCAACAAAGTTTCAAATACAATTCAAATACAATCTTCAATTGACTTCCACTGTGCAATCTTCGTGTGCCCCACTCAGTGCTCTCTACACTCTTACCTCAAAGTTGGTAAAAAAACGCCACTGAGATCACTATGGTGAGGGGCCTTCCTGGGTTCCATAACAGAGGATGATGTCTCTGAGTGATGTGTTTCAAATAATGGCTTCCGATTGGTCCATTCGGCCGTTTACCCACAGCAAGTGTAAACAGGGAATAGAAAGGAATATCCCATAGTGTAGTATGTAAAACTGGTTTATTAAACGGTCAAATGGGTATTTACAGCAGAAAAAGGTAAAAACAGCAGATCTGTAATGTGTACGGCGTTGCAGGCGCCTCTTACGTCACTTCCAGTTATTTCGTAGTCCGGTCACTCACTATGCATTACGTCATGGCACTTGACTTCATCAGGGGATCCGGATTGGTCTAAAACCATGTCATTATATATATATATATATATATATATATATATATATATATATATATATATATATATATATATATATATATATATATATATATATATATATATATATATATAATGACATGGTTTTAGACCAATCTGGATCCCCTGATGAAGTCAAGTGCCATGATGTAAACCTAATAAAAGCTGACCATCATAAGAACCCCTCTCAGTGTTAAATGGTTAGTCTCTACCCTTTTAACTGCTACATCTGCAAGACAGCTTGTTCTGTTTAAAAATAACAGGCTTACTAGCCAGGTCTCCAGGTGAAAATAAAAGAAAGAAAACTTTTGGGGATTAATACTGCTTCAATATGCAATTGGCTGCAGTCATGGCAACAGTGCATTCTCCATTCTACTGTCTCACTGAGTTTTAGGGGGCTTGCTAAACCAAGACCTTTGGGTACCTCAGGCACAATATGGTATGCAAAGTTGTAGTTAATTTCTTTGTTAGATCATCTAAATTGCTCTATAATTTTTTGGATCTTTTTTGCCTCCCTTCTAGGTTTCTTTGGTGGGATATTTGGTCTGATGGGAGTATTTATTTATGACGGTGATCGCGTTTCAAAGGAAGGCTTCTTTCAGGGCTACAATAACCTGACCTGGACAGTCGTAGCTCTTCAGGTAGTAGATCACACTTCTGCTTCCTTTTGTCATAGCTGTGAATCATCCAGCTGTGTGTGAAATGTCACAGATCAGTGTATAAAACAGCAAATCATTGTTGGTCAAATATATATCCATGATTTTAATTACAGCAGAATACCACAGCGACCAATCAGATTTCAAATTACTGCTGTAATAAATCCTCATTAGTTCCTATGAAATGCTAGACTTTCTGTACTGTAACTCCTCATTGCTCCTTTTAACGCTTTCTTGAAACTGTGGTGTCAAACAGGACTCTTCATACTCAGTGCTCACAAATCCTATGTTCTTATAACTTTTTGTGTAGTAATCTGACATCTCATCCAAATTTATCTACTTTCAAACTGTGGCTTGTTGTATTGCTTTTTGGCGCCGCTCAAAGTAGAGGTGTCCCCAGAGCCGATCGGCCCTATAGGCACACTATGCAAGCTGCTTAGGGCCCTGCCGCTGTGGGGGGGCCCCCAAGACCCAGCATCCCCCCTGCACCTCTGGCTGGTAGTTTAGAGTGCAGTGAGGAGAGGTGGCAGGAGGTGGAAGGGACCATGGGACCATGGTGTAAGGGGTGGCTCTCTGGGGACCCTGGTGTAAGGGGGGCTCTCTGGGGACCCTGGTGTAAGGGGGCTCTCTGAGGACCCTGATGTAAGGAGGGGCTCTCTGGGGACCCTGGTGTAAGGGGGGGCTCTCTGGGGACCCTGGTGTAAGGGGGGCTCTTTGGGGACCCTGATGTAAGAAGGGGCTTTCTGAGGACCCTGATGTAAGGGGAGGCTCTCTGAGGGCACTGATTTAAGGGGGGCTCTCTGGGGACCCTGATGTAGGGGGAGACTCTCTGACGGCACTGATTTAATGGGGGGCTCTCTGGGGACCCTGATGTAAGGGGAGGCTCTCTGGGGATCCTGATGTAAGGGGAGGCTCTCTGGGGATCCTGATGTAAGGGGAGGCTCTCTGGGGACCCTAATGTAGGGGGAGGCTCTCTGGGGACCCTGATGTAAATGAGGGGGCTCACTGGGGACCCTGATGTAAGGGGGGGCTCTCTGTGGACCCGAATGTAGGGGAGGCTCTTTAGGGACCCTGATGTAAGGGGGGCTCTCTGGGGACCCGAATGTAGGGGGAGGCTCTCTGGGACCCTGATGTAGGGGGAGACTCTCTGAGGACACTGATTTAAGGGGGGCTGTCTGGGGACCCTTGTGTAAGGGGGCTCTCTGGGGACCTTGGTGTAGGGAGGGGCTCTCTGAGGACCCTGATGTAAGGGGGGCTCTCTGAGGATCCTGATGTAAGGGGGGCTCTCTGAGGACCTCATTCTGTTCTATATTGTTGTACTTATTCTTTGACTGTTTTGTTTAAAGGAGGGAGGATTGTTTTGGGAGCACTGAAGTGTCAGGTGTGACTGTGTGGCAATGGCAAATGGTTTACATAGCTCACGGGTCAAGTAGAGGGCCCCTTAGCAGAATTTTGCTTAGGGCCCCAGGGAGGTCAGGATCGGCACTGGGTGTCCCAGAGCATGGGGTGCAGGCTTATTTTGATACCAATCCAGAGGGCTAATAAATGTAAAGAGGAAAGGATCACCGCTACTCCTGACCAGCCCAGGTGAACAAACGATGAGAAGCGGCCTCAGTCTACATGTCTTCACCACACACCCTGATGCTTTTTGGGTTTAGTCATACAGTATAACTAAGTTGCGGTGCACGGGGCGAAATGCATCAGGGTGTGTGGTGGAGACATGTAGGCTGAGGCTGATTCTTATCGTTTGTTCATCTGAGCTGGTCAGGAGTAGCGGCGATCATTTGCTCTTTACATATCAACTTTCCAAGCAATCTTTTGTTATGTAATGGAGATGAGAAGAAAGGGGGGAGGTGTTTGTGGTCCTATCGTCAGGCAACAACACTGCCTCTCAATAGAATACAGCACAGTGAGTGAGCATTAAAATACCAAAAACAATCATGCATTGTATTTACCTCTAAAGCAGCCATTCTCAACCAGGGTTCCTCCAGAGGTTTCTAGGGGTTCCTTGAGCTGTGGCTGATGAACCACCTTTTTGATGGTGCCTACAGAGTTCAAGGTTCAGCATCACTTAGCAAAGCCAGCAGCATGACACCAAATATCTTTTTAGCTGACTTACAAACATCCGACTTACAAACGACTCCTACTTACAAACGGAGGGAGACAACAGGAAGTGAGAGGAAATCCACCCCTAGGAAGGGAAATTCACTCCTGTAAGAGTTAATATGGGAAAAAGGTGTCTCCACTGATGCTTTATCACCAGTCCATGCTTCCCTAACAACCCAAAATGTTCAAAATCCAATTGCCATTGGGACAGAAGGTGAGGTGAAATCTTCTGAACAGGGGCACAGACAGATAAACAAATGTTACAGGGGTGATAACCCTTCTCTATGTTATCTAAAAAACTTAAAAATAGATTTTTTGGCTGGAGCTACACTTAACAAATGTACCTGTTCCGACTTACAAACAGATTCAACTTAAGAACAACCCTACAGTCCCTATCTTGTTTGTAACCCGGGGACCCCCTATATATATATATATATAAACACCCTAGAGAATAAAATGGCGGTCATTGCAATACTTTCTGTCACACCGTATTTGCGCAGCGGTCTTACAAGCGCACTTTTTTTTTTATTAAAAAAATAAGACAACAGTAAAGTTAGCCCAATTTATTTTTATATTGTGAAAGATAATGTTATGCCGAGGAAATTGATACCCAACATGTCACACTTCAAAATTGCGCGCACTCGTGGAATGGCGACAAACTTTTACCCTTTAAAATCTCCAAAGGCGATGTTTAAAAAATTCTACAGGTTGCATGTTTTGAGTTAGAGGAGGCTAGAATTTTATTTCTCTCGCTCCACCGATCGTGGCGATACCTCACATGTGTGCTTTGAACACCGCTTTCATATGCAGGCGCTAATCACGTATGGGTTCGCTTCTGCGGGCTAGCTCCACAGGACGGGGCGCGTTTACACTTTTTCTTTTTTATTATTTATTTTACCTTTTTTCACTGTTCTTTAAAAAAATAAATTGTGTCACTTTTATTCCTATTACAAGGAATGTAAACATCCCTTGTAATAGGAAAAAAAAACATGACAGGACCTCTTAATTATCAAAAAGACCTCAGATCTCATATTTACACTAAAATGCAATAAAAAAAAATTGTCATTTGAAATAATGACAAAAAATAAAATGTCCCTTTTTAAGAGGTATGGGCGGAAGTGACGTTCCGCCCTGCAGTGTCATGGAGAGAGGTGGGGGCAATGTTCCCCTCACTCGTCTCCATGCACAGCTAGGAAACGGACCGGAACGCCTCCGCTGCTGCCGACGGCTCCGGTAAGCTGTGGGAGGGGGGGGGGGCCCTCTCCCGCCACCGATTAAAAGTGATCTTGCGGCGAATCCGTTGCAGGGACCACTTTTATCTGAAAGAGAATTACCAGCTTTTGAAGAGGATACTGGGGTTATGGTAGCTAGCTGCTACCATAACAACGGTATTCCTCTTCAAAGACAGGACGTTCAGGGAAGGAAGTGGTTAAGGGTGGCATTTTGAGACATTCTTCCTATTGGCCACCATTATAAGGGGCATTGTTCCTATTGACCCCTGATAAATTGGTTTTAGTAAGGCTTCCTCAAGACCCGAAAATTATTTTTGGGGTTCCTCTAGGGTTTAAAGGTTGAGAAAGGCTGCTCTAAAGTAATAAAATTGGAGAATTAAAGAAGAAAAGAAAATCGTAAAGAAGAAAAAACAAAAATAGAGGTGCTGCATATATCTGTGTTCCTATATCTAATCAAAATATTATACAGATACTCCTCGTTTAACGACTTACCTGTTTAGCGACCGCTCAGTCTTCCGACCAGCTCTCCCCACCCGAACGACGTGCATTGTATTGTACAGTACAGAATTTTTGTTTGTGTTCTGTACTTTATGAAAATTAAACCAATGTCATTGAGCTGGAGTTTTGTGTTTTTAGACCTTTTTTTAACAATACAATACAGTAGTTAAGAATGCTTAAAATATTGATTACTCGTGGCTCCTCGTTTAACGACCAATTCGTTGGAACAGAACCTGGTCTTTAAGTGAGGAGAGTTTGTATGTGATTCAGTGTTGTGCTACTTATACCATAACCTATATATCACTCTGTGCCATATACCCAATCATTCTAGTGTAAAAAATATATAGTAGACCAATTATAAAAACTGCTACTGGTTATACTATAAGATATAATACTACTCCTAAAGACTTATTAAATATATACAGTACCATGCAACAATAGTGGGCCTGATGTATAAATGACCTTCTTTTCTTGTTTCCTTTTATTTCAGGCTCTGGGTGGATTGGTCATTGCCGCTGTTATTAAATATGCTGACAACATCCTGAAGGGCTTCGCCACATCTCTCTCCATCATACTTTCAACACTAATTTCTTATTTTTGGCTTCAGGACTTTGTACCCACAAGGTATAGTCACAATTTTATAACTATCAGGGTTCAAATTATAAAGCAGCCATGCTGCTGCTTTAACCACTTCAGCCCCGGACCAATTTGCAGCCAGGCCCCTTTTTGCGATTCGACACTGCGTTGCTTTAACTGACAATTGCGCAGTCATGCGACCTGGCTCCCAAACAAAATTGGCGTCCTTTTTTCCCCACAAATAGAGCTTTTTTTTGGTGGTATTTGATTGCCCCTGCGGTTTTTATTTTTTGCGCTATAAACAAAAATAGAGTGACAATTTTGAAAAAAATGCAATATTTTTTTACTTTTTGCTATAATAAATATCCCCAAAAATACATAAAAATTTTTTTTTTCCTCAGTTTAGGCCGATACGTATTCTTCTACATATTTTTGGTAAAAAAAAATCGCAATTAGCAATTATTGATTTGTTTGCGCAAAAGTTATAGCGTTTACAAAATAGGGGATAGTTTTATAGCCTTTTTATTAAATTTTTTTTTTTTTTTTACTAGTAATGGCGGCGATCACCGATTTTTATTGTGATTGCGACATTATGGCGGACACATCGGACATTTTTGGGACCATTGTCATGTAAATGACAGTGGCAGTGAAGGAGTTAACCACTAGGGGGCGGGGAGGAGTTAGTGTGACGTGTTGTGTTTTTTTTTTTTACAGTAGGGGGGCGTGGATGTACGTCTGACGTCATTGATCGGCTTTCCCGACGACAGGGAACAGCCGATCAATGACAGGCAGAGTAGGACGCGCGGGGAGAGGTTTGTTTACACAGACCTCTCCCCGTTCTTCAGCTCTGTGACCCGATCGCGGGACACCAGCGGCGATCGGGTCCGCTGGTCCCGCGGGCATGGTCGCGGAGCTCCCGACCGGGGCGCGCCGCTAGCAGCGCGCGCGACCCCACGGCTAGGCAATTTAAAGGGGACGTATATATACGTGCCTTTGCCTAGCCGTGCCATTCTGTAGACGTATATCTACAGGAGGCGGTCGGGAGTATTGTATTTCAATTATTTCTAGCAAACTCCTATTAATCTGAATAATATTGAAGTTTGTAAACGTACTTTGTGAAGATCTCCACAAATGTACTTCCTTTTAATTCTGTGACACATAAACACTATGCCCTGTAGGCACTGCTGTGTCACACATTTCACAGAGCTATCACAGCAATCCGGTGACCCAGGGCCATCAGTCCCAGGTCCCAATCATTCATTTCGAGACCCAGGGCTCTTGGTGAGAGCCCGGTCTCTGTGCTGGGAGTGCAGAGCTCCCACCAAGAGCACCGGGTCTCGTACTAACGATCGGGACCCGGGAATGTCTATACTGGGTCACCAGATCAATGTGATAGCCAATCAGAGGCTATCATGGTGATCAGTCAACGTGAACCCGCCCCTGTGTTTACATCCTCTTCTGAATGAAAAGAAAGATGCATTGTATCTTCTAGGGTTGCATGAGAAGAAAATGTAAACAAACAAAAGTGTGTAAAAAAAAAAAATAATTAAATAAAGTAAAGATAACAAGATCAGGGTCAGTGTTAGGGCCAAGGTTGGGGTCAAAGGTCACAGTCAGCATATTTTGGGTAAAATTACATTTTTTTAAATTGGTATCAGTGTCAGTTAGGGGTTGATTTACTAAAATTGGAGAGTGCAACATCTGGTGCAGCTCTGCATGTGCATCAGCTTCCAACTTCAGCTTGTTCAGTTATGCTTTGACAAAAAGAACCTGGAAGCTGATTGGTTTCAATGCAGAGCTGCACCAGATTTTGCACTCTCCAGTTTTAGTAAATCAACCCCTAAGCCCTGGTTTACACTGGAGCGTTTTGACATGTCAAATCGGCGACAATTGCCATCAATGGCACCGTCCTAATGGGTGCGACGCCGCAACGATTTCAAAAAGTCGTTTCTTTACTACCTTTTGTGATTTCGGGCTGCGATTTACATTGACATCTGTGCAGAACCTGCATAGATGTCTCTGAAATTGTGGCCGAAATCGGGACTGACATGCAGGAGTGAAATTGTGCGAGTTCAGCTGAACTTGCACAGCTTCATTCCTGCAGCTCAGTGTGAACCTGGGCTTAGTGTCAGTGTGTTTTAGGCAGGATAAAAAAAAATTAAGTAAAATGCGCACCATTGTTTCTGGGCTGTACTACGGGTACAAACAATCAACACAAATGTGATATTGCTGCGATCGTCAGGAGCAGGATACATTTTTTTGGGTTGTTTTTTGGTAAATTATGATATTGCCATAAATATAAAGCTCAATTTTAGTTTTCCTTTGATAATTTAAAAAAATCATATATCCATTACCACTTGCCACCAAAACAAAACACAATTTTGTCATTAAAAAAAACCCAGGTATAATCCACCTAGATACACTAAGTAGTTGTATACAGTTTTACTAACACATGTCAGTTGCAAAATTGTGTTTAGGCATTTAGATTTGTTTTACCCTTGGGGGTGAAGGGGTTAAAGTGGAAGTAAACCCTCCTATCGTTTTCAGCCAAGGAAGCTGCCATCTTGGCCTCGGTTTAATCTTTAACTGCCATGAAGCTGCACATGTGATCAGTTATGACACCATCTATTGGATGGTTTGACAGTATGGTTGAGAGTACAACCAATGTGACAGTTAGCATTTCCGGCATGCCGGGAATGTAACTGTTTTTTCAAACTGTTAGATCGATGGGTTTACTTCCGCTTTAAGCACCCTTCAGGCTTCAGTTTTGGAATGTTAAATAGATGATAGGCTACTAGCCTACTAGCGGTGGGGGCGCTGGCGGTAAAGCGGCGCTATATTTAGCGCCGCTTTACCAGCGTTTTAGCGGCGCATTGCGGCCGCTCGCGGGGTGGTTTTACCCCCCGCGAGCGGCCGAAAAAGGGTCAATACCGCCCGCAAACCGCCGCTGCAGCGGCGTTTTGCGGGCGGGTTCGGTGCGCTGCCCCATTGTTTCCAATGGGAACGGGCGCTATAGGAGCGGTAAATATACCGCTCCTATAGCGAGCCAAAGATGCGACTTGCAGGACATTTTCCAGCGTCCTGCAAGCGCACCGCTTCAGTGTGAAAGCCCTCGGGCTTTCACACTGAAGACACAGCAACAGCTGTTTCGGGTCGGTTTGCAGGCGCTATTATTAGCGCAATAGCGCCTGCAAACCGCCCCAGTGTGAAAGGGGCCTTAATGGGACTGCTGACTGTCACTTTTGAACCCTGCTAGCCAGTTGTTTAAAATGACAGCACTGCGATTTAAGATCTGTTTTTAATATTCACAAACTAGATCCGAATGGTGCTTTAAAAGCTTCATCAAAAATTGCTGTTCACACTACTCTTATACAAGTTGGAGCCTGTGTGAACTAGGCCTAAAGATGGTCATACACTAGTAGATTTTCAAACAATTGTTCATACAAAAATTCTCATTGGCACATTGAATGACATTACAAAGAAAAAGTTTGCTTTTAACCACATTCTGTCTGGCCTATAGCAGAATGACAGCCGGGCAGGGGATCAGTTATCCAAACTGGCTGACCTATGATGTCAGCAAGATGAGCGCGTGCTCCCGGGAGCTTTGACACACCACATCTCTGATCTCAGTAAAGAGCTTATGACGTAGGCTATTTACCACGTGATTAGCTTTGACCAATCACAGCTGAACACAGCAGTAACTAGGAAGTACCAGTAATCGGCTTTTTTCAGTTTGTGCTGACAAGACACGAGTAAAGGAGAACAGAACAGAGGTACAGTGTTGACATGACTACGCAGTTGTCATTCAAAGTGTGACAGCACTGAAAGCTGAAAATTGGCCTGGACAGGAAGGGGGTAAAAGTGCCCAGTATTGAAGTGGTTAACATTCAGTTTTGGAGTGAATGGACTTTCCATTGTGCTCGTTCAAATTTTCTCTGTGATTGAAAACCAACATCAATTTGACCACATTAACAATTATAAAATTGAACAAGCCTTAAATTGAAAGTTTTTGGTTTGACATTCTATGTACTTGTGTATGGCCAATTTAAATGTTAACAATAAATGGTTAAAACTGACTTATTGGAGTGCCGGTGACTTCTTATTGTATGTTCTGGACGTTCATGATGCCATCTGTCATGGACAATTTAAGCACTCCTAAATGCTGCAGAGGAAAGTCAGGCATTCTTCACAATGCAGGGGATGTATAAAGTGTATAGTTTATAAAGGGTATTGGGGCTCATGCAGACAGGCGTATTTCTCCTTACAGTGTTGGCGCCTCATGTATTTTGCTGCCAGAGAGCTCATACATATGAATGGGTGTAGGCGGCTATATACAGGTTTATGCATTAGTAACAACAGCAAAACCATCTTCAGATAAATATTGTATATACACATAAGCTACTAGTGGGAATTGTTCAGTTTTTTGGGATTTGATAATTGAGAGACATCATTTTAGGGTAACACATTGAAATAAAGGGGTAGCGTTGTAACCATTTGGATATAGATTTGCACCACTACTTACGTAAAGTAGGCCATGAGTATAGAAGTAAGCTATTGAACAGACAATCTGCATTCAGGATCTTATGCCTGTATGAATGCACCAGAGGCTCCTGGGAACCAAAACAGCAGCATGTTTATGCTGTAAGGCAGAACGAGCCCATATGCACGAGCCCCTACATGGTCTTAAAGTGTAGTTCCACCCCAAAAAAAAATTAATGTGCTTAAAAAAAAAAAAAAAAACATTTGGAGAAAATTCTTTTGTTTTTTTACTCGCCTCTAAATGCCTGTTGCTAGGGGGTCCCTCGTAGTCTGCCTCCTTCGGCGCCTGGGTAGCTGACGTCACTTCCCCTCAGCGCAGGAAGGGAGATCGCCTCTCCCCCTCCCTCTTGTCAATCATCTGGTACACGTGACGGGTCCCAGATGATTGCGTGGCCAGTGACGGCACGCGCATGCGCAGTGGGTGCCCGGCTGTGGCTTCACAGTTAAAATGCCGGCACCGCTGGGCGGAGGGGGGGACAAGCGGGGCTTCGGTCCCCCACATCGCTGGACCTTGGGACAGGTAAGTGTCCGATTATTAAAAGTCAGTAGCTGCAGTATTTGTAGTATTTTTTTTTTCTTTAAGTGGGAACCCCGCTTTAAGATCATGTCTCTACAACATTTTATTTTTTATTTTTATTTTTTATTCTCATGCTGTGATTTTGCTCCTTTTTGAAGCTCAACTGCTAATTATATCCCACTAATGTGCATGAACTATTTGTTGTAAAAGATGGTTTATTTGGAACCATGAAATGTTTGATGCATTGGGTTTTGTCAATTTGTTGGTTTTGCAAAAGATAAGCTTTTAGTAGCAGTGACAACATTAATGTTTTAAGACTTTAGGTCATGGGTGCTCAACCTGTGGCCCTCCAGATATTGCAAAAACTACCAGTCCCATCATACCTCTGCCTTTTGGGAGTCATGCTTGTACCTGTTAGCCTTGTCCCATGGGACTTCTACCTGTCAGGATTGCAATGCCTCATGGGATTTGTAGTTCCACCATCAGCTGGAGGGCCACAGGTTGAGCACCTATGCTTTAGGTCCTTTTTAACCTGTTTTTCTTATCTTCTTTTTCATCTAAGCCATTGAAGGTGATAACATTCTGTTTTCTCTTTTGAATAAATACATTTAACAAAATTATTTGCCTAAAACTTCTTTTTTTTTTTTTTTTTTCCCTAGTGTGTTCTTCATTGGAGCAATGTTTGTGATTTCAGCAACATTCTTGTATGGATATGACCCCAAGCCATCTGTGAACTCAAGTAAAGCATGAGGTGCAGGCCTCAGTTAAAGTATTGTGCTAGAGCGCCCCCTGGTGGCTGCAGAAAGACAGTGCTGGATGAGGAGGTCAAACAGAGATATGCTGCTGAGAACTGACTGCAGGACAAAACACTGCTGCTCCTTTTTTTGTGAAGGACCTAATATTGTTTTATATAAGAGAGGCGCTATATATTTTGTTAATACTTGAACTTGGAGGCTTTTTTTTTTTTTTTTTTTTTTTTGCTGCACACCTCTCCTTATCGGGTCTAGAAAATTGCATTATCTTCTATGGAGAATGTGTTTAATCTGTGCAAATGGATTTTAATGTGGTGGTATTTGACCTGAGATACTTGCCTATTTCTGACCTCTATTAATTCAAAAGTGCAGCTTGAACTAATAGCTGGATAATGCTTCATGACAATTTTATACAGAAGAGATAAATAATGAATAACGTAGGATGTGTTTTGTATATAATTGAATGTTTCACTGTCTTTCCAAGTGGGAATGTTGCATATTGTATAAACTAAAACAAGGGAAATTAAAAACATTTTACCAGATTTGGATTAAAATGTTTTGCTTCTTAGTATAGCTGGTCTGGTTATAGTAATGTGATGGATGGACTTAAATAACTTTTAATAACGTTAACACTATGAAGTGTGTAGTAGTAGTAGACACATTTCTCACGTGAAAGACTTTCTCAAGCCTGGTTTTCTAGCTGTGTAAAAGGCTATATCTAACACTGACTAATCAATTAGTATTAGAAATTACTTTAACAATAAAGGTAATCCTACAAAACCAATGCATTCAGTATTGCTAATCTACACCAATATTTTACAAGTCATAGTGTTACGAAACTAATATAGTTTTAATAATTGTTTTGTAATTTTGTGTATAATTTTTTTAAACCATTTGTCCTTTTTCCAATTCACCCCAAGACCTATAACGAAAAGAGCTGAAGAGTGACAGCGGTGAGATGGATATAGAAAATGTAAAAAAAAAAAACAAGCTAACAATGATACTTGTTACTGATACAGAAGACATTATCAGAAAACCTATAGATGCATAGAAATTAAGTTACTCAAATTTGCTACTAAAGGATAAATTGTATAGTACCGTATATACTCGAGTATAAGTCGAGTTTTTCAGCAAATTTTTTTGTGCTGAAAGTGCCCCCACATCGGCTTATACTCGAGTTAAGCACTTTTCTGCAGCAGAAAATGACATTTTCCGACCCGACTTTGGGGTCCCGATGCTAGGAACCCCAAATTTGGTATGCCAACCCAGTGGACATAGCACTACAACATATCCAATGATGAGGTTCCTAGCACCGAGATACGGGGCCCCAAAGTTGGTTCGGAAAATATCATTGCAAAAAAGTACTTGACATTTTCCGACCCGACTTTGGGGCCCCATATCTCAGGGACACTTGGTGCTAGGAACTCCAATTTGGTATTCAAACCCAGTGGAACTAGCACTACAACATATCCAAAGATGGGGTTCCTAGCATCAAGTGACCCAGAGATACAGGGCCCCAAATTCGGTCAACTATGTCCATCTGCAGCAATGTCATTTCGGGACCCTTTGGGTCCAGAGACCCCAAATTTTGGTTGCAGCTAGGGGGCATTTAGGAACCCTTAACTACCAAGTTTGAAGTTTGGGGACCTATGGCTGCAAATGGGCAAAGTGAGGCTGCAAATGGGCATTGTTGACCCTCTTTTTCCACTTACAGTAGCTGCGCATTTCTCACCCTGGGCTTATACTCTAATCAATAAGTTTTCCCAGTTGTTTGTGGTAAAATTCGGTGCCTCGGCTTATACTCGTAAGTATATATACGGTATATCTGTATTATAAGCAACCGGTTTTGAAGAGCCTATGGGCCGACATAAAAACTTTGTTGTTGGGGGGGGGTTATACATGAGGGAAGTCAGTAATGATTTTTCCGAGGAGAGGATATATTGATGAGACAGCGTGCACCAAAGCATTCTGAGATAGGACATCGCCCCCAACATCTGATTAGTGGCTACCTCCGCATTTGGATTCCAAAGTAAGCTATTAGGGTGTATAGGTGCTAACCACAATTTTTTCAATTTCCGTCCACTTATTAAAAGAACGCTGGGTAAACAAGGAAGCAATTGCTCAAAAATGTGCCGCTTGATTAAACAATCAGATTGGGGAACGCTAGGCCCCCATCAAAGCAGGAGGACATGAGCACTGAGCAGGGGATCCTATGCCATTTATAATTCCATACATATTGTAACAAATCTGCTTGCAATTTTTGGGCAATGTTTGGAATAAAGAAGCTTGGGGAGTATAGACATCGTAGCAGAAGCTATATGTCCCAAAAACTAAATGTAATGCTTCTTCCATTGCTGCACCATTAGCCTAATTTGGCGATTTATAATGGGGGGTTCTCCTGATACAATGTGGCGAAGGTCGGGGTGATGTAAACTCCCAAATACTTCAAAGCTGTAGATTGTCACATGTAGGGGAAAGTGGACATTTAAGTTATTATCTTCATCCTCTAGGATAATAACAGGGAGGGCCCTTGACTTGGAAGCATTTATTTTATATCCCGAGAGAGCACTAAATCGATCAAGTACAGCGTGTAGATTTGGTAGGGAGGTCCTAGGTTGGGTCAGAGTAAGGATGCTATCATCTGCAAACCATGACATTCTTAAACTCCCTCCCTCTAAATGATATGCCCCGAATGTCTGAGCACCTACAAATGGTTGCCACTAGAGGTTCCACAATAATGAGGGGGAAAAGCGGGTAGCCCTGTCGGGTACCATTATTTAATGGGAAAAGAGGAGGAGAGGGCAAAAGGGGTTTCACCTGGGACATTAGATTATTATAGAGATGATGGATCACTTGTAGGAAAGCCCCCTTAAATCCCATATGTCATAGGGTAGCCAGAAGGAAAGGCCAACCAAGGCGTTCAAAAGCCTTTTCCGCATCTAGACTGGGTAGCAAGGATGCTGTGCCTTCTCGATTTGCGACATCTATCAAATCTATAACTTTTCTAGTATTATCTCCAGCCTGACGGAGGGGGAACAAAACCTACCTGGTCCTTATGAATCAGGGATGGAAGTATCATGTTCAGACATGTTGAAAGCTTGGTAACATTTTTTAGATCGGAGCTGTGGGCCTATAGCTAGCACATAGGGAAGGGTCTTTATCTGGCTTTGGGATCACAATGATAAAACATCTCTGCATAGCTAAAGGGATAAGGGTGTCCTGAAGGAAAGCGTTTACACATGCGAGAGACCAACAAGAGGAAAAAGGTCCTATAGTACAGGGGAGGCCATCCGGTCCAGGAGCCTTGTGGGCCGGTAATGATTTTATGGTAAATTTCATTTCCTCCTCAGTGATAGGATCATTAAGAGTAAGAAGGTCAGAGGGTTGAAGATGAGATCCAGCTCTGTTCAACTTAATGTTGCATCTTGAGACAGAGGATTATGTGGAATCCCAGGACTATTGTACAAGTCTGTGTAAAATTCTTCAAAGGAGCGAACAATGTCTAGTGGATGAGTTAAGAGACAGTCTGATCTATTTTTAATTTGCTGTGGGGAGGCCATATAAGTGCGATCACAGTGTTCTAGCTAACAGGGAGTGGGCCTTATTACCCTTATCATAGTATAGTTGTTTCAATCGAAGCAAAGCCTTTTCTACCTTACCCAATGTCAAGTCCTTAAGAGTCATGCAGACAGTTCGGATGGGAAAGACATGAACCTTTCAATTTATCGTTTGTTCAGCAGAAAATTTCCAAACTTGTCCTCCTTTGGTCGGCTCAAAAACATCCCATTGATTATCTATTTTGTGCCCATAATCAATAATGAAAGAATTCATGTAGATCTCTTCTTTTTTAAACTCTACATCACCAACAATGCCCAATAGAGCCAGGTATAATAACTGAATGGGGGTAATCAGGAGGGGGTAAGAATTTATATATAAGACATATTTTGTAAATGCCTGCCAGGGAAATGGGAGAGAGCTAGAGTTCTACTTATGGCTAAAAATGTTATGATGCCTACAAGTACATTCACACCAGTGGCGTATTATCCATGGGTGCAGGGTGTTCACTGCACAAGGGCCTGGGGGGGGGGGGGGGGGGGGGGGGGGGGGTTCAGCACAGTGCTCTGATCCACCCTTCATCTATGGATGAGCTGTTTCTGGCTGACAGTCGGGACGATCGGTGCTTTCAGTTACAGGTACAGATCCCCCTGTATACCTTTCAATTAACTAGCTGACAGCCGCAGGAGGGAGAGAAGGAGAGGCTCCTCCTCTCCACTTCTCATGATCTGATTCCCACATTCTACCCCTTGCTGGACACTTCGCACTCTACATTCCCTAATTAACCACTTGCCTACTGGGCACTTAAACCCCCTTCCTGCCCAGACCAATTTTTAGCTTTTGGTGCTCTCACACTTTGAATGACAATTACTCAGTCATGCAATACTGTACCCAAATGAATTTTTTGTCCTTTTTTTTCCCCCACAAATAGAGCTTTCTTTTGGTGGTATTTGATCACCTCTGGGTTTTTTATTTTTTGCGCTATAAATGAAAAAAGACCCAAAATTTTGAAAAAAAAAAAAAAACACATGTTTCTTTGTTTCTGTGATACAATTTAGCAAACTATTAATTTTTCTTCATAAATTTTGGCCACAATTTATACTGCTACATATCTTTGGTAAAAAGAACCCACATTAGTGGATATTATTTGGTCTTTGTGAAAGTTAGAGAGTCATACAAAATTGATCACACCTGATGTACTGGTGGCCTATCATTTCTTGCGACCCTAACAAGCCAGGAAAGTACAAATACCCCCCAAATGACCATTTTTTTTTGAAAGTAGACATTCCAAGGTATTTAGTAAGAGGCATGGTGAGCTTTTTGATGTTGTCATTTTTTCCCACAATTCTTTGCAAAATGAAGATTTTTGTTTTCTTTTTTCCCACAAAATTGTCATTGTAATAGGTTATTTCTCTCACATGGCATGTGTATACCACAAATGACACCCCAAAATAAATTCTGCTACTCCTCCTGAGTATTACGATACCACATGTGTGGGACTTTTCCACAGCCTGGCCACTTATGCCCTGTACACACGGTCGGAAATTCCGACCACAAAATCCGTCGATTTTTTCCGTCGATTTTTTTTCCGACCGATTTTTGTCCAACACTGGTGTTGCATACACACGGTCGGACAAAGTTGTCGGAAAATCCGATCATCCTGAACGTGGTGACGTTTGTTGCGTACGACGGGACTACTTAGATACTAGCAGCCAATAGCTTTGGTCTTGTAATGTGATCTGAGCATGCGTGGCACTTTGTCAGTCGGTATTCGCTACACACGATCGGAAAAAGTCCGATAGGACTTTATTGTCGGAAAATTTGAGAGCAGGGTCTCAACCTTTTTCCGTCGGAAAGTCTGACGGAAAAAGTCCGATGGAGCCCACACACGGTCGGAATTTTCGACAACATGGTCCGATAGGACATTTTCCGTCGGAAAATCCGACCGTGTGTACGGGGCATTAGAGAGGCCCAACATGCAGGGAGCACCATCACGTGTTCTAGGAGCATAAATTACACATCTAACTTGTTGACTACCTATTACACTTTTGAAGGCCCTGGAGCACCAGGACAATGACACTGACGTGGCACTGATACGTAAAACTGATGTGGCACTGATGACAGATGGCACTAATATGTGGCACTTATACCAGATGGCACTAATACGTGGCACTGATGACAGATGGCACTAATACGTGGCACTGGGGACAGATGGCACTGACAGGTGGCACTGGGGACAGATGGCAGTTTATTTTATGTTTTTTTTATTGCGCTTATGGCCGCTGCAGCCGTTCATCTCTCCCTCCTCACACGCTGTCTCTGTGTGAGGAGGGAGAGCGGCACTGAGAGATAATTTCATACAAAACAGCTGTGATTGGCCGTTTACAGCGATCTGTGACTGGCTGTGTCCAAGGGACACGGCCATCACAGAACTTCCTCGATGCGCGCTCTCAGGAGCGCACATTGCGGAAGTAAACAGGACATCCAGGGACGCCCTCCCGGCAGTTCATGTCCGCACTGTAGCCGTATTTCGGCTATATCGTGGGCGCGAAGTGGTTAATATTACCACATTCTGCACTATGCAAGTCATCTCTGACCACACCCCATTTAAGCCACATCCAATATTTCGCACAATGTAAACCACGCCTACTTTTTGCCATGGCGCACTTAACCTGCCACTTTTTTTGTTTTGAACTTGTACTTATTAACCACTTGCTTACTGGGCACTTAAACCCCCCTCCTGCCCAGACCAATTTTCAGCTTTCGGTGCTCTTACACTTTGAATGACAATTACTCAGTCATGTAACACTGTACCCAAATGAATTTTTTGTCCTTTTTTCCCCACAAATAGAGCTTTCTTTTGGTGGTATTTGATCACCTCTGGATTTTTTATTTTTTGCGCTATAAATGAAAAAAGACCGAATTTTTCTTTGTTTTTGTGATAAAATTTAGCAAATTATTAATTTTTCTTGATAAATTTTGGCCACAATTTATACTTCTACATATCTTTGTTAAATAACCCAAATTAGTTGATATTATTTGGTCTTTGTGAAAGTTAGAGAGTCTACAAGCTGTGGTGCAAATTATACAAAATTGATCACATCTGATGTACTGGTGGCCCATCTAATTTCTTGCGACCCGAACAAGCCAGGAAAGTACAAATACCCCCCAAATGACCATTTTTTTGAAAGTAGACATTCCAAGGTATTTAGTAAGAGGCATGGTGAGCTTTTTGATGTAATTTTTTCCCACAATTCTATGCAAAATTAAGATTTTTAATTTTTAATTTTTTCTTCAAAATTGTCATTGTAATAAGTTATTTCTCTCACATGGCATGTGTATACCACAAATGACACCCCAAAATACATTCTGATACTCCTGAGTATTACGATACCACATGTGTGGGACTTTTACACAGCCTGGCCACTTAGAGAGGCCCAACATGCAGGGAGCGCCATCACGTGTTCTAGGAGCATAAATTACACATCTAACTTGTTGACTACCTATTACACTTTTGAAGGCCCTGGAGCACCAGAAAAATTACACGTGACACTGACGTGGCATTGATGACAGATGCCACTAATACAGGGCACTGATGACATGTGACACTGATGACAGATGGCACAAATATGTGGCACTGATGACAGATGGCACTTATACGTGGCACTGATGACACGTGACACTGATGACAGATGGCACTAATATGTGGCACTGATGACAGATGGCACTGATGACACGTAACACTGACAGGTGGCACTGATGACAGATGGCACTAATATGTGGCACTGGGGACAGATGGCACTGACAACAGGTGGCAGTGGGGACAGAGGGCAGTAGGGACCGATTGGCACTTTATTTTTTTTATTTTATTTTTTTACTAACCGCTGCAGCCGTTTATCTCTCCCTCCTCACATGCTGTCTCTGTGTGAGGAGGGAGAGCCGGCGATGAGAGGGCTCGAAGTGGTTAAGTGTTCTTGCATAGCAAGACCACTTACTGTTATCTCACATATATATTATTATTATAGCCAAATTTACTACCCTAACTCCTCCCACTGCTTTTACACTACATATACCGAATATATACCGAAACGTGCGGATTGTTACCGATTGGTGTGCTATTACTTTGTGGAACGCTTCGCCAAATGGTTCACGAAATATTGTCGTTTTTGCAGTGAAATTTGTCCCATAGGAATGAATGGCGAAATGTTCTAAACTAGAGTGGGAGGTGACAAAAGCTGACAACCCCATGATCAGCCAAAACATTATGACCCCCCATTATCAGCCAAAATATTATGACCCACCCCCCCCAATGATCAGCCAAAACATTATGACCCCCATTATCAGCCAAAACATTATGATAAGCCAAAACATTATTGACCCCCCCCCTTATCAGCCAAAACATTATGACCCCCCCCCTTATCAGCCAAAACATTATGACCCCCCCCATGATCAGCCAAAACATTATGACCCCCCCCCCCATGATCAGCTAAAACATTATGACCCCCCCCCCCCCATGATCAGCTAAAACATTATGACCCCCCCCCCCCCCATGATCAGCCAAAACATTATGACCCCCCCATTATCAGCCAAAACATTATGACCCCCCCCATGATCAGCCAAAACATTATGACCCCCCCCATTATCAGCCAAAACATTATGACCCCCCCATGATCCGCCAAAACATTATTACCACCCCATGATCAGCCAAAAAAAAAATTTTTGAAAAAAAAATTTTTTGGGGGGGAAAAAAATATATTTTTTAAAAAAAAAAACGATTTGTAAAAAAAAAAAAAAAAAAATTATAAAAATCAATTTAAAAAAAAAATCTGGCACTTTTAAATGATTTTTTCAAAAATATATATATCATTTTTTAATTATTATTTTTTTTTAAATCATTTTTGAAAAAAAAAAATTTAAAAAAAATAAATAAATCAAAAAATTATTAAAAAAAAAATATATATATTATTTTTAAAATATATATATATATATATATATATATATATATAATTTAAAAAAAAGAATTACAAAATTATATATATATTTTTGAAAAAAAATTTCTAAATGATTTTTTCTTTTTTTTTTTTTTTTTTTTTTAAATTCTTTATTTATTTCATTGAAGGGGTACAGCACCAACAAAATAAATACAGTTTGCACTTTTACAGATATTCCACCTTGTTATCCTTCCATTTTTGACAAATTATATTTTAATCTTATTTCGATTACTTAAATATTCTTACTGTCCCTTTCTTTCCTTTTCTTTCTATTTTATATCCAATTCCTATCTAACTCGGTTCCCTCTGCCTCTTCTTATCTTATGGGCCCCGACCCCTTGGGTACCCTAGAGGTCCATCCCCTCTCCTCCCTGAGAGGAGAGTAAGCCCCGTTGCCCCAGCGACAAAAAAGAAAAAAAAAAAAAAAAAAAGGGTCACAAAAACTTTTCCCCTCCTCTCTCTCCCCCCCCCCCCGGCCCCGCCTGCGGGCCCCCCCCCCCCCTCTCTCAGTCCAACTCTATTTTTCCTATTCTCCTATATCTTCCTCCATTAATTTCTTGCCTTCTTCTGTTTGTAGGTATTCCTCCCAAGGGGCCCATATTTGTTTAACTCGTTCCCTTCCCTCTATAGACCTTGGTATTAGACTTTCCATTATCTCTATTCTTCGTACTGTGTTAAGCCACATGGGAATACTAGGTGCCTGCGGTTCCTTCCAGCATCTGGGAATGCAGCTCTTCGCTGCATTTACCAGATGACATACAATTGAATTTTTATATTCCTTAGTTGGGATCTGTGACAGATGTAGTAGGAAGAACGCCGGTTCTAATGGGACATGGGGCTCTATTAGTCTTTGGGTGATTCTATGTACTCCTTGCCAAAATTGTTTAATTATTGGGCATGTCCAAAATAGGTGTAGTATCGTTCCTCTGCTCTGACATCCCCTCCAGCAATTCTCTGTAACCTCTGGGAATATTTTATTTATCCTCGATGGGGTTAAGTACCATCTTGTAAGTATTTTGAAATTTAATTCCTGCATTTTTATACACCTTGACGATCTCATTGTCAGGTGTATTATTTTCTGTTCCTGTTCTGGAGTAAATTTTTTTTCCAAGTCTCTCCCCCATTTACCTAGACTCCCCAATGTATATCCTTCTGGTGGCGCTATCAGAAGCGCATACATCTTGGAAATAGTATGGGTCAGGGGCTCTTTCTCCTCGCAGAGTATCTCAAACTTTGTTCGAGGTCTCTCAAATTCTCCTACTGGCCCTAAAGTTTCCAAGAAATGTCTCAATTGTTTTGCTTGCAACCAGGGGATGTCTATCCGTCCTCCTTCTTTTGTTAGGTCTTCTATTGTTAACCATCCTCCTGTCTTCAGAAAGTGGGAGGCTTGATAAATTCCCTTCTCTCTCAATCTCCTAAACTCCCCGGTCTCTAGACCGGGTAGGAATTTTGGGTTACCCAGAATCGGGTACAAGGGTGAATTCGGGGTGGAGAGTCTTTGTTTCCGGATAATCCCTGCCCCTATCTGCAAAGTTGGTCCAATCAAAGGATGTTCCTTTAGCTCCCGCGATGTCTCTGCGTAGCACCAGATGGCTCTATTTAGTGGTATTTGGCTTACTTGTTTTTCTAACGGGATCCATCGTTTATATTCCCCGTGTCTATTCCAATCCGTTATTCTATTTAAGTGAACCGCTTGGTAATACTTAAATAGGTCCGGTGCTGCTATACCCCCTGACTCCTTCGGCATCGCTAGTAATTCTCTCTTTATCCTTGGGTGTTTGCTAGCCCAGATAAATTTAGTAAACTCCGCCCGTATTTGACTGAAATACTTCAAAGGAATATGGATAGGCATTGCCTGGAACATATACAAGAATTTTGGTACTATATTCATTTTTAAAATGTTACTTCTCCCGAACCAGGAATGCGTATCCTTATTCCATCCATCTAACAGTTTCTTTACTTCTCTAAGAAGAGGTGGGAAGTTTAAATCAAATACATCTGTTAGTCTTGGTGATATTTGTAGTCCCAGATATTTCAGGGCCACTGTTGTCCATCTGAATTTGAAATTACTCTGCAAATTATTCTGCATGGGCGCCTCCAGGGATATCCCCATTGCCTCCGACTTGCTATAATTTATTTTAAAATTAGACAGAGCACCGTATCGCTCCATTTCTTTTATCAGATTTGGTAATGAGATTTGTGGGTTCGTTAATGAAAAAAGTAGATCGTCTGCATAGGCAGAAATCTTATATTCCTGTTTTCCCACTCGTATGCCTTTTATGTCCGGGCTCTGTCTAATTCTATTGAGCAATGGCTCCAACGTAAGTGCAAATAATATTGGCGAAAGGGGGCATCCCTGGCGGGTCCCATTGGATAATGAAAAATTTTCGGAATATATCCCATTTACCTTCACTCGAGCTTGGGGGGAGGAGTAGACCCCTGCTACCCATCGGATAAATCGCTCTCCCATCCCGGTATACCTTAAGACTTCCATCATGTATGTCCAGTTAACCCGATCGAAGGCCTTTTCCGCATCCGTATTCACGAATACGCTTGGGATTTTCTTTTGGTTTACATGCTGGACAAGATTTAGCACTTTAATCGTGCTATCTCTTGCCTCCCTTGTTGGGATAAACCCCACTTGATCCCAGTTAATCAACTGGGTCAGATGTTTCTGTAGCCTAGTCGCCAGTGTCTTCGTGAATATTTTTAGATCCACGTTTAATAACGATATCGGTCTGTAGTTACTACATAGCGATCCGTCTTTCCCTTCTTTCGGGATCACCGTGATGTGCGCTCTTAAGGTATCCGGGGGGGGATTTCTTCTTTGTCCTAGTTCATTAAACATTTTGACCATTTGTGGGCCTAAGTTTTCAAAAAAAGTTTTAAAATATTGAATCGAGAACCCATCCGGTCCTGGTGCTTTTCCCTGCTTAATTGTCTTAATCACCTTAAACACTTCCTCCGTTGTTATTGGTCTCTCTATTTCTCGTCGTTCAGGAGACGCAAGTCTTACTAAATGTGATGTCGAGAGGTATTCTTCTAAGGAGACGGGTGGGGAGGTTGTTTCTGGTAAATTATACAATGTCGAGTAGTATTCTCTAAACTCGTTTGCGATCTCCTTCGGGAGAACTCGTTTCTGCCCGTTCTTTGATTTAATATAGGGTATATAAGCACGTTTTTGTTGTTTTTTTAACTTATTTGCTAACATTTTACCGCACTTATCTCCCGAGTCGTATGTCATTCCTCTGCCTCTCTGTATTACTGCCTTTGCTTTGTACCGTAGGAGATCGGCTAGCTCTCTCCTCAGGGCTGCTAGTTCCTTTCCTACCTCCCTATCTACTGATTTTTTATGTATGGTTTCCAGTTCCTGTATTCCTTTTAGCAATTTTCTTATTTGTTCTTCTCTGGCCTTTTTTAATCTGGAGCCATGTTTAATTAAAATTCCCCTAAGGACTACCTTATGAGCTTCCCAGACCATTCCTGGGTCACTCTCTTCTTTGTCATTTGTCTCAAAGTACCATTTAATTTCTTTTATCAAATCCTCTCTAATGTCTGGGAGATGTAGTAAGCTTTCGTTTAAACTCCATCTCCACTCTGCTGATTGGATTGCCCCCTTCAAGTCTATCCTCAGAGTCACTGGTGCATGATCCGACCAAGTTATATTTCCGATTGATGTCTCTTGCACCAGCGGCAATAACTGATGTGGTACTAGGAAAAAATCGATCCGGGAATATGATTGGTGTGGGTTTGAGAAGAAGGTGAAATCCTTCTCCTCTTCGTGTGATGCCCGCCATGTGTCTATTAATTGACATTCCTGTATTTTCTTTTTAATATTTCTCCTAATTCCCTTTGGTACAGAAGATGTTCCTGTAGAGGTGTCTAATATCGGGTCCGGGGGGGCATTTTCTTATTTTTTAACCACTTCAATACCGCCCGACGTCATATGACGCCCACAAGGTGGATCTCCCATCCTGGGGTGGGCGTCATATGACGTCCTCGGATTCCCGGCCGCCTGGGGGGCGCGCGCGCGCCTGCGGCATCGCTCGGGACCCGGTGCGTTAAAACAACGGGACCGGGCGGTCCTGTCAGCGGAGAGGAGACCGATCATGTGATCCCAGTACAGAGGAACACATGATCGGTCTTCTCCCCTTGAGTCCCCTCCCCCCACAGTTAGAATCACACATATAGGGACACACATTAACCCCTACAGCGCCCCTAGTGTGCAATTTTATAGCAACGATCGCTGTGTAAATGTGAATGGTTCCAAAAATGTGTCAAAAGTGTCCGCCGCAATGTCGCAGTCATGAAAAAAAATCGCAGATCGCCGCCATTACTAGTAAAAAAAAAAAAAAAAAATCAATAAATCTATCCCCTATTTTGTAGACGCTATAACTTTTGCGCAAACCGATCAATATACGCTTATTGCGATTTTTTTTACCAAAAATATGTAGAAGAATACTTATCGGCCTAAACTGAGTAAAAAAATTGTTTTTTTTTTTAAAAAATGGGATATTTATTATAGCAAAAAGTAAAAAAAATTGTCGCTCTTCTTTTGTTTATAGCGCAAAAAATAAAAACCGCAGAGGTGATCAAATACCACCAAAAGAAAGCTCTATTTGTGGGAAAAAAAGAATGTCAGTTTTGTTTGGGAATCACGTCGCACGACTGCGCAATTGTCAGTTAAAGCGATGCAGTGCCGAATTGCAAAAAGTGCTCTGGTATTTGGCCAGCCAAATGGTCTGGGGCTGAAGTGGTTAAGATACTCCAAACACCTGATGTTGGCACTTCAATCATCACAGCATCATGGTTATTATGGTGTCAGGATGAATGAAGCGCATTATTTCTATTATTACATTGTAATATAAAATTAAATAGTTCAACTCACCATAATGCAGAATCAGTGGGAGCCCTGAGTGTGTCACTTGCCACATTGCCTGCCACCAGATGCCAGTAGGTGCCCCCAGCAGAGTCCCTCCTTACATCAGGTGCCCCCAGCAGAGTCCCTCCTTACATCAGGTGCTCCCAGCAGAGTCCTTCCTTACATCAGGCATTCCCAGCAGTGTCCCTCCTTACATCAGGCATTCCCAGCAGTGTCCCTCCTTACATCAGGCATTCCCAGTAGAGTCCCTCCTTACACCAGGTGTCCCCAGTTACCAATGTCGTCACTAGGGTTGGTGTCACCCGGTGCAGAAAAACATGGTGTCACCCCACCCACTATAGTCCTCCCTCAGTACAGATCCCCCTCCCTCAGTGCAGACCCCCCTCCATCAGTATAGACCTCCTTTAGTACAGAAACCAATGGGTGAAACCTTGTGAGCTGCCACACTAAACCTAAGATAACCTAAATAAACACAAAAGATATAATTGTAATCAGCTGCCCGCACTTCCCACTCTTCCCCAAACTGTGATAATACAATAATTATAACACACTGTGCAGCGCTAATATGTATGAAAACAATACTAATATATAAATCCAATAAACACTATACAGTATATAACATAATTCTCTACGGCAACAGTCCATATGTATAAAAATAAAAATGAAGTGCTCGTCCTCAGTGAATTTCAATTATGCCCCTTTCACACCGGGGCGTTTTTCATGCGGTACAGCGCTAAAAATAGCGCCTGTTCACCGCATGAAAAAATCCGGCCCCTTTAACTCCAGTGTGAAAGCCGGTGGGCTTTCACACTGGAGCGGTGCGCTAGCAGGAGGACAAAAAAAGTCCTGCTAGCAGCACCTTTGGAGCGGTATAGGAGCGGTGTGTTCACCGCTCCTTCCCATTGATTAGAATGGGACACCGCGGTGAAACCGCGGCAATACCGCCGCAAAGCGCCGCTACGGCGGCGCTCTGTGGGGGGTCTTTAACCCTTTTTCGGCGGCTCGCGGGGGGTAAAACCGCACCGTGAGCGGCCGAAAACCGCGGTTAAAACGACGGTAAAGCAGCGCTAAATATAGCGCTGCTTTACCGTCACCGCGGCTCCCCGCCCCAGTGTGAAAGGGGCCTTAATCCTCGATGAGGTGTTTAAACTAAACGACAAAAGTCCATATTAACATCATCCATGTGATAATCGTGCCTTCATGCGATGTGCACACAACCCCCACCGGGTGTACCCTTACCTTAGGGGCTTAAAAAATAAGCCTGTAATTGTTAGCAGTAGCCTGCCAAGATCCTCCTTTACTTCCTTTATCCTATGCAGGTTTATGGGATACTTATATGGAACGCAGGCCACCTGCTCCTTCCGATAATACCCCAGCTCAGAGGCCACTATTTTCTCCTGGCATGTTCAGAGACTCTCCTCATATGTATTGCATGAAGACACAATTATCACATGGTTGCTGTTAATATGGACTTTTGTAGTTTAGTTTAAACCCCATTAGTGCAGACCCTCCTCCATCAGTATAGACACCCCTCAGGATAAACCACCCCTTCCTCCATCATTACAGACCCCTCCTGTACATGTCATCTCCACCCCTCCATCAGTACAGATCCCCCAGGACAAACCACCCCCCCTCCTCCATTAGCACAGACCCCCCCAGGACAAACCACCCCCCATCAGTACAGACCCCCCAGGACAACCCACCCCCCTCCATCTGTACAGACCCCTCAGGGCAACCCCCCCCCCCCCCATCCGTACAGATCCCCAGGACAACCCACCCCCCATCAGTACAAACCCCCCAGGACAACCCACCCCCAATCAGTAAAAAAAAACCCAGGACAACCCACCCCCCATCAGTTCAACCCCCCCAAGACAACCCACCCACACCCATCAGTTCAAACCCCCCCCAGGACAACCCACCCCCCTCCCCTCATGCACCTGGGCGGGGAGCAGAGGAGGATTCGGCGTGCAGCCGCCCAGAGAGTTGCTTGCTCAGACTGTCACTGACTCTCCAGGTGGCACGCTTGGGACATGAGGCAGCCAGTTAGAGTGAGACAGAGCAGTCTCACTCAGGGATAGCGTGGCGCCGGGAGCCAGGACTCTCCATCGGCCCTCGGCACCGCTCAGGATGGCGTGTTTGTCTCCGCGCCATTTACAGAACCTCCAAGATGCGGAGCCTGGGTGGCAAGAAAGCAGCTGCCACCCAATAGAAATGCTCCAGCTGGGCTTCTGCAAAATGGTGACAGAGACAGAATTTACCAGTGCCACAGACCACAAAAAAAAAATTGGGGGAAAAAAGACCGGGACAAAGTTTAAATTCCGGGACAGTTGGCAAGTATCACTATGCCCAGTTACTTTAAGACAATAATGCAGATCTCTTCTCTATTAAATGCTACATCACTAACAATGCCCACTAGATCCAGGTATAATAACCGAATGATGGTAATCAGAAGGGAGTAAGAATTTGTATGTAAGACTGAGGATGAGGGATTGTGTAAATGCCTGCCAGAGAAATGGGGGAGCTAGAATTCTACTTATGGCTGAAAATGTTACGATGCCTACAAGTACATTCACACAGAAAATTGGCAAACCTAATGTAGCTCGGTTGGTCCACGTGAAGGAAGCTACAGTAAGAACAAAATAATTGATGTACATAAGGAAAAGTGCCTGTGGTGTTTATTTTGTACTGTGTACTGTACACATTAAGCTAACAAGAAGATTAAAGAACCCAAAATTATTTCCTGGTTCTGTTTGGCAGATTCAAAAGAAAATCAGCAATCCTGATAGATGCAGAGTACATTAGGATAGGTTGTTCATTATTACTTACAAATACTGAAGCACAGAGTAAAGGGAACATATTTTATATTGAAAAGGGGCTTGAAAAAAGACAAAAACAGTATAAACATTCCCAGAATAACCCCAAAGAATTTTTATTATTGTAGAAATATTTAAAGTAGAGCTTTAGAAAATACAACTAGAAAAGAAAGCAGGAATTATATGAGCATTTTTGAATACACAGATCTATGGGCTGTCCTCTCTGACTTGCGGTTTTCAAAAAGTTGTGAAGGGAGCTTGGCGGTTCAATGAGTTCTTGATCACTTTATTTTAGCTTTCTGCTGTTTTATAAGTTAGGTTTGTTGCCGCAAGACAAAGACATCCACTGAATTAACGAATTGCATTTATAAAATCCTGTAGTAGTGCTGATTCTCCGGATCACTGACTCATTCTGATCTTAGATAACGACTGAACAGTTATATAATTGTGTAGCGCTACCCCCTTGAGGGCCGCTGGATTTAAAAAGGTTCACCCTGTGTGTGCAGCCAGGCGGGAGGCATTCCAGCCCGACAGTCAAGCAACCAGCATTTGTAATAGTCACTCGCAGTCAGAGAACAGTCAATGGAATTGTTGTTTTTGTATTTATTAGGGGATTGTAACTTGGATAGGGTATGGGAAGGGTCCAGGACGCCATTAATCCATTGAATTTGTACATTGAGGACTCTGTCACTTTAAGTGATCTTCAGACTGCCCAAGAGAAGCCTCTTTTATGTGGTACAGTCTCTTTCACAGCAGAACTTCGCATGCACTGCAGCAACTGTATTTCCACTCTTCTTCACTTCCCCACAGTCCCGCATTGCAGTATCTCACAGCAGGGCTGGACTGGGACATAAATTTGGTCCCCGACTTCAGACCGGCCCATTTTAATTTTGCAAACATGCACAAAAACAGTATATAAACTATACGCATATTGTGCAAAAAAAAAAGTAAAAACATTCCACTAAGTATAACGGCTTTTTATTTTAAAACTCTTTATTTAAAGAAAAAGATGCATTCCAACATTACAGATGCCTTTTAGAATGACATGTGTAAGTTACACTGTTCAATGGCTATAGGTAAATGTCAGAGATGGAAATTTACTTCCACTTTAACATAAATGTTTACAGATTGGGAGACATCACACTAGAGCGTACCAAACCGAAAATCGATTGCTAAAATCGCCACATATCAGAGTAATACATACTATATACATACATATATATATATATTTAAGTAATAAATACTCGGAGTACACTGATAACTACAACTCAAATGTTGAAGATGTGCAGAGTTTTCCTTTCTAATTGTTTAAAAGGTATTGGGCATACTACAGAACATATATCTGTTATTTTTCTGTATGAAAATGTGTTAACTGAAAACATACTCTACTGTAACTCCTCACTCACCTCTTTTATTATTTTGCATATGCTCCTCTGTATTTTTATCCTCTTTCTCGCATCACTGTGTGAAGTGGGAGGGCTAACGTCACACAGGAACATTGCTACAGCTTCATTGGCCGGAATTTTAGAAACTGGCATTGCTACACAGCCATTGGCTGCCTTTCAGCAATGCAGCGGCGCTGAGGCTGAGCCGGGTTGTGCACTATGAAGTGAGGTGATAGCAGCGCGGGTGACAGGTCTCTCCCATGCCGGTCGGCCAGACATATTTTCAAGCCTTCACAGTGAGTATAGTCAGCAACAGACTAGTTTTGGCAATAAGCCCTGTTCACAGCACTCCTGGGCCCTGTGCCTGGATGCTTCTCCCCCTCTTCTGGCTATAGAGATTCAATGAATAGATGCTCCACTTTGCCAACTGCCAGTAAATTTACTGACAGTTTGTAAAAATCTTTGATTTTTTTACAACTGCCAGTAAATATCGGGGGCTGATAATTTCATGCAGTGTTGACTTTTTAAGTGTAAATCAAGCAAATTACTTTGTTATAGGTATTGTCAGTGTTTCCATATCATTTTTATACTGTTCAAATATTCACTGTGTTAGTTTTTAATAGGAGTTCTGTAATGTCTCAGGTTGTCAGTAAAAAATGTGCCCCGCCAGTAAATTTACCATGTTTTGCCAGTAAAAAATGCTGCAGGAGGTTGGCAACCCTGGTTCGGCCCATCCCTAGTCCTAACTAGACCCCTTGGGATGGAGCACCCCATCATCCCCCACCAGTACTCCAGTGTCCATCATTCTTTCATTCTATGAATAGTTGAGAAGTGGGATCTTTCATTCTATGAATAGTGTAGAACCCACTAAAAATGGGGTACTTTGACGCAGATGTGGGCTTAAGCACTGTATGGCCATATGGTGTAACCAAATACCCATATTTGCTTATTATGTCCAGGTGCTATTAATAGCCTTGTAGGATTTAAATTACATTTTGTATGTGTGCGCTATAATATTTTGTTCTGTTTGGCATGAAGCCAATCGCTCCGTTGACACCTGGGTAGAACAGCAAGAGTGCATCCATTTTGCACACGCAGATCTTCATTTCCACAAATATGGCAACAAATTCGGAAAGCTCCTTTCTAGACTATGCAAAGGCCACCATAAACCAACACATATCACAACCTTAAAGACCATTAGGGCCTCGTAGCGACATCCCCCAGAGATAAATAAAATTCTACAAACCTTCTACACGTTCCTCTACTCAGCTGACACCATAGACACCATACAAGCTAAACACTTTCTAGAAATGGCCAAACTACCTGAAATCTCCTCGGAACAACTTCTTACTCTTAACGCCCCTATCTCAGGAAATGAAATTCAGGAAGCCCTTAAAACCCTTGCTAGCAACAAATCACCAGGACCAGATGGTTTATCAGGCAAATTCTATAAATGATCACGTTCCTACATAAAACTTATAGTCAAGAAGGGTAAAGACCCGACAGAGCCAAGCTCTTACTGCCCCATCTCTTTACCTAATGTTGACTCCAAACTACTCTCTAAAATCATAGCCGCTCGATTGGCCACCATCCTCCCCACTATTATTCACCCAGCACAAGCAGGATTTGTCAAGGGCCGCTCAGCCTCCTCGAACATCAGAAAAGTACTAGCAATCCTAGAACATGCCAAAAATCATCCCTATAAAGATATTGCGATTGTCACTCTAGACACGAGAAGGCCTTTGACAATGTAAGCTTTAAATCAGGGGTAGGCAACCACGGCCCTCCAGCTTTTTTGAAACTACAAGTCCTATGAGACATTGCAAGAACCTGACAATCACAGGCATGACTCCTAGAGGCAGAGGCATGATGGGATTTGTAGTTTCACCACAGCTGGAGGGCAGAGGTTTCCTACCCCTGCTTTAAATGGTTAGCACTAGTCCTTGAAAAGTGTGGCTTCCCTGGATCATTTGTACACTGTATAGGCAGTCTATACTCATCCACCTCAGCCGGGGTAGTAGCAACAGGCCTTGTATCAGACATCATCCCTCTACACAAAGGCACACGACAAGGGTGCCCCTTATCGCCCCTACTTTTTAACCTGGCCATAGAGCCCTTTTCCAGGTATCTCAGCTAGATAGCACCCCTCCACAGCGTCAAACTAGACAAAGAGGATCTTAGAGCAGCCCTCTTTGCAGACAACATTTTAATATTTACCTCTAATCCCCAAGAGGTTATCCCTCAATCCAACAAATATTCAGCACCTTCCGTACATGCTCAAGGTTAAAGATCAATTTCACAAAAAGTGAGGTCTTACCGCTCCACAAGGGTAGTAATAGCCCCTGGATGACTACCTCACCCTTCCTCATAGCCTCCCACCATATTACATATCTAGGAGTGAATATAGGAAGAGAACCCTCATCTATCTATCAATTGAACTACCCTGCTTTGATAGCATAATTGATGAATTGGAAACCTGGATGGACCTTCCTTTATCGTTCTTCGGGAGATGCCACCTTTACAAGATGGTCAGCTTATCATGTCTGCTGTACCCAATGCAAACAATACCAATACTAATTAAACACAAAGATATACAAAAGATTAACAGAGCTCTTGCGGCCTTTCTATGGTGCCACAAAAGGCCTCGCAGAGGCCTCACAATATGATATCTCATAAAGAGCGATGGAGGGGCAGATCTACCTTTTATTAGATAATATAAGCTATCTTGGCTTACTCTGCCTAGGTCTAGACCCCGATAGTCCAGGGCTCAAAGTTCACTAATAATGGGGTGGATTCATGGCACATCCATATGATCTATCGTCTATTCTCCATAGTAACCTCAATTCACTCCTTCCCAACCTATGCCAAAATCTACACAGTTATTGCCTGGAGGGAAGTCAGGTAATGTCTGGGGGTTTAATAACGTGAAAAATATAGCGCTGTCCTTTTAAGAAATAAACAGCAGCCAGCACAACAAAAGACAATTGCAAACAGAAAGTGACAAATAAATGTGCAACGCTAATAGGAATGGTCACTAGATTAACCAGGATCATATAGTGATCATGTGAATCGTGCACACATAAAACAAACCATATGAAATGACAAAATTAAATGAGTCCACAAATGTGATAAAACAAATGAATATGTGCATGAAATGAATTGAAGAATGCACATAATCTTAATGCAATCTGAGTAAGGAGTCTTAAAGAGGGAGTAAACCCTGATGGGTTTACTTCCTCTTTGTTTCCCTGCAAAGGTAAATCATAATGGGCTACTATGCATTGCATAGTAGCCCATTATGTGTCACTTACCTGACACAGGAGCCTGCGATGTCACCGTTGTCCCCTCTTTCATGAAACGTCCAGCCTCCTTCCGGGTATCGCTGCTCCGGCGATGGGAGTGGCTGGAGCAGCGATGACGTCCCCCTGGCACATGCGTGCAGGACCCGGCAGTGACGGCATGTTAGCCTTCACTAACTGCATGCTCAGTGCGCCTGCGCCGTTGTCTATGGCGTGCATGCACCGTAGACATCGGTGCCCCTTTTTAGGAAAATGTCTCCTTAACCGTGTAGGTTAAGGAGATATTTCTTGCACCTACAGGTAAGCCTTAATCTAGGCTTACCTGTAGGTTAAAGGGTACACAACCACTTTAACCACTTAAGCCCCGGCCATTTGGCTGACCAGAGCACTTTTTGCGATTCGGCACTGCGTCGCTTTAACTGACAATTGCGTGGTTGTGCGACGTGGCTCCCAAACGAAAATTTACGTCCTTTTTTTTCCCCACAAATAGAGCTTTCATTTGGTGGTATTTGATCACCTTTGTATTTTTTTACGCAATAAACAAAAAAATAGCGTCAATTGCTATAATAAATATCCCCAAAAAAATATATAAAAGAACATTTTTTTTTTCCTCAGTTTAGGCCGATACGTATTCTTCTACATATTTTTGGTAAAAAAAAATTGCAATAAGCGTTTATTGATTGGTTTGCGCAAAAGTTATAGCGTTTACAAAATAGGGGATAGTTTTATAGAATTTTTATTAATATTTTTTTTTTATTAGTAATGGCGGCGATCAGCGATTTTTATCGTGACTGCAACATTATGGCGGACAGATCGGACACTTTTGGTGTGATTTTGGGACATTTATACAGCAGTCAGTGCAATTAAAAATGCAATACTGTGTAAATGTGACTGTCAGTGAAGGGGTTAACCACTAGGTGGTGCTGTAGGGGTTAAGTGTGTCCTAGGGAATGATTCTAACTGTGGGGGGAGGGGCTGTGTGTGACACATCACTGATCACCGATCCCGATTACAGGGATTCATTGTCATACAAGATATATTGGATCACTTGTTTGGTCACGCCTGTTATATTGGATCACTCAGTTGCTTTGTCACGTTTTCTTCACAGGATACTCATCACTTATATATATACATATATGTTTGATTTAGTTCCTGTATATATTGTATGCCTTTATATGTTCATTAGTTTTGGTTTGTAGTTTTATAGGCACTACATATATTTGTATTTGTTTTTATCACACACCTTCTCTCACTTTTCACAGCACACCACCACTTATTCATCTATTCCCCTACTTCTGTTTTAGGATCAGATTTTAGGTGTTTGCAACAGTGCCCCCTAGGTTCTACATTTCCCCCCAGACAGTGCAGGAGTTACCTATTTACATTTTAGGCCTTACATGTAAATTCAATGTAATTACCGTATTTATCGGTGCATAACACGCACCTCCAATTTAAGAGGGAAGTTTCAGGAAAAAAAAGTTTTTTTCAAAATAAACCACTTTGAAGCAAAATAATGACAAGTGGGCACAAATTAAGAGCCCACAACATGGGTTTGTGGCCGCCACGTTTTTAAATAAAGCTCTTAAATTATTTATAAAAAAAAAAATGAGACACTACTTCCACGCAGCCCAGTTAGCCCAAATGTCTCTCTAGCATGCAAAAACGGAAATACCACTATGGGTAGCACTAGAAGCGATAGACCTACACCCCGTTTCCCTTGCCAGTCTGCTTTGGCTCCCCACGTCAGGCCGGGGACCCATCACAAACCCAGTTACTCAACACTCCTTAAGTATTTGGGACAAACTATCGAAAACATTCAAATTGGCCTCCTCACACCTACCACTCCTCTCCTTTTTGGGTCACCCACTTTTCTATCCAGCCTTTTCTGAACCTACCTCCTTTCACTTACCACTTTCTACCGTAACAGAGTTCTCCCTTAGGCCTGAAGCCTTGTTATTGTTGGGCCCTTCCCCCATTGAAACCAAATTCACTGCTACCTAGTTTAGTTTGCACAATTCTCTGTTCTCTTGAGACGTGTACCCTGTACTACTGTTTGTTAACATGTACCAGTGGTGGGACAAGGTAATTCAGTGCCCAGGGCGAAGATGCCAAAATGCCCCCCCCCCTCGTGAGCAGGGGCGGAGCTAGTTGAAGCATGTGCAGCGCACCAAAACATATGTAATGGTTGCGGAGTACACCAGTATCACACACAGAGCCAATTAGATTGCTTTGATTGTGACTTGGTTTACAGACAATAAGGAGTAATAGCAATAATGTCTGCCCAAGGTTGACTTCTGAAGACTGTAAATGGAGCTCAAGAACTAGCTGAAGCCGACCTTGACTTCTGTCAAATGGTCCTGCTGGAAATCCTCTTTGATCTGCGGGCTGCAGCGCTGATCATTGTATTCTGATCAGTGGAGGAGTCCTGCTGTCAGAGTACAATAGCACAGAGGGGAGAGGGGGGTTTCTGAATCCACCTTGTTTGTGTGCATGCAGGGATCTATTCGTTTTTCTTCCAGCAGGCTGCACAATCTCCCTTCGATTTACCAAAACTTTGTAATATGAGGACACACATAAACAATTCATTATACAATTAGTAGTATCCAATCAGGCAGGCTGTTGTACTACATAGTTGGTGGTAGATCCAAAATATATTGTACAATCAGATTGTATAGTGAATGGTAAGCTGGCCATAGATGGATCAGTTTTTTTGATCAGTTAGTGTGTGTTTGAAAAAAAACGACCCCCTCATCCACATAAGTGAGGTGGGTGGAGGAATCGTCTCCACTAAGATATTACATTGTGATAGTGGTCAGAATACATTGATTAGCGCTGCAGATCAAAGGAAAATTTTCCAACAAGCTGGTTTGAGAGAAGATCATATTAGCTTGACTTCTCTTTAGCAGGAATGGCCATAGATGGATTGAAACTTATCCAGTCGTTGGTGAACCAGCTAAATTTCATTCCATGTCCAGACTTAGTAGCTCCTGTGTAAAACCCCTGTCTGTTTCTGATGGTGGGGAGCTGGGCAATCACTAAGCCTCCATGTACATGAGTTGTTAAGGCCCATCCAGACACGTGTGTCCTATGCAGGGCTCTCTTGTGCATTGTGTGCATCCCTCTGCCAGTGTTCTATTCATTTCTATTGGTACCAAAACCTGCATGTCATATTAGAATACAGAGGCTGTGTGCATGCAACCTCATGTCCCAATAGAAATGAATGGGGTGTTGGCACAGGGATGCACACAATGCTCATGCATCCTCATGCTGATAAATGACAGCCCTTCACGAAAGCCACATGTCTGCACCTCATCTTAAAAGGTCCTTAATAAAAACAGAATCAGAAAGAACAGTTGTCTTCACAGCTAGAACTGTGATATCAGGCCTGAAAGAGATTTCGCCTCGGGTTGATCCCAGGAGACACAGCGAGATAGCCCACAAGACACAGCGCCAGGTCCCAGAAGACATTGCGAACTCGACGGAAGTGACGACGATGGACGCAGAGAGCCCGCCCACGGCCGCAGGGAGAAGAACACAGATGAAGCCATCATTCAAGGTAAGCTTAAAAGATGCAGAATTGAACCGTCAATTCTGTCATCTTACAGGATAGGGAAGCCATAGAAACATACTTCTATGGATGGGTGCAGAACCGCTTTAAAACAAGAGTCAGGAGTACACAGTAAACCGAGTTAAAGAATCATATGAGTTATTAGAACTCAGTACACTGAAAGAACCATGAGTCCCCACCAGAACAAGATGTAGAACAATACACTGAATCAGTGATCAGGGAGCAGTATACACTACAGACTGCTTTAAAGACAGAGAGGACAGAGTCATGGTAAGAAGATATCCTTATTCAGATTAATTAGTTAACCTTTTAGTATTTAGTTGGCTTATCCTAAAGGAAATATGCATGTTAAGGCCCGGTTCAGACTGCTGTGGTGCGGGAACGCTGCGAATCTACTGCGGGTTCCCGCATCGCATGTCTCCCGCCGGCAGTTCACACTGCCCTATGGGAGCTGCTGTGAGTGTCAGTGAAATGTTATTGACACCCCCATATCAGATCGCATATCGCAGTGCGATCTGCAAACTCGGACAGGAATCGGACCGCATGGTGAGAACACCCATGCGATCCGATTCTGCTGCGGACCAAAAAAAGGGTCCTGTGCGAGTTTGGGCCGAATGCGATGCGAATTCAGCCATACTATCTGTATGGCTGAAATCGCATCGCACAGAGATCGCATATGATTTGCACTGCAGTGCGGTGCGAATCATATCCGATCTCCCGCATCGCAGCAGTCTGAACCCGGCCTAAGGGACAAATATCCCTTCTGGGACATGTGTCTAATTTAGTATAGTTTAGTCTAATTTTTATAACACAAAAATAAATTTTATCCTGCTTTAGGCCGGGTTCAGACTGCTGCGATGCAGGAGATCGGATATGATTCGCACCGCACTGCAGTGCAAATCATATGCGATCTCTGTGCGATGCAATTTCAGCCATACAAATAGTATGGCTGAATTTGCATCGCATTCGGCCCAAACTCGCACAGGACCCTTTTTTTGGTCCGCAGCAGAATCGGATTGCATGGTGTTCTCACCATGCGATCCGATTCCTGTCCGAGTTTGCAGATCGCACTGCAATATGCAAACTGATATGGGGGTGTCATTAACATTTCACGGACACTCCCAGCAGCTCGCATAGGGCAGTGTGAACTGCCGGCAGGAGACATGCGATGCGGGAACCCACAGTAGATTTGCAGCGTTCCCACATAAACAGCAGTCTGAACCTGGCCTTATAGTAATATATTTTCTGCGGTCTGCGTAATATTGTTCTGCATTCTGATGCTGAGATTTCTATGCCCCCTGGATCCTTGGATTTTTTTTTTTTTTTTAATTCCTACAACCATGATCTCTACAGTGGTATAGAAAATAATACCGACAAGATAGGGGGAAAAAAAATCAACGGTTTTTAATAGAACAATATCAAACTATTGGCTGATCTCACAAATTGTGGTCTGTAGCTGAGAAGGGGCAGCCACAGGCAGCACAGAGACATAGGATAGGGACACCACTCACTTTACAGGAGGACTGGAGAGGAGGGGTCACAACACAGAGGAGGAGTCACCTCCACATTGTCCAGAGCAGGGAGGACTAGGGGGCGGAGCTGGTGATGTCACACAGACATCGGGACACTCTGAAAATAGGAGTGATAGAAATAAATGGAGAGGGGAGGGAGAAGCCGCTGTCCAGGCAAGCAGAGGAGCAGCAAAGCTGTATGTATCTAAAACCATAGGAAAGCATTGATATGCTTTATCAACCTCATGCGCCCCGCCCACTCTACTCTACTGTCACTCAGGGACTTGTACAGTGCACTGTGCAGGCAGGGGGTGGGTTTAGTGCTACGATCATGCAGGAACAAAGCCTCTCTCTGTCTACTCTGTTAGATTCGAAGCTCAGCAGCACATTCTGTGCTAGGCGTGGTTACACCCTGCAGACAGCGCCCTCCTCCTCCAGCTAAATCATTCCGCCCAGGGCAGCTGCCCATCCCGCCCACCCCTAGTACCGGCCCTGACATGTACCATTCCTATGCATATACTCTGTACGTAATTATCACTCATACCAAAACTGTTTGTAACAGTAACTGTTCCTGTATTTTTCTGATTGTTACCAATAACATTTATTTTTTAACAAGAAAAATAATGTTTATTTGATATTTACAGTACAAGCGATGCATATTCTCAGTTGTTCACAGAAGTATTGTTACATAAATTGTCACAGTGCAAATGGGATGCAGGTTTAAACAGGAGAACGATGTCCTGTTAGGTCACATTACATTAGGATATGGGTTCCGAGGTAGTAAATTCCAATAATACTATTTAAGGAGGTACTTCTGGGGGGGGGGGGGGCAAATGGGATGCGGGGGGGGGGGGGGGCGGGAGGTCCGGTAAAGGCAGGATACGTGGAAAAAATATATATATATATATAAAATAAAAAAATAATAATAAATAAATTGGGGGCGGGAGTGAAGGAGGGGCCTCAGCTATTGTCCTAAGTTCACAGAGCTCAAGCAATGGTTAGACATTCAGGAGATCATAACAGTGGTAGCCTATTGTGGGGCAGACCCATCAACAATACCTCAGTGGTCATCCGCCACCTCTGTGCCCCAGGCATCTATCCATCCAGACCATATCTTATCAAATTTGGTAGAGCAGTTTCGGTTGACATAGGTAAGCCTATACAATGGCAACACCGAGTTCAGTGTTAGGCGCCATGAGGACACCCTGGGAGGGCTAGCGTCCTTCCAATGGAGAAATATCTCCCTGCGGGCATAAAAAGTAGCATAATTCAGGAATAGTCTAGTATATTTGCCTCTCATCCTAGAGTCAAAAACATTTAGCAGCATAATTTTGGGGTCTATTCCCAGCTCTAGGGAGGTAACTCGGCTAAGGGTGTCAGCTATCTCTGACCAGTAGTCTCCGAGGTGGGGACAGGACTATGCCATACGGAAGAAGGAGGCTGATCTCCGATCACATCTAGGGCAGGCCACCGGGGCATCAGGATTCATAATTGTTAACCGCTTTGGAGTGTAGTAGGCCCTGTGGAGGAACTTGACCTGCATAAATCGATCTCTGGCCGAGATCATGTTAGTGACAAAAGAAGAAACGCATGCATTCCATTCCTCCTCTGACAGGTCTGGGATGTCCAATTTCCACTTGTCTAGGGTTTTTTCAAGTTTCTTCAAGGGGGCCATGGACAAGTGGAAATACAGGGAGGAGAGGGGTTTGTCTATGATCTTGGCAGTAAGTAGTCCCTCCACAGGGTCCGATTTTAGTATGAGGTGTGCTGGGAACTGTTTCCTATACACATGGCGAAGCTGGTAATATCGAAACAACATCCACCCTGGTAGTGAGTAGGCACTCTTGAGATCAGAGAAGGATCTCAGTTTACCTCCCGTAACTATATGCTTCAACTTGACCATACCCTTCCTTGCCCATACCTGGGGGTCTGGAACGGTATTCATGTGTGGTAGGTTGGGATTACCCCAGAGAGGAATGTGAGGATAGAACGTTCCAGGGGAGCTAAAGCGGGTCCTGGCTTTATGCCATGCATTGATGGTTGTGCTCATCAGCTGTGTGATACCAGGGTGCGATCTCGTCCCCCTGAACACCACGTTACTGAGGGAGGAGTACAAGCCCATTATGGCTGCCTCCAAGGTCACTGCTGGGTTGTATTGTATTTGGGATAACCACCATCTGACCGTCACCAGGACGGCCGCCCAGAAGTAGATCTGAAAATCTGGTAGGGACAGGCCTCCCTGGGTGACAGGGAGCTGAAGGGTGGTGATGGCTAGCCGTGGCGGTCTTCCATTCCAAACAAAGGAAGATATTATGCTTTTTATCTTGACAAAGAATGAGGCTGGGGGGATCAAAGGGGCATTTCGAAAAAGGTAAAGGAATTTGGGGAGATAGACCATCTTAACTAGGTTTACTCTACCCACTGGTGATAGAGGGAGGGTCCTCCAGGCCATACATTTCTGCGAGAAATTCTTAAGTAATGGTTGAAGATTCAGCTCATGGTATGAGGACAACGGAGTCCCAACCCTTACTCCTAGGTATTTAAATTCAGATTTCCAGTTTAGGGGGGTGCCTGTTGGCGGGTGGTGGCCTGATGCATTTAGTGAAAAAATAAGTGATTTCCCCCAGTTAACCTTGATGCCTGTAAATGAGCCGAATTCATCTATTATCTGAAGCGCTGGTGGGAGGGAGGAGATGTCTTTAAGGAAAAGGAGGGTATCATCGGCATATAAGGATATTTTATCTGTTATTACACCGACTTGGATTCCCTTTACTGAAGGGGCGGATCTAATACGAGCTGCCATGGGCTTCATGGCCAGCGCGAACAGTCCAGGAGATAGTGGACAGCCCTGTCTGGTGCCCCTGGATAGGGAAAACGGCTGGGACAGTGAATTGTTTGTGCGTATACGGGCTGTGGGATTGTGGTATAGCATCTGGATCCAACTTATAAAACGAGGGCCAAACCCGAACTTGCGAAGGACCGCCCAGAGGTAGCGCCACTCGACCGAGTCGAAGGCCTTTTCGGCGTCTAAGGAGGCGACTACCTCCAGGCCGTCCCCGCTTGCCCTAGAGAGATGTGTAAGTAGGCGTCAAATGTTTTTGTCGGTCCCCCTGCCTGGCATAAATCCAGATTGGTCCGCGTGTACCAATGCCGTAATCACAGTGTTCAGTCGACCGGCCAGCACCTTAGCCAACAACTTGGCGTCCACATTAAGGAGGGAAATTGGGCGGTATGAGGAACACTGCTCAGGGGGCTTACCGGGTTTAAGGATGACCACTATGACTGCTTCAGCCATTGTCGGGGGTAATGAATTCCCTTCCATGGCTTTTTGCATCACCAGTTTGAACGGTGGTAGTATTTCCTCTGCATACATTTTAAAGAATTCGGCAGGTATCCCGTCCGGGCCTGGCGTTTTGCTATTTTGCAAGGAGGCTACTGCCCTCTGCAACTCCTCTAATAGAATAGGGCCATCTAAAGCTTCTCTAAATGTGGATGTCAGGCAAGGGAGCCCCACCTCGTCAAAGTATGTCTTTAGTTCTTCATCCGTGCACTCCACTGTAGAGCTCCCGATAGAATGATGCAAATCTGTTATTAATGGAAGAGGGATCTGTTAGAGTTGTCCCATCCGAGTCCCATATGTTCGAGATCACCGGAGAGGAGCTTTCTCTCGCCAGCTATGCCAGCATGCTGCCAGTCTTCTCTCCGTGCTCGAAGATTCTTTGGGACGGATGTAGGAATTTAGTTTTGGTGGCTGATGTTCGTAACAGGAGAACATCTCTCAGCGCTGCCTGAAAGTTAGAATATGCCCTTGGAGTCCCCGACTCAGAGTATTCCTCCTCAAGTGCTGCAACCCTCTCTTCTGCCTTTCGAGTCTCCTCCCTCAGATCCTTACGAATCTTGCAAATATGCGACTGCAGGCTACCCCTGGTGAAGGCCTTGAATGTGTCCCAGGATGTGATCAGAGACACTGATTGATCCAATTCTCGCCAATATTGCATCGCCTCAGATCTATATGGTTCCGATATTCTGGAGTCAGACAGCCAAAACTTGGACAGTCTCCACAGACTCTCCCCCGGTGTGCAGGATACACACAGCTTCAAGGCTAGTGGGGCGTGATCGGATATACCACGGGGGAGAATGGTGATATCCCTGATCCTGGGTAGGACAGAGCCCCCCGCATAGGCAAGGTCTATACGTGAGAGGGTTTTGTGTGAGGCTGAGTGGCATGTATAGGCCCTCCGAGAGGGATTACACCATCTCCACACATCAGTCAGATTGGAAGCTTCCGCCCAGGAGAGCAGCTCAGAAGATGAGCCCGCTCCGGGTGAGAGTCTGTCCATCCCAGGATCCGGGGCTAGGTTGAAGTCCCCCAGAATCACCACATTATCTGTAGCATAGATGGCAATTTTAGAGATAACCTGGTTAAGTAGTCTCGTGGATGCCGGGGGTGGGCAGGTACAATCCCACCACAACCATCTCCAATCTGTCTACCATGGCATGGAGTTTGACAAATTGACCCTCCGAGTCCAGCTCCAGTGCCAGCAGTCTGAACTGTAGAGATTTATGAACAAGGATGCTGACCCCTCTAGAGTAATTGGTGTATGTGGAGTGGTATTGATGTCCAACCCAGGGCCGCCTAAGGCTCAGAAGCTTACTGCCCGTCAGGTGGGTCTCCTGCAGTATACATATTTGGGGATGATATGTTTTGAGGAACTGAAACACTAATGACCTCTTCACAGAGGAGTTCAAACCTCTAATGTTCCATGAAACAATAGTACAGTCAGCCATAATCGTCTAATGGTACATTTTCATGCAGTGGACCTCCATTCGGGTTTAGATGCAAGGTCCGGACCACTAAACGGGCCAAGACATGGCATCTCAAATATCTAGTGACATATCTGTTAACATCGCTTGTGAAAAAATAATAAACAAAACAGTTATAACAAAAAATACCCAACCAACTCCCCCACCCCCCGCCACGCCAACCCCAGCCCCAACTTTGGGGAGGCTTAGGATCCCAACTTAGAACCAAGGCGAACACGCCTATAATGGGGGAACGTGTGAAAAACGGCATCCGCAGTTCAGCAGTTAGATGTCTCATCTAGTCACCTGCTGGAGACCGGATCAGAGAAAAGCGGGTGCAGGCTCCCAGCAGCTGCTAGGGGTACAAACTTAAACATTAACGTTGCAGAGTTATTCAAGTCATTTCGGTCGTTGCCAAAGGAGAAAAACAGGGTGGCAAAGATAGTGGGGGGGGGGGATGTGGGAGGAGTCAACCTTCCCACATGTTCCCCCCAAGGTGCCTCAAGCAACCTCAGGGAGGGCCGAGGGGCATCATCTCCCGTCGCCCCCTCATCCGTAAGGGTGGGTATGCAATGGCACTCAGAAATAATCTGGGTCAAGAGGTCCCACTCGGGCCAATGTATAAAAGAGGCACGTCCTTAAGGGCACTTATGGCTTTGGCATTTGTGAGCTGAAATTCTTGCCCTCGGGATAGTAGTAGCCGAGTACATGCTATCATCTTCGGGGGGAGGCCTGGGTCCAGGATAGGGAAGAAAAAAAAAAAGGGGGTGGGGAGAGGCACGGTACAGATCTGGAGCCATGTGGAGTGCAGCGGAACCCAGTGAAAAGACCCAAGCCAATGAGTAGAAAAAAGCACATCAAGGAAAACAGCAGACGGCAGCGGCCCGCTCAGTCGGGCGATTAATCAGGACACTTATCTGGGCGGAAGTGTGTCGATCCATCTGGAAGCCTCCTCTGGGGATGTGAAGAACCGAACAGACTCTCCATCCTCCACCCTCAGCCTGACTGGGAATAGCATGCTGTACTTGATATGGTGGGAGCGGAGCCTCGCTCTAACAGCATCAAAGGATTTCCGCTGCTTCTGGGTTTCCAGCGAATAATCCGGGAAGATTAGGATTTTCGCATTTTCAAAGCGGAGTTCGCCTTGGGCCCTGGCTTCTCTCATCACAATATCTCTGTCCCGAAAATGGAGAAGTTTGAAAATGAAGGTTCGGGGTGGTGCTCCCTGGGGCCCCCTAGTGGTGGGAATGCGATGAGCCCTTTCCACAGAAAAAAATAGAGAAAATCGTGCTGAAGGGAGTAGCTGTTGCAGTAATCTTTCAGCGAAGGCCGTAGGGTTCGTGCCCTCCACCCCTCCAGGGAGTCCCAGAATATGCAAATTATTTCTCCTATTGCGATTCTCTGAATCTTCTGCGCGGGATTCAACCATCTTTACTCTGGCTTTAAGTGCGTGAATGTCGGCTCCATGGTCACGTACCGTATCCTCCGCCTGAGAGACTCTTTGCTCCACCTCAGTCATTCTGCCGCGAAAGGCATCAAAGTCTTTTCTAATAAATTCCACACTGGTTTGAATGTGGTCCACCTTACCAGTCAGGGCGGTTATGGCCTGGAGGACTGCCTTGAAATCGGCCGCCGTAGCAGGCAGCTTGTCGGTGTCTTCGGCCTGGTTCTCCATCCGAGCAGGAGTCTTAGGCGAGGCCTCGGCTGCAGCCCTGTCTGCAGTGTCGGGCCTTGCGGCCTTTTTCCGGGATCTGGGCTGGTTCTTCCTCCTTTGCATACCCTGGAGAGGGTACCAGGAGTGGAGGGGGACAGGGAGAGCCCGCCGGAGCCTTTTTTGTGGAGTCTGAGCGGGCACCGCGCAGGGCCTATGAGGCTATGGGCAGGATTTCCAGGCGAGTCCCCGGCTTCGGCCTAGTCTGTGGTTCCCCTGACGATTTTCCCCACAGATACTCTGGGATGGTGGTCCCCCTGCCAGGAGAGGTGCTGGAGGATCTTTTTTGGGGGGCTGAACTCGGTTTCCCGGCGTCCGAATGGGCACCGCGCCGGCCCTGTGAGACGGTCCGGCCGCTTTTTCCAGGGGTTTTTGGGGTCAATCTCACCCCCAGGCACTGCGGAATGGTCCCCCTGCCAGAAGAGGTGCTGGAGGATCCTTTTTTGGGGGGCTGTATTGCGCTTCCCGGCTTCCGAACGGGCACCGCGCCGGCCCTGTGAGGCCGCGGGCAGACTCTCTAGGCGAGTCCCCGGCTTCGGCCTAGTCCACGGCTCCGGTCCTGCCGCTTTTTCCAGGGATTTTTTGGGGCCAATCTCTCCCCCAGACACTGCGGAATGGCCCCCCTGTTAGAGGGGGTGCAGGGGGGGTCTGTAATGGGGATCTACACCCAATAAATGAGGATTAGTTAATCCGGTCCTGAGGGGCTCAGACAAACATGTCTGCTCCCATTGCCGTCCTGGACACGCCCCCCGCCAATAAAATTTTTGAAAAAAAAAAAAGAGCAAAAAGCGTGGGCTTGTCACAAGGCTTTTAGGTGGGAAATACGTTTTTCCGCACGTGATTTGGTCTATAAATACCCCCGATGTGACAGGTCCTGCTCACAGTTGTCCTGGATCGGCTTGGCTGAGCTTCCAGCTATTACACAGAGCTATTACACTATAGCTCGCCAAGCCGTAACAGGACATGAAGTCTCTAGTGCGGAAGGTATTGGAGAAGGCAGAGATGACTGGCTTCGGCGGTGCCTGGCATTGGCCGAAGATGATTTGCATACAGAGCAGCGACTGAAGAACAGACATTTCCCCCTGGAAGATCTGAGGCAGAAGACGGGACCCGACCTGCAACTCCTACCTCAGCCCAGAGCTCGCCGGCCCGCAGGATTCATCGGAGTCTTCCGTCGGAACGTCCGGAGTCTGAAGCCACAGCAGAGCAGAGAGTTGGGTCCCACCCCGGTTGAAGGAGAAGATGATGAAGATGATCAGAGAGCCAACCGGTGTATCAAGAGATGGAGGTGGGTCTTCTCTCCTTCCCCGATACGCAGCACTGAACAAGGAAGACAAGCTCGGCATTCTCTGCCTGCGTCTCGTGCCTCTCCTCACGCAGCCACTTCATCTCCGCCCACCTCCAGGAAGTCTCCACCCACATCAAGTGCTCCTCAGCACAATTCTCAGGTATCTCCGCCCCTGGCTGCAGCGCGTTCTCAGCGTGTGCATCCAGTTGCTACAGCAACGGCATCGTAAGCATACAGGCCGTCTAGGTTGGATACAGTGAGAGCCTTTCCTAATGCAGCATCCCCAGCGTGGTCTGCTGGCAGCAATCTGCCTTCTTCTAGTGAGAACATTCCGGTAATTTGCAGGAATCCAGATTCTAGTATGGTGGGTGAGTCTTCTTCAGATGAATTGATAAAAAATGTACTTGTTTCTTTGAATAAGTTTAGTGAAGTTTTATCTGTTCAACAATCTGTGTCTGTCTCACCTTCTCCTGCAAATGTCTGGTCTACTTCCAGTTCCAATGTTAATCCTGTTACTACTAATATTCCTGTTAGTGTGCCTTCCTCTGTTCCTGAGGTTTGTTTTAAAGAGGTTTTGCCATGCGAATTGTCTCCCTTAGGATTCCACCTGGCTCCCTCTGTTAAAGATAAAATTTGGAAGGGCGAATTTTTAGACTTGTTATCGCTATTACCTACTTCTAAAGAATTTGAAAGTGATAAGAGACCTGAGGACAATGTTGAGGATTATAGGTGCCGTCCTGTTTCTAGATAATTTTTTAATTGGTTGCAGGCTTTCTGCATCTTTTCGGCGGTAATGAGTGAGAAGCATCCTCAAAAGTGCTGTGGATTATTTCAACATTTAGAACACATTTTGGAAGCTTATAAAAGCTTTGGCGGTATGGGTTGATTTCATTGCGATGAATCCTTCCGTCAAAAGATTACTATTTACCCTAATCTTAAATGGGGTAACAAGGACGTTGGATTGTGGTTTAACCTCATTATCCCTCAAAAATCTTAATTTTCTAAACAGCAACCACAATCACTGGCTAGTTCTCCTAGTTCAGTTTCTGCATATAAAAAAGGTACATGTTTCGCATATAATGAATCTCAGTGCAAGTGGTTGGCTTCATGTCATTATCAACGTGAATGTTCCCTTTGTTTCGGAACCCACCCAGTTACCAAGTGTTTTAAAAAATTTGCTAGCACTACCTTCAGGGATCATTCCAAAAGCCTGCACGCCGGTGAAGTTGTCCGCAATGCATCATTGGCTACTGCTATACCCAGACAGGGAGAAGGCACAGCTATTAATTGATGGCTTTTCTGTCGGTTTCAAACTCCCTGTCTTCGCAGGCCCTGGTTGTCAATTTTCACAAAATTTAAAATCAGTATTAATTAATACTGATATTGTTAGGGATAAATTATTTAAAGAAATTTCCACTAACAGGGTTGCTGGTCCTTTTATTTCTCCCCCTTTTCAGAATTTTCGTATATCACCGTTAGGTTTGGTTCCAAAAAAGGAGCCCAACTCCTATTGTCTTATTCATCACCTTTCTTTCCCTGCTGGTAATTCTTTAAATTACGAAATTGATCCGCTTTCTGCCTCTGTCATATATGCTACTTTTGACGATGCTGTCCAAATTATCAAACAATTTGGTCCGGGTGCACTATTAGCTAAAGCGGATATTCAATCAGCCTTTAGATTATTTATTACCCATAGCTGCTGAATCTTATAATTCTCTAGGTTTTTGCTTTGATGGCTATTTTTCCTATGACAAATGCCTTCCTATGGGCTGTTCTTTGTCCAGACATTATTTTCTCCAGTGGGTAATGATTCATGAATCGAGTCAATCTGGAATAATCCATTACCTGCATGATTTCCTTTTTATTGGTTCTCCAAATTCCCTTGTTTGCTATTTACTCTTGCGTTTGTTTTTTCTTATTTCAAATTTTTCGGTATCCCTCTAGCTATTGAAAAAAACGCTTATCCATCCCCTGTTATTGTATTTTTAGGTATTAAGATTAATACATTATTGTTTCAGTACGAGCTCCCTTCTTTAAAGATTTCTAGGCTTGAATCTTTAATTGCAATTTTTTTGCGTCGTAAAAAAGTTTTATTAAAGGAGCTTCAATCTTTTTTAGGCCTCCTTGCTTTTGCGACTTGCATTATGCCCATGGGCAGAATATGTTCAAGAAGATTATCCTTGGCCATGTCTGGTTTTAAGTCTCCTTTTTCACACATATGCATCAGTTCTGAAATCAAAGATGACTTATTAGTATGGTCTCAATTTTTGATGGACTATAATGGTAGGTCATTTTTACAGGACGATTTTTTTTTCTACGGATATTGATTTATTCACTGATTCAGCTGGTGGATTTGCGGCTATGTTTCGCACACACTGGTGTGTTGGCAAATGGCCTCCTTTTTGGTTTTCCAACAAGGCCACCAAGAATATAGTTTTATTAGAACTGTTTCCTGTAGTGGTTGCATTGGAAATTTGGGGAGATCAATTTTCCAAAAAAACGCATTATTATTCATACGGATAACAGAGATATACTTTTCGCTTTGAATTGTCTCTCTTCCAAATCTGTGTTTGTTATTAAGCTTTTACGTTACTTGGTCCTTCTATGTTTAAAATTTAATATTTGGATTAAAGCAAAATATTTGCCTGGTAAGTAAAATGTTATTGCAGATGCCTTATCTACCAGATGGCTCGTTTCAGACAGCTTTTACCAGAAGCAGATATGGTTGGATACCTCTGTCCAAGTAATCTTTGGAACCTGATTTAGCTCCAGTCTTATAGGCTATTAAAAATTCGATTGCACCCAAAACATGGACTGACTACTCAGTCGCATGGGATAAATGGCTGGCTTTCAATACAGAACTAAGCCTTTCTGTTTTTTCTCCTACTGAACATTCCATTTTAGCCTTCCTTTGTTCGCTTATGCATTTGAATTTTTCTTTTAATCATATTAATAAAATATTGGTTGGGGTTTCCTTTTTTCTGAAACTGTACAATTTGCCGGCGTGCAATCGTTTTTTTTTCCGTCAAAAAAAACTCTCAAGGGTTTAAAAAAGGTAAGGTTTGCACCTGATGAGCGTAGACCCATTACATTGGATATTTTATCCAAGCTTTGTTTGGTCACTTCGGTTGTTTGCATTTCAGAATACAAAGCGTTGTTATTTCATACAGCCTTTGTTTTAATTTTCTTTGCAGCTCTTCGTATATCTGAAATGTTGCCGAACAATAAACAAAGTTCACCTGGATTACAATTATCTGAGGTTTCTGTTCTGGAGGATAGATTTCAAACTGGTAGAGGCCATTGGCTCAATCTATATGCTTGTGGCGACTCTGTACTTTCCCCCACATTAATATTGGTCATTTTTTGGTTCATCACGATTCTTCACCTTTGACCAAATTTGAATTTTCTGCGGTTTTTAAACGCTGCCTTTGTTAGCTAGGCTTTTCACAGTTCAAATTTTCACCACATTGTTTTCGTATCAGAGCCGGTACAGAAGCTGCTATATTGGGTTTAAGCGATACAGTCATTATGCAATTAGGTAGATGGGAATCTAGGAGATTTAATATTTACATTCGTCCTAACTTATCTCTTTGATTCTAGGTTCCAAGTCTTATATTTGGATAGTTGGGCATTCATATATTTATTGGGCTCACAAAAGACCTTCTCAATGCTGCTACGGTTCCAACTTGTCCTTACCATCTGATCAGTTTCATGTATGTTGGAAAGGCATTTGAGGTCTACATTGGACTGATCTTTTCTCTCATCTATCTACTTTATTTAATTCTTGGCCTCATCCATCTATTCTAATTTTTCATCTTGGAGGTAATGATGTTGCTAAAATGAAGACTTTAGATTTAATGTTTTTAATTAAACAGGATTTACACCTTTTGAAACTCTATTTTCCAAATACCTGTATTATCTTTTCTGAGATGGTTTCTCGCTTACATTGGTTATATTCCCCTGAATGCAAATCGAAAAAGAGTCAATCACTCCATTGAAAAGTTCATGCCACTACTTGGGGGATTCTCTTTTCATCACGTTGACTTGGAAGGAGGTTTCCCTGGTCTTTACCGACAGGATGGTATTCATCTGTCTGATGTCGGTTTGGACATCTTTAACTTAGGCCTTCAGAATATAATTTAAAGGGCCGCGGTGCTGGGGTAGCCGTGCTTGTTTTACCAAGCATGGCTGGTGGGGACTTTGTTTTTTATAAATTTATTCATTTATAGCTCGAGTTCTATGACTGAGCAAATTTTAGAGCTTGTTTTTAAATTTTAGGTATACATTAATTATTTATTGTTATTTGAATAAAGCTTATTAGATTTCAATACCTATAAAGGTGCCGCGGCCGTTTTAATACCAAATCTTTGTGTTGTGTATTTTATTCATATTTTAGTCATTAAGTGTGCGACCTACAATCCCATGACAAGTGGGCACAAATTAAGAGCCCACAACATGGGTTTGTGGCCACCACATTTTTAAATAAAGCTTTTAAATGATAAAATAAAAAATAAATAAAAAAAAGAGAGCAAAAAGCGTGGGCTTGTCACAAGGCTTTTAAGCAGGAAACACGCTTTTCCACACTTGTTGGGGTCTATAAAACCCCCCGATGTGACAAGTCCCGCTCACAGTTGTCCTGGATCGGCTTGGCTGAGCTTCCCCTTCCCTCCCACCCCTTAAGTCTCAGGCACCATTATGTGGTTTTGTAACCCTTGAACCAAGGGGGGACTTTGTTTTTTATAAATGTATTCATTTATAGCTCGAGTTCTATGACTGAGCAAATTTTAGAGTTTGTTTTTAAATTTTAAGTATACATTTATTGTTATTTGAATGATTTGATGCCACCCCCATCAAATCATTCTCTGCAGCTATTACCTTTTTTACCACCACCCTGTCCCTTTAGAATGTAAGCTCTACGAGCAGGGCCCTCCTGTACCTTTTGTATTGAACCGTACTGTAATTGTGTTGTCCCCCCTATACTTTGTAAAGCGCTGTGTAAACTGTTGGCGCTATATAAATGGTGTACAATAATATAATAATAATAATTTGAATAAAGCTTATTAGATTTCAATACCAATAAAGGTGCCGCGGCCGTTTTAATACCAAATCTTTGTGTTGTGTATTTTATTCATATTTTAGTCATTAAGTGTGCGACCTACAATCCCATGGTCAGTGCCCATCAATGCAGCCTGATTAGTGCCCATCTGCAGCCTCAATGCAGCCTGATCTGTGCCCATCTGCAGCCTGATCTGCACCCATCTCCCATCAATGCAGCCTGATGCCCATCTGCAGCCTCACCATCTCTCATGCAGGAAATCACCGAGCCGCCATCTCCTGTTTACTCGGCTCTCAGTCGGCAGTCACATACACAGTCTCGCCTCCGCCATTGGCATTGGATTAGCTCCTGTGATTGACAGGACACTGGTCCAATGCCAGTGGCAGAATCGGGACTGTGTGTTTGTCGTCAGAGCCGAGTGAGAGCCGATTATACAGGAGATGACGGCTCTGTGAATTCCGGCGGCACTCGTCCCCCTCCTTCCCCTCCGAGGTACACTATCGGCGTATAACACGCACCCGTGATTTGCCCCCTATTTTCAGTGGGAAAAAGTGTGTGTACCGATAAATACGGTAAATTATATCAGGTATTGTGTTCAAATTTTATTACAATACCTTTTACTAAAAGCTCCAGAAGTACACCATGCCACATAATAAACTTTATACTTTACATCATATTCAAAATATCTGGATACAAATCATACAACTGCACACAATTCATTAATTTGAAGGAAGTTTATTGATTAGAGAATAAAGATACAGTCAAGAGTTTCCTGGTGCATATAAAGAAATTATAAATCAGAGAAAAATCTAAAGATATATTTTATGATTTGGTTTTATTTAATTTTTTTTGTATTTTTATACATGCTGTCCTATTTGCTACATTTGAAGTCCGAAATGCACCTGCAAAATAAATGTAAAAAAGCTATATCAATAAGCAATTACAAAGCATTCAGAATACTTTATATGTATCTCTTGTCTTCACATAAAAGTTTGAAAAAATCTTTAAAGTTTTATAAAAGTCAAAATTTGAAAAACTGCTGACAAGCAGGGTTTTTATAACAGAAGAGGCCCCAGTGGTCTCTTCTGTCACAAATGTCTCTCCTGGCCTGTCAGCGGTAATGTAATCTGATCCACATATGTGCAGCTCAGACCACATCTACTGTACCCGCTCTGTGCTGTGATGGAGTGACTCTCATGTGCATATGCAGGAGTAATGTAATCGTGATCCTGCCATTTAAATGACCAGAGAGAGGCAGGAATGCAGACTTGGTGAAGATGAAAGCACCCAGGACCAGTTGGAATGGTGACAGAACAGTGCCGGAGGGCTTCATTTGACAGGTAAGTCTGCCATAATGTGCTAGAATGCTGTGCATACTAGCACATTATGACATAAACCTCCTAAAAGTCTGCTTTAAGGTTTATACAGATTTAGATCTATGACTCTGGGAATCTGTTTGGTCAGTAATTAGTTGAGTTTAAATGTATTTACAATGAGCTAACATTGATATATTTGTACCTCTGGTAATTCATGAATAATGCATCCAAAGTCCTGCTTATCATAAATTTCTTGATATTTTACAGCTTGAGGCACTTTTATATTATGATGCCATTGCAATAAATACCTTCTCAGAAAAGACAGTGGAGACTGGGCATCAGAACACTTGTATGGCAAACTGAGAGAATTTAGGTCAGTTCTATAACCTAAAGACCCAGCAATTTATGGGGTCTTTGCTTATGAAGACAATGAAGTCTATGCCTTGCTGAAGGTGGTGTTGGTACGTCTGATGATATAAGCCTGATGATACAATTTAAATTATTTTACTGCCAATGGCATTAAAAAGAAAATCAGAGATGTTTAGTGCACCTCCTCCACCATCATTACCTTCTGTCGTTTTTTCTATTCTGATCACCACTCCATCATCATTTCTCCACCCTATGAAGTAGCCCCCTCTAATTTCTCTTTTATCATGTAAGTTGCTGTACCTGTTTCTCCACTCTTCACCCTCAGATGTCTCCTCCTTTTCAATGCCCGGGCCTAAGGCATTTTCCAGGCATTACCCATCTTCTCATTATCTTGGCCACCCTCATCAGAACCCAAATCTGATTTACACTGAGTAAGTGAACTTGTTTGTCTAGGTTAGGGATGGGCCCGGTGCTCGATGCGAACCCACGTTCGCATCGAGAGATTCACTTACAGAAATTGAGTTAGATAGATTCAGTTACAAAGATTGATTGAGAAAGAGGGGCTTGTAGTGTGTTCGTGGCAGGCAGGCAGAGCTACTATATTTTGTTACCAGAAGCACCTATAGGACTTGTAGTGTGTTCGTGGCAGGCAGGCAGAGCTCCTATATTTTGTTACCAGAAGCACCTATAGGACTTGTAGTGTGTTCGTGGCAGGCAGGCAGAGCTCCTATATTTTGTTACCAGAAGCACCTATAGGACTTGTAGTGTGTTCGTGGCAGGCAGGCAGAGCTCCTATATTTTGTTACCAGAAGCACCTATAGGACTTGTAGTGTGTTCGTGGCAGGCAGGCAGAGCTCCTATATTTTGTTACCAGAAGCACCTATAGGACTTGTAGTGTGTTCGTGGCAGGCAGGCAGAGCTCCTATATTTTGTTCCCAGAGGCACCTATAGGACTTGAAGTGTGTTAGTCCCATTACACACACAGAGCTATATTTTCTTCCCAGAAGCACCTATAGGACTTGAAGTGTGTTAGTCCCATCACACACACAGAGCTATATTTTCTTCCCAGAAGCACCTATAGGACTTGAAGTGTGTTAGTCCCATCACACACACAGAGCTATATTTTCTTCCCAGAAGCACCTATAGGACTTGAAGTGTGTTAGTCCCATCACACACACAGAGCTATATTTTCTTCCCAGAAGCACCTATAGGACTTGAAGTGTGTTAGTCCCATCACACACACAGAGCTATATTTTGTTCCCAGAGGCACCTATAGGACTTGAAGTGTGTTAGTCCCATTACACACACAGAGCTATATTTTCTTCCCAGAAGCACCTATAGGACTTGAAGTGTGTTAGTCCCATTACACACACAGAGCTATATTTTCTTCCCAGAAGCACCTATAGGACTTGAAGTGTGTTAGTCCCATCACACACACAGAGCTATATTTTCTTCCCAGAAGCACCTATAGGACTTGAAGTGTGTTAGTCCCATCACACACACAGAGCTATATTTTCTTCCCAGAAGCACCTATAGGACTTGAAGTGTGTTAGTCCCATCGCACACACAGAGCTATATTTTCTTCCCAGAGGCACCTATAGGACTTGAAGTGTGTTAGTCCCATCACACACACAGAGCTATATTTTGTTCCCAGAGGCACCTATAGGACTTGAAGTGTGTTAGTCCCATTACACACACAGAGCTATATTTTCTTCCCAGAAGCACCTATAGGACTTGAAGTGTGTTAGTCCCATTACACACACAGAGCTATATTTTCTTCCCAGAAGCACCTATAGGACTTGAAGTGTGTTAGTCCATCACACACACAGAGCTATATTTTCTTCCCAGAAGCACTTATAGGACTTGAAGTGTGTTAGTCCCATCACACACACAGAGCTATATTTTGTTCCCAGAGGCACCTATAGGACTTGAAGTGTGTTAGTCCCATTACACACACAGAGCTATATTTTCTTCCCAGAAGCACCTATAGGACTTGAAGTGTGTTAGTCCCATTACACACACAGAGCTATATTTTCTTCCAGAAGCACCTATAGGACTTGAAGTGTGTTAGTCCCATCACACACACAGAGCTATATTTTGTTCCCAGAAGAACCTATAGGACTTGAAGTGTGTTAGTCCCATCACACACACAGAGCTATATTTTGTTCCCAGAAGCACCTATAGGACTTGAAGTGTGTTAGTCCCATCACACACACAGAGCTATATTTTGTTCCCAGAAGCACCTATAGGACTTGAAGTGTGTTAGTCCCATCACACACACAGAGCTATATTTTGTTCCCAGAGGCACCTATAGGACTTGAAGTGTGTTAGTCCCATTACACACACAGAGCTATATTTTCTTCCCAGAAGCACCTATAGGACTTGAAGTGTGTTAGTCCCATTACACACACAGAGCTATATTTTCTTCCCAGAAGCACCTATAGGACTTGAAGTGTGTTAGTCCCATCACACACACAGAGCTATATTTTGTTCCCAGAAGAACCTATAGGACTTGAAGTGTGTTAGTCCCATCACACACACAGAGCTATATTTTGTTCCCAGAAGCACCTATAGGACTTGAAGTGTGTTAGTCCCATCACACACACAGAGCTATATTTTCTTCCCAGAAGCACCTATAGGACTTGAAGTGTGTTAGTCCCATCACACACACAGAGCTATATTTTGTTCCCAGAGGCACCTATAGGACTTGAAGTGTGTTAGTCCCATTACACACACAGAGCTATATTTTGTTCCCAGAGGCACCTATAGGACTTGAAGTGTGTTAGTCCCATTACACACACAGAGCTATATTTTCTTCCCAGAAGCACCTATAGGACTTGAAGTGTGTTAGTCCCATTACACACACAGAGCTATATTTTGTTCCCAGAGGCACCTATAGGACTTGAAGTGTGTTAGTCCCATTACACACACAGAGCTATATTTTGTTCCCAGAAGAACCTATAGGACTTGAAGTGTGTTAGTCCCATCACACACACAGAGCTATATTTTGTTCCCAGAAGCACCTATAGGACTTGAAGTGTGTTAGTCCCATCACACACACAGAGCTATATTTTGTTCCCAGAAGCACCTATAGGACTTGAAGTGTGTTAGTCCCATCACACACACAGAGCTATATTTTGTTCCCAGAGGCACCTATAGGACTTGAAGTGTGTTAGTCCCATCACACACACAGAGCTATATTTTGTTCCCAGAGGCACCTATAGGACTTGAAGTGTGTTAGTCCCATCACACACACAGAGCTATATTTTGTTCCAGAAGCACCTAAAGGACTTGAAGTGTGTTAGTCCCATTACACACACAGAGCTATATTTTTCTTCCCAGAAGCACCTATAGGACTTGAAGTGTGTTAGTCCCATCACACAGAGATCCTATATTTTGTTCCCAGAAGCAACTATAGGACTTGAAGTGTGTTAGTCCCATCACACAGACCTTTATTTTCTTCCCAGAAGCACCTATAGGACTTGAAGTGTGTTAGTCCCATCACACAGAGCTCCTCTATTTTCTTTGCAGAAGCACCCATAGGACTTCTAGTGTGTTAGTGGCATCACACAGAGCTCCTATATATTCTTCTCAGCAGCACCCACAGGACTTCTAGTGTGTTAGTGGCATCACACAGAGCTCCTCTATTTTCTTTGCATAAGCACCCACAGGACTTCTAGTGTGTTAGTGGCATCACACAGAGCTCCTCTATTTTCTTTGCATAAGCACCCACAGGACTTCTAGTGTGTTAGTGGCATCACACAGAGCTCCTCTATTTTCTTTGCATAAGCACCCACAGGACTTCTAGTGTGTTAGTGGCATCACACAGAGCTCCTATATATTCTTCTCAGCAGCACCCACAGGACTTCTAGTGTGTTAGTGGCATCACACAGAGCTCCTCTATTTTCTTTGCATAAGCACCCACAGGACTTCTAGTGTGTTAGTGGCATCACACAGAGCTCCTCTATTTTCTTTGCATAAGCACCCACAGGACTTCTAGTGTGTTAGTGGCATCACACAGAGCTCCTCTATTTTCTTTGCATAAGCACCCACAGGACTTCTAGTGTGTTAGTGGCATCACACAGAGCTCCTCTATTTTCTTTGCATAAGCACCCACAGGACTTCTAGTGTGTTAGTGGCATCACACAGAGCTCCTCTATTTTCTTTGCATAAGCACCCACAGGACTTCTAGTGTGTTAGTGGCATCACACAGAGCTCCTCTATTTTTTTGCATAAGCACCCACAGGACTTCTAGTGTGTTAGTGGCATCACACAGAGCTCCTCTATTTTCTTTGCATAAGCACCCACAGGACTTCTAGTGTGTTAGTGGCATCACACAGAGCTCCTCTATTTTCTTTGCATAAGCACCCACAGGACTTCTAGTGTGTTAGTGGCATCACACAGAGCTCCTCTATTTTCTTTGCATAAGCACCCACAGGACTTCTAGTGTGTTAGTGGCATCACACAGAGCTCCTCTATTTTCTTTGCATAAGCACCCACAGGACTTCTAGTGTGTTAGTGGCATCACACAGAGCTCCTCTATTTTCTTTGCATAAGCACCCACAGGACTTCTAGTGTGTTAGTGGCATCACACAGAGCTCCTATATATTCTTCTCAGCAGCACCCACAGGACTTCTAGTGTGTTAGTGGCATCACACAGAGCTCCTCTATTTTCTTCCCAGAAGCACCCAGAGGACTTCTAGTGTGTTAGTGGCATCACACAGAGCTCCTATATTTTCTTCTCATAAGCACCCACAGGACTTCTAGTGTGTTAGTGGCATCACACAGAGCTCCTCTATTTTCTTTGCACAAGCACCCACAGGACTTCTAGTGTGTTAGTGGCATCACACAGAGCTCCTATATATTCTTCTCAGCAGCACCCACAGGACTTCTAGTGTGTTAGTGGCATCACACAGAGCTCCTCTATTTTCTTTGCATAAGCACCCACAGGACTTCTAGTGTGTTAGTGGCATCACACAGAGCTCCTCTATTTTCTTTGCATAAGCACCCACAGGACTTCTAGTGTGTTAGTGGCATCACACAGAGCTCCTCTATTTTCTTTGCATAAGCACCCACAGGACTTCTAGTGTGTTAGTGGCATCACACAGAGCTCCTATATATTCTTCTCAGCAGCACCCACAGGACTTCTAGTGTGTTTAGTGGCATCACACAGAGCTCCTCTATTTTCTTTGCATAAGCACCCACAGGACTTCTAGTGTGTTAGTGGCATCACACAGAGCTCCTCTATTTTCTTTGCATAAGCACCCACAGGACTTCTAGTGTGTTAGTGGCATCACACAGAGCTCCTCTATTTTCTTTGCAGAAGCACCCATAGGACTTCTAGTGTGTTAGTGGCATCACACAGAGCTCCTATATTTTCTTCTCAGCAGCACCCACAGGACTACCGACTACAATGGCTGGAAGACCGCCAAGGGGAGGCAGAGCGTGCAGAGCCAAGAACACAGGGCAGGCAGGCTCTGTTTCTAGTGGACGTGGCCGTGGACGTGGACGTGGTCGTGCATCGTCATCAGCACGTGGCCATGGGACACGCGCGTCTTTGTTTTCGGCAGCTGGACATGTGGAGCCGCATCATGCTGAAGGCTTGGTAGAATGGATGACCAAGCCCTCCTCATCCTCCTCATCCTCTCTCACCCAGGCTCAGGGTACTGACAGAGCATCATCAGCCACCCCTTCCCTAGACCCACCATGTCCTCCTGAGGAGTCCCCCGAACTCTTTGAGCACAGTGTTGGGTACATGCTCCAGGAGGATGCCCAACGATTCGAAGGCTCGGATGACGATACCCAGCTTGAGGAATCTGGCAGTACAGTTCCACCAGCTGCAGCTTACTGCCAGGTTTGCTCTAGTGGTGAAGAGGGAGGGGATGATGAGGTCACTGACTCCACGTGGGTGCCTCAAGGGAGAGAGGATGAGGAGGAGGACGAGGAGGAGGAGGATGCGGCGTCACATGTCCAACGAGGCAGGATGCCCCCTGGAGGCCAGGTAGAGGCCAGCACAGCAACTGTACAACACCGCAGAGCTCCGCCTGTGCAGGGCGCTGCCTCTGCACGTTATCAGAAAAGTTCTTTGGTGTGGGCCTTTTTTGAGACGAGTGCAGCAGATCGCACCACTGCTATTTGCAATATTTGTCTCAAGCGTATCTCGCGTGGCCAAAACATCAGCCGCTTGGGCACGACAAGCATGACCAGACATATGGCGACCTGCCATGCAGCTCGTTGGCAGGCACACATAAAAGACCCACACCAAAGAACTAAGCGGACCTCTCCTTGCTCCTCCTCAGCTGGGATCTCCATCCCCACTACACCTTCAGTCCTCTCTGAAAGCTGCTCTGAGAGGACTGAAGGTGTAGAATTCGGTGTGTCACAACCAAGTACTTGCAGTACACCGACGTCCGATTGCAGCAGGCAAATTTCCCTGCCCCAGCTGCTGGACCGTAGAAAGAAGTACACTCCCAGCCATCCACATGCCCAGCGGTTGAATGCTAGCCTTGCTAAATTGCTAGCACTTCAACTGCTGCCTTTTCAGTTGGTAGACTCGGCCCCCTTCCGTGAGTTTGTTCAATGTGCGGTTCCTCAGTGGCAGGTTCCCAAACGCCACTTTTTCTCGCGGAAGGCGATTCCGTCTCTCTACCGGCATGTGGAGGGCAATGTCCATGCCTCGCTGGACAGGGCGGTCAGCGGTAAGGTGCATATTACCGCTGACTCATGGTCCAGCAGGCATGGACAGGGACGGTACCTTTCTTTCACGGCCCATTGGGTCACTCTATTGGCAGCTGGGAGGGATGCAGGACAAGGTGCAGTAGTGTTGGAGGTTGTTCCGCCACCACGCCTCCAAAACGCGACTACTGCTACTGGTTGTGACACACCTCTCTCCTCCACCCCCTCCTCTTCTTCTTCCTCCAGTGCTCTGTCCTTGGAACCAGCGGTGCTCCGTAGGCGTACAAGGGGCTACGCAAGTACGCAGGCAAAAAGATGCCATGCCGTGCTTGCGCTGGTGTGTTTGGGGGACAGGAGCCACACTGGGCCAGAGGTTCTGGCAGCTCTGCAGGGGCAGGCCGAGAGGTGGTTGACGCCACGTCAGCTTAAGCCAGGAATGGTCGTTTCTGACAATGGCACCAACCTCCTCTCCGCCCTGCGACAGGGGCAGCTCACCCATGTGCCCTGCATGGCTCACGTCCTCAACCTGGTGGTGCAGCGGTTCTTGGGCAGGTTCCCAGGCTTACAGGATGTCCTGAGGCAGGCCAGGAAAGTCTGTGTGCATTTCCGACGATCTTATAATGCCAGTGCTCGGCTGACTGAGCTGCAAAAGGAGCTGAACCTGCCCAAGAACCGCCTAATATCTGACATGCCCACCAGGTGGAACTCAACGTTGGCCATGCTGCAGCGACTGCACACGCAGCAGAGGGCCATCAATGAGTACCTTTGCGACTACGGCACCAGGACAGGGTCAGGGGAGCTTGGTTTTTTTTCCCCACGTCAGTGGAGCATGATCAGGGATGCATGCACTGTCCTCTCACCATTTGAGGAGGCCACGAGGATGGTGAGCAGTGACAGTGCATGCATCAGTGACACTGTCCCTCTTGTCCACCTGTTGGAGCATACGCTGCGTGGGATAATGGACAGGGCACTTGAGGCAGAACAGAGGCAGGAAGAGGAGGACTTCCTTGCCTCTCAAGGCCCCCTTTATCCGGACAGTGTTCCTTCTGTCCCACCCATCACACAGGAAGAGGATGAGGAGGAGGAGGAGGAGGAGGAGGAGGAGGATTGTGTGAGCATGGAGGTGGAGCCTGGCACTCAGCATCAGCAGCAGCAGTCTTTTAGGGATGATGTACAGTCCCAACAAGCCAGTGGACTTGTACGTGGCTGGGAGGAGGTGGCTGGCGATCATGTCATCCTCAGTGACCCAGAAGACTCCGGACCGAATGCCTCAGCTAACCTACGCTGCATGGCCTCCCTGATCCTGCAAAGCCTGCGGAAGGATCCTCGTGTTCTTCGGATCAAGGAGAGGGACCATTACTGGCTGGCCACTCTCCTTGATCCGCGGTACAAGGGTAAGGTTGCGGACCTTATCTTGCCGTCGCAGAGGGAGCAGAGGATGAGACATCTCAGGGAGGCCTTGCAGAAAGGTCTGTGCAACGCGTTCCCAGAAACTGGGAGGCTACAAACTCCTGGTCCTGGGCGACGAGTTGCTGAGGCTTCGGTCAGTGGCAGAAGGAGCGGTGGGGAAGGTGGACGTCTGACCGATGCGTTCAGACAATTTTTTAGTCCGCAGCCCCAAGGTATGATCGGTTCCAGCAACCATCGCCAGCGTCTGATATACATGGTGCAGGAATACCTTGGGGCAAGGTCAGACTTGGACACCTTTCCCACCGAAAATCCTCTGGCTTACTGGGTCCTGAGGATGGATCACTGGCCAGAGCTTGCACAGTATGCAATTGAGCTACTGGCCTGTCCTGCCTCCAGCGTTCTTTCCGAACGCACATTCAGTGCTGCTGGAGGATTTGTGACTGATCATAGGGTGCGCCTGTCCACCGCCTCGGTTGATCGACTGACATTCATCAAAATGAATCAGTCTTGGATCACCACCAGCTACCAGGCACCTGAGGCGGATATAACCGAATAATTTTTAATGTCACATCCCTTCAAGACTGCCTATGCTGATGCTGAGTGACTGTCCTCTTATGTTCACTGACTATCCTCTTCCTCCTCCTCAATGATCCATGCCACCACACCAGTGCCTAAGGCACAATTTTTCAGCCCCTGTTTAACAGGGGCGTGTACTTACAATTTTTTTAAAAAAATGCTTCGCAACACGTGTGACTGCTGTGCTCCAAGTACAGTCTCTGTGAGGGCCGTGTTGCAGTGTTGTGGCACCAGCACCAGTGCCTAAGGCACAATTTTTCAGCCCCTGTTTAACAGGGGCGTGTACTTACAATTTTTTTAAAAAATGCTTCGCAACACGTGTGACTGCTGTGCTCCAAGTACAGTCTCTGTGAGGGCCGTGTTGCAGTGTTGTGGCACCAGCACCAGTGCCTAAGGCACAATTTTTCAGCCCTGTTTAACAGGGGCGGGTACTTACAATTTTTTAAAAAAATGCTTCGCAACACGTGTGACTGCTGTGCTCCAAGTACAGTATCTGTGAGGGCCGGGTTGCAGTGTTGTGGCACCAGCACCAGTGCCTAAGGCACAATTTTTCAGCCCCTGTTTAACAGGGGGTGTACTTACAATTTTTTAAAAAAAATGCTTCGCAACACGTGTGACTGCTGTGCTCCAAGTACAGTATCTGTGAGGGCCGGGTTGCAGTGTTGTGGCACCAGCACCAGTGCCTAAGGCACAATTTTTCAGCCCCTGTTTAACAGGGGCGTGTACTTACAATTTTTTAAAAAAAATGCTTCGCAACACGTGTGACTGCTGTGCTCCAAGTACAGTATCTGTGAGGGCCGGGTTGCAGTGTTGTGGCACCAGCACCAGTGCCTAAGGCACAATTTTTCAGCCCCTGTTTAACAGGGGCGTGTACTTACAATTTTTTAAAAAAATGCTTCGCAACACGTGTGACTGCTGTGCTCCAAGTACAGTATCTGTGAGGGCCGGGTTGCAGTGTTGTGGCACCAGCACCAGTGCCTAAGGCACAATTTTTCAGCCCCTGTTTAACAGGGGCGTGTACTTACAATTTTTTTAAAAAATGCTTCGCAACACGTGTGACTGCTGTGCTCCAAGTACAGTCTCTGTGAGGGGTTGCAGTGTTGTGGCACCAGCACCAGTGCCTAAGGCACAATTTTTCAGCCCCTGTTTAACAGGGGCGGGTAATTACAAATCTTGATCTAATAGTTCACAGCAGGGCCCATTCCTGCGCCCACCAAGAGTAACTATGAGGGCCTGCAGTCTTGTGGCAACACCGTCCACCACCACCGCCAAAGGCCCAATTTTTCTGCCCTGTTCATCAGGTGCTTGCAATTACAAATCTTGATCTAATAACTCACAGCAGGGCCCATTCCTGCGCCCCACCAAGAGTAACTATGAGGGCCTACAGTCTTGTGGCAACACCGTCCACCACCACCGCCAAAGGCCCAATTTTTCTGCCCTGTTCATCAGGTGCTTGCAATTACAAATCTTGATCTAATAACTCACAGCAGGGCCCATTCCTGCGCCCACCAAGAGTAACTGTGAGAGCTTACAGTCTTGTGGCAAAACCGTCCACCACCACCACCACCACCCCCAATTTTTCTGCCCTGTTCAACAGGTGCATGCAATTACAAATCTTGATCTAATAACTCACAGCAGGGCCCATTCCTGCGCCCACCAAGAGTAACTATGAGGGCCTACAGTCTTGTGGCAACACCGTCCACCACCGTCCACCACCACCGCCAAAGGCCCAATTTTTCTGCCCTGTTCATCAGGTGCTTGCAATTACAAATCTTGATCTAATAACTCACAGCAGGGCCCATTCCTGCGCCCACCAAGAGTAACTGTGAGAGCTTACAGTCTTGTGGCAAAACCGTCCACCACCACCACCACCACCCCCAATTTTTTCTGCCCTGTTCAACAGGTGCATGCAATTAAAAATCTTGATCTATTAACTCACAGCAGGGCCCATTCCTGTGCCCACCAGTCTTGTGGCTACACCAACATCTAATAGGGCAAATTTCTGCAGAGTATATACGCCAGGCCCCTACTTTCAAACATCCAACTTACAAACGACTCCTACTTGCAAATGGAAAGAGAAAACAGGAAGTGAGAGGAAATCTACCCCTAGGAAGGGAAATTCTATCCTGTTAGATTTAATTTGGGAAAAAGGTATCTCCTCTCTACTGATACTTTATCACCAATCCTTGTTTCAATTAAAACCCCACTTTTCCAAAAACATTTGTCATTGGGACGGAAAGTGAGGTGACATGTTCTGAACAGATGTGCAAAGACAGCAAATGTTACAGGGGTGATAACCCCTCCCTATGTTCTCCAAAAAGCTTAAAAATAGATTTTTTTGGGATGGAGCTACACTTCATAATGTACCTGTTCAGATTCTACTTAAGATCAAACCTAAAGCCGCAAGTGGTTTTAAATGGCTTCTTTTTTTCCTTTACAAATGTCATTTTGTGCAAGGACAGTTCTAAACACGGGAAACACATGCCACTTCACAGGCATACTTTAGACACCCCCCAGGTACCATATTTAAAGGAAAATTTCACTTTTTTTTTTTTTCACTTTATGCATCATTAAAATGACTGCTCCCGAAAAAACGTTAGTTTTTAAAAGTTCTTTTTGCATTGATATATGTCCCCTGGGGCAGGACCCGGGTCCCCAAACCTGTTTTATGACATTAACATGCATATTGGCCGTTGTAATTAGCACTTTTGATTTCGAACGTTCGCGTCCATTATAACGTATAGGGTTCGAAAATTCGCGCGAACTTTCGGTCCGTTCGAAGGTTCTGGTTCGAACCGAACCCGGGGGTGTTCGGCTCATCCCTAGTCTAGGTGCAGTCCACTCACCCAAGTCCAACACACCACCATCTCTGTAACACTGCCATCAGCCAGAGAATGAAGGATTTGGGTCTTTTTAGATTCAACTGTCTCTTCATTTGGAACCTGCCTCTGCACTCAGCTTAAAAAGATTAAAGGGGTTGTAAACCCTCACGGTTTTTCACCCCAATGCATTCTATGCATTGAGAGTATGTGGCCGCAGGATATCTGCTCTGGAACCTGCACCTTAAATATCAAGTCAGCAGTGGCAACCCTCATTTCTGATCTCACATGAAATGTCTGATTTTGATATAAGAAATATTCTCTTAGTAGTATAAAAGAAAATGTATACTTATAAACTCACCATATGTATGTTAGTGTCATGTTTCCATCCTAACATCTTCCTCATATCCCTCCCAATCCACTGAGCTAGGAAAAGAAAAATCATGTGTGTATATATATATATATATATATATATAACATTTATGAGGACATAACAAAATTAGATATAAGGTTTCTTTAACTGTAAATATAAAGTAACTGTATTTTTAACAATTTCTGTATTTGCTCCATTTCAGGTTTGTGATTTTTGAACTATTAAAGTGTAATTATATATCTTAATTTTATGTGACTACCAGAATCAGAATCAGTCAAATATTGGCTAATTTACCAATAATAATGCACATGGATTAACCTCAACCTGGAAAGATGGAAAACTGTGTGATACCTGGTATTGACTAAATATAGGAATAGATTCTAAGATAAAACAGAAACAACTTGCAAAAATAAATGAGAAAAAGTAACATGGAATATATATCTCCCCAAAATGCGATAAAGTACAAGTTGAGGCTGGGTTCACACTAGTGCAAATTGGATGCGGATTTACCCTCATCCAAGTTGCACAGCAAGAGATTGTGATTGGCTTTCTATGGAGCTGGTTCACATATCACCGCAGCGGCTCCGGTGTGATTTGCACTGTGCGTCTTTTGGTCCATTTCAAGTCTGATTTCAGCCGAAAATTCAGGCAGAAACGGTGAAGAAGGACACACCGGACTCCTGCTGTAAGCTGCTGAATGCTCATATGTGAACCCAGCCTAATAATTCATCAAAAAGAACAGGGCTCAAATTGGAAGCTTAAAGAAAGTTTGATTTTCTGCTTCTTACATGGAGAAGGCCTGAGCTGTCTTACAAGCTTGTAGTCTACTCAACTAGCCAGTAAAGATTATCATTCCATATTTGCCTGTTTGACTCTTGCCTACCACTGAAAAAACTTTTGTCAGGAATGTAACAGCAAAAAACATACTAGTAAATTAAGCATGACCTAGGGATACTGGTGAACTATAATCTTAACCACTTGTTTACTGGGCACTTAAACCCCCTCCTGCCCAGACAAATTTTCAGCTTTCAGCGCTGTCACTCTTTGAATGACAATTGCACGGTCATGCAACACTGTACCCAAATGAAATTTCATTTTTTTCCTACAAATAGGGCTTTCCTTTGGTGGTATTTGATCTTCTCTGCGGTTTTAATTTTTTGCGCTACAAAACAAAAAAGCGACAATTTTTTACTTTTTGCTATAATAAATATCCCCTGCCATGCAGCGTGCGCCCTCTGGTGGCCGGAAAACGGTAGGACGTACCTGTATGGGGTTTCGCCCAGGAGAGACATTCTGCCGCAGTATATTTGTGTGAGCTGGTCGGGAACCAGTTAAGCATGACCTGGGGATACTGGTGAACTATAATCTTAACCACTTGCTTACTGGGCACTTAAACCCCATTCCTGCCCAGACCAATTTTCAGCTTTCAGCACTGTCACTCTTTGAATGACAATTGCATGGTCATACAGCACTGTACCCAAATGAAATTTTTATCATTTTTTTCACACAAATAGAGCTTTCTTTTGGTGGTATTTGATCATCACTGGGGTTTTTATTTTCTGCTATACAAAAAAAAAAAAAGGCAAATTTTGAAAAAGAAAATCATGTTTGTTTCATAGTTTGTTATAAAATTTTGCAAACAGGTAATTTTTCTCCTTCATTGATATGCGCTGATGAGGCGGCACTGATGGGCACTGATAGACTGCACTGGTGGGCACTGATAGGCTACACTGATGGGCACTGATAAGGCAGCACTAATGGGGACTGATAAGGCGGTACTGATGGGCACAGCTAAGGCGGCACTGATGGCCAAAGATAAGATGATAGGTTTTACTGATAGGTACCACTGATAGATGGCACTGATAGGTGGCACTGATGGGCACTGGTAGGTGACACTTATGGGCAGCACTGTTGATGAGGCACTGATTGGTGACATTGATAGTTGGCACTGTGGGCACTGGTAGGTGGCGCTGGTGGGCACTGGTAGGTGGCACTGGCAGGTGGCACAGGTGGACACAGATGATTCTGCAGAGGCTCTCCACAATTGGGAATGATGTGCCTCTGATCTGATTTTTTTTTTCTCCTAGCGCTATCAGCGTGAGGAGAGAAAATAGCCAATTACCGGCTCTGTTTACATCACATGATCAGCTGTCATTGGCTGACAGATGATCACGTGGTAATGGGTCGGGATCGACTCCTTACGCTGATCTGAGATCCAGCGAGTCTCATAGACTCGCTGATCACAGAGCACGCTGCGTGCGCAGGCCGCTTGAGCACAAGAGGACGTCTATTGATGTCCTCCCGGCAAAGTAGGTCCGCTCTGTAGCCGACATTCGGCTATAGCGCGGATCTGACGCAGTTAAAAACACCTCTCAATGGCAAACAAAATCTTGGGAAGTATAAATAGGGAGATAAAAACAAATGATTATTATATAGTTCTTGACCATAGCTAGACAAGATAAAGGACAACTAAGTTTTAGATACAGAAGCACGCAAATAAATGCATAACAGGGATTTAAAATCTGGCAGTCAAAGGTTCCAAAATTATAATGTTTTGTTTTTAAAAGGCATGTTAGCAGCAATTTAATTAAAACATTTAACAATTTCAAAGGGCAGTATAAAAATGTGACTTTTTAACCTCAAGGACCGTAGAAAAGACAAGCGGACATCTGCTGGGAATGGAAGTATGGAGATTTTAGCATCAGTTTAGGAAAAGTTTCTGAACAGTAATTCCCCCGTACACACGGTTGGATTTTCCGACGGCAAATGTTCGATGGGAGCTTGTTGTCGGAAATTATGACCGTGTGTAGGCTCCATCGGAGATTTTCCATTGGAGTTTCAGTCACACAAAATTTGAGATCTGGATCTCAAATTTTTTCCGACAACAAATTCCGTCGTAAATTCCAATCGTTTGTACACAATTCCGACACACAAAGTTCCACACATGCTCGGAATCAAGCAGAAAAGCCGCACTGGCTATTGAACTTCATTTTTCTCGGCTCTTCGTACGTGTTGTACGTCACCGCGTTCTTGACGTTTGGAATTTCCAACAAGATTTGTGTGACCGTGTGTATGCAAGACAAGTTTGAGCCAACATCCGTCGGAAAAAATCCATGTATTTTGTTGTCGGAAGGTCCGAGCGTGTGTACGGGGCATTAGAGTGGATAAGCTGGAATTATTTTTCTGTATGAGTTAGTAAAGACATAACAACTAAAATAATTAAAAAAAAGGAATGAATTATATTCTTGCAACTAATATTAACCACTTAAAAACCACCATACTGTGAAAAAAAAAAAACATTGTTGAGAGGGGAGGAGAGGAAATCCCTCCAAAGTAAGAATATCCCTGGTTGTCAGCAGAACTATTGTCCCCATTGGAAGATTTCCTTTCTATTCCTGTTCTGGTGACAACTCTAAATGTGAGATTTTCTTTTACTTTTATTGATATTGGTAAACAGGACTAATAGAAAGGGTAAATCTCCCAAATGGGGTCACAGACCATAATTATAACCTGACAGGTAGTCTAATCTGTCTCCACTCTATCAAAAAAATAAAAGATTAAATGTTTGCTTTTAGTTACATTTTGAGTCCAGTAGAGTAGTATTTCAGCCCAGGAGATCAACTTCACTGCTCTTGGTTTACCAGTAAGATGTTTTCCTTCTCTATGGAAATATTAGTGATCGAATGTGTTACCTACTCTGCATCAAAACTGCAAGTATTGTTAAAGTTGGGATTTGGTGGGCATCAATGTTTTTTCTTTTACACATGTATGCAAAAAACATGTTTTTTTTCCATGACTTTTCAGGCACAGACAATCAACCTTTGTCAGGGGTCTGGTTTACCAGATCAGGATCTTTGTGTATAAGCAACTAGCAAAGCTTTAGAAATTAGGATAGGATTATTGACAATTTAGATTTAGAGAAATAAACAGCATAAACTGATTTATAAAGAGAAGATTTGATTTAGACCAGACTAGTTTTTTTTTCTTTAAAGCAGTAGTAAACCTCCTGTTTTTTATTTTTTTTAATAACTGCAAGGCAAAGTTATAATATGCTAGTATGCATATATACTGTATATACTCGAGTATAAGCCGACCCAAATATAAGCCGAGGCACCAAATTTTACCACAAAAAACTGGGAAAACTTATTGACTCGAGTATAAGCCTAGGGTGAGAAATGCGCAGCTACTGTAAGTGGAAAAGAGGGTCAACAATGCCCATTTGCAGCCTCACTGTGCCCATTTGCATGCCTCGCTGTGCCCATTTGCAGCCATAAGTCCCCCGGACTTCCTAAATGCCCCCTAGCTGCAGCCAAAATTTGGAGTCTCTGGACCCAAAGGGTCCCGAAATGACATTGCTGCAGATGGACACAGTTGACCGACTTTGGGGCCCCGTATCTCGGGGTCACTTGGTGCTAAGAACCCCATCTTTGGACATGTTGTAGTGCTAGTTCCAAATTTGGGGTTCCTAGCACCAAGTGACCCCGAGATACGGGGCCCCAAAGTCAGGTCAGAAAATGTAATTCTCTGCTGCACTAAAGTGCTTGACTCGAGTATAAGCCAAGGAGGGCATTTATCCGCACAAAAAAATGTGCTGAAAAACTCAGCTTATACTCGAGTATATACGGTATGTGAAACTTACCTTAAAACGAAGCCCTCCAGAAACGTGCTGTCAGGGCTTCCATTTTCACCCGGTCTTCTTTCCTGGTTGGCGGGCTCCGGTACTTTGATTGGATGAGCCGCAATGACGTCACTCATGCACATTCACACGGGAGCCACTGTTCACGGCACAGGGCTCTGAAGGAACGGCACGGGTACGCCGTTCCTTCAGAGCCCATGCGCCGGTGACGTGACTGACGGCTTCACAAGTAAACGTCTCCTAAATGGTTAGGAGATATTTACTGTACCTATAAGTAAGCCTTACTATAGGCAAAAATCATCTATGGGAGTTTATGTCCACTCTAACTGCTTTCCGACCCACTGCAGTACATTTACTGTGGCCTTCTTATGGGTGTTGAACCCCCTCTCAGAGTGATTACCAGTACACAGTCATAGATTAAAAGAGTTTATTACAAAAAAAAATTTAAATTGTATAATTGGGGATGTACATCCCTCAGAGGAGGGACATTGATAGGCATCTCTTACAGCTGAAAACCCAGTGGAATTTCCAACTAAATGCGACAAAACCACCTATAAATTAACATTTAAGCTTCAAACCCTTCCTCTAAATCACCCAGTCCTGCTACTATAAGAAATAATGAGGATATATTTGACCAATATATATGGTCCGATAACATCCTTACTAATCTACACCAGTTATTTTTTGTTTGAATTTTGTATTAATTTATGTTTTGCATATATTATTATGGAGGAATGAGTCTCTCTCTGTGCAGTAAGCCACTGAAGATATGCTAGATGCATGTTAACAGAAAGTACATCTATAGGGGCAATCTAATGGTAAGGCCATATGACAGCAATGGCGTCCCTAGGGGGGGGCAGAGGGGGCCATGACCCCCCCAAAATTATGCTGTGCCCCACCATGTGCCCCCCCAAAAATGCAATGTCTTTTTGTTTGCATTCGTCGCAGATGCGCCACATCTTACTCAGGCCGCAGCTGGAGTAACACAGTCTCTATTGAGAGGGAGAGTATCCTTCTAGCCTGGACGCATGGGTAAGTGTGTGCACTGCAGTACACTGTAATCAATGAACTGCATTATCTCCATCCCTTCTCTCCCCATCTGTCCCTCCCCCTCTCCTTTTTTTTCAAGACCTTCACAACTTACTTTCACTTTCAGTTAGGCAGGTAATAGACTGTGCAAATTTCTTTCCTGCATCCAAAGAGTGCAGGAAAGAAACTTGCATGATTCCCCCATCAACACAGACAGTGGTGACAGGGGAATATCCTTCCTGCCCAGCAATTGTATTCTTCCAACAAACAGTCATTATCACTAGTGGCTATAGCAACCACTAGGGATAATCATAAGAGAATCTGGCAGGCTGGTTGTTCCCAATTTGATCGATCAACTTGGTACATTCAGCCTGCTCATTAATGGTTCAAACCTCAGCCAGTTCCTGCCGAACAAGCTGATATTTAAACTGCCTATGGCTGGTTTTAGCACTTAGGCAGCCCATACATTGATCACTTTTTTCATTTAACTAGTAGGTTGCATGAAAAAAAAATCTACACATTATAGGTGGATGGGGGAATCCTCGCAGTGTGGACCAGTGGTGGAACTACCAGGGTTGCTTTCCTGTCCCGGCTATTCACAGCGCTGGTCTCTGTCTCCATGGCAGCGGCGGCACATTGGAACCCAGTGCTGGTTACTTTATGGGGCTAATGTACAGGAGGGCAAGCACAATTTGTTGTTAGAGATGGGCAGGGCATGTTCAAAATCCCACATGCCCGAGCCCGCCAGGAAGCCCACACTGCACAGCGCTAAGCACAGGCAGTGAGACATTTCCCGGTCCGCAGCGGCACAGATCAGGAATGTCTCACTGCCTGTGATTAGCCTTGTGCAGTGTCGGCTTCCTGGCGGGATTGGATATGTGGGATTTCAAACACACCAAGCCCATCTCTAATGGTTGTTGAGTAGACAGTTGACCTCCCTGCAGGTTCTTTATCAGCAGTGCAGCCTTCTCTGACATGCTGATCGTGATGCAATCCAGGTGATGCTCTTAGTCAAATCCTAGTGTTAAATATCATTTTATTTATCAAAGCCCACACCTTACAGGCATAGAGCCCACATGGCCGCTGAACATACGGTTGATGTGGTTGTACTCTAAGGTGACCAGATTTTTTAAATGAAATCCGGGGACATATTTTCTTTTTACTAGTAATGGCAGCAATCAGCGACTCTTTGCCCATCTCCGCCACCACCGCCCGCCTCACAGCCTGTCAAGTCTTACTCTCTGGGCCCCAGGTACTACTGGGTGGGGAGCAGAGGAAGATCACTCCACCAGGAAAGGCAAGGAAATAAACAGGCAGGCGGCTGCCCGGGACTTGAGCCAAGGCAGGAGAACATGCGAGCGGAGCTGAATGAGCATGTGCCCCGAAACTGAAGAAATAGTCCCTCCGCTCCGACCAGAACATTATCATCGGAAAGGGGCACAAATAATGTAAAAAAATTAACCCCCATAAGCAAGTAGGAGCGGCAGAGGATGGGGGGGAGGGTGCAATTCAGATTTTTTTTTTATTCTGCACGGGCTGTCTTTGAAATTGGCCCCGCCCCTGTTCAAATTCCAATCCGGGGACAAAACCGGGGACAGACTTGGTCCGGGGACAGTCTCCTCAATCCGGGGACTGTCCCCGGAAACAGGGATGTCTGGTCACCCTATTGTACTCTTGATGCTAATAAATACTGTGTTTATTAGATCTGACTGGGAGCATCACCTGGATCACATCCCGATCAGCATGTCAACAGAGAAGGTTATACAGCATTACTGCTGCTAGGTGACGAGCTGGGGGCTCGGCTCTCTACAACCAATAGTGCCAGCCTTCCCCTGCATGCACCCATAATGTCACAACTAGGTCCTAATAGACTGCTGCCACTGCCAAGGAGACAGATGCCAGACCAGCACTGTCAATAGCAGGGGCAGGACAGCAAGAGGAGGCTGGGGAGCACCACAGTGGCAGAACACCAAGGCCCTGTGGCAAGACAACCTTTGCAACCCTGATAGTTCTCCCACTGCTTTGGACCCTTATATTTTCTTGGTATGCTGGTGACATATATCTCTTGTTTTCTGCCACCCTGGGGATCGTAGTAAAATTGCATTTTATAGTTGCCCCCTACTTTTGTCCCTGTCCCCCCATGTGCCCCCCCTAAATATGAAAGCTGGAGACGCCACTGTATGACAGAGGCCCATTTTTTGAATGTGTGAGCCTTTACCATTGATAAATTAATTGGTGGCATAGGCATACTTATATGCATATTATTAGAGGAGGTCTGTGGTAGTTTGAAATTAAATAAATTATATTGCTACATTCCTTTGGGAGACAAATAGATCTGTCTAGATCCAGGACACCCCTTGACATTGTAAGGGTCTATCATTTTGCCACCTAGGAATTTGTGGGTACATTGGATAAGAGAAGGTATGTCTGTTATGAATTGTTTATATACACTATTTAATCTTAAGTTGCAGAATATGATTTATCCACAAGAAGGCAGTATTGTGAGAATCCTTCTTACGTGTGCTACTTAGTCCTTCTGTCCACAGGGTGGCAGCAGTGTTCTGACTAGGTTTACTGCACACTATGTTTTTTTTGGTTCATGGGCTTGTGGCAGGACAGGCGGTATGTTTATGCATTCTGTTGCCCCTCTTGCTTCCTCCCCTACCCCCACCGCAATGTTCGGTGGGGTGAATGGGCTTGTGTCAGTGGTAGGGCGATGAGCAGCTTTGACAGCCTGTCCCGTCATTACTGTGCAGTAGCAAAAAAGGTATTGCGAATGGCACTTAGACTCCCCTAGCACTTTCTGATGATCACATATAGGAGTGAGGGATCTGTGGACTTTTTGAATGATGGGGCTTTGTGGATTCTGATGTATATTTTTGCCTACCAAAGATGGTCATTCTGTAAGTACCACCAGATTAAAATTTGCCTGCCCCCTATACCCCTTATGCTGTTTCCTATTTTTGCTTACACATTTTATATCCCAACACTATGTGTAAACACATGTATATATATACCGTATATACTCAAGTATAAGCCGTATCTTGGGGCCACTTGGAGCTAGGAACCCCAAATTTGGTGTGCAAACCCAGTGGAACTAGCACTACAATGATGGGGTTGCTAGCATGAGATACGGGGCCCCAAAGTCGGTTCGGAAAATGTCAAGCACTTTTCTGCAGCAGAGAATGACATTTTCCGAACCGACTTTGGGGCCCCGTATCTCGGGCCACTTGGTGCTAGGAACCCCATCTTTGGATATGTTTTAGTGCTAGTTTCACTGCCCCGTATCTCATGCTAGCAACCCCATCATTGTAGTGCTAGTTCCACTGGGTTTGCACACCAAATTTGGGGTTCCTAGCACCAAGTGGCCCCAAGATACGGGGCCCCAAAGTCGGTTCGGAAAATGTCATTCTCTGCTGCAGAAAAGTGATTGACTCCAGTATAAGTCGAGGGGGCATTTTCAGCACAAAAAAATGTGCTGAAAAAAATCGGCTTATACTCGAGTATATACAGTATACAATTTTCTGATTTGATGATTTTTCTCTGCCGTTATGTTATTAGATAATACAGCTTGCCTCAAATCAGCCCCTGAAGACAGAATCTAACTAATCTAATTTAAACATATTCTGAAACATGTTGGGATTTCTGAACTGTAAATTGCCCGGCCTCCTACTATGAGACCAACTTCATGATTCAAAAGCTAGCTGTAGAGCGCTGTAGCATGACCATCGGTTTTTGATTTTTATTCATATTTACCATATGTAACTGTACTATTGTAATCTAATAAATTTTGTATTCATTTTTTACATATGTTTCATACTCTTGTATCTGGTTTTATCCTAGGGTTGCCACCTTTTCCTCAAGCCAAACCCGAACACTTTATCGGCGCTTGGCAAATTTTTTTATGGTATACATACACTATAGGATTTTAAAGACCTGGGAGGAGAGCAATAATGCGTCACGCTTTCGTGGATGGTAACTACTGGTACCGTCCACTGCTCTACTGACACCGTCCTCTGCTCTACTGACACCGTCCACTGCCCTACTGACACCGTCCACTGCCCTACTGACACCGTCCACTGCCCTACTGACACGTCCACTGCCCTACTGACACCGTCCTCTGCCCTACTGACACCGTCCACTGCCCTACTGGCACCATCCACTACCCTACTGACACCGTCCTCTGCTCTACTGACACCGTCTACCTCCCTCCCCACAGACTCCTCTTTCCTTATATCGGTCCCCCCTCGATTAGATCCGAGAACCCACCCATCAGTGTCCCCTTCCCCGAAAGACCCCATTAGACTGCCTTACCGAGAGCCGATTCGAGCCAGGAAGTGTGGGAGCTGGAGTTTGGGGGTGGAGCTCCTCTACTGTAGTACTGTTTTCCTTCCTTCCATTGTGTGGTGAGCCTTGGGGAGAAGTGTGTCGGCAAGACACAGGATTCAGGACACATCTGAACTGGTGCACTCACTCACAGGGCTGCTGTTAGCAATTATTGGGGCCCCATACAGCCATCCTCATGGCTGGTGAGGGGGGGATGAGAGAGAGGAGGTGAGAGTGGCGGTGAGAGAGAGGGGGATTAGAGAAAGAGTGGTGGGTGCGAGAGAGGGGGTGAGCGAGAGGCTAAGAGAAAGTGAGAGAGAGAGAGAGAGGGGGGGGCTGACATAGAGGAGAAGGGAGCTGACACAGAGGACACAGAGGAGAAGAGAGCTGACACAGAGGAGAAGGGAGCTGACACAAAGGAGAGGGGAGCTGACACAGAGGAGAGGGGAGCTGACACAGAGAAGGGGGGAGCTGACACAGAGAAGGGGGGGTGACACAGAGGAGGGGGGCCGACACAGAGGAGAGGGGGTGAAAGAGGAGGGGGGTGACAGAGGAGGGGTTGACACAGAGGAGGGGGTGACACAGGGGAGGGGGTGACACAGAGGAGGGGGGTGACACAGGGGAGGGGGGTGACACAGAGGAGGGGGGAGCTGACACAGAGGAGGAGGGGAGCTGACACAGAGGAGGGGGGAGCTGACACAGAGGAGGGGAGCTGACACAGAGGAGAGGGGGGTGACAGAGGAGGGGGGGTGACAGAGGAGGGGTTGACACAGAGAAGGGGTTGACACAGAGGAGGGGGTGACACAAGGGAGGGGGTGACACAGGGGGGAGGGGGGTGACACAGAGGAGGGGGTGACACAGAGGAGGGGGGGGTGACACAGAGGAGGGGGGAGCTGACACAGAGAAGGGGGGAGCCGACACAGAGGAGGGGGGGATGACACAGAGGAGGGTGTGACACAGGGGAGGGGGGTGACACAGGGGAGGGGGGTGACACAGAGGAGGGGGGAGCTGACACAGGGGAGGGGGGCTGACACAGGGGAGGGGGGCTGACACAGAGGAGGGGGGCTGACAGAGGAGGGGTTGACACAGGGGAGGGGGTGACACAGGGGAGGGGGGAGACACAGAGAGGGGGGTGACACAGAGGAGGGGGTGACACAGAGGAGGGGGGCTGACACAGAGGAGGGGGGAGCTGACACAGAGGGGGGGAGCTGACACAGAGGAGGGGGGCTGACACAGAGGAGGGGGGCTAACAGATGAGAGGGGGTGACACAGGGGAGGGGGTGACACAGAGGAGGGGGGGTGACACAGAGGAGGAGGGTGACACAGAGGAGGGGGGGTGACACAGAGGAGGGGGGTGACACAGAGGAGGGGGGGGGTGACACAGAGGAGGGGGTTACACAGGGGAGGGAGTGACACAGGGGAGGGAGTGACACAGGGGAGGGGGGTGACACAGAGGAGGGGAGTGACACAGGGGAGGGAGTGACACAGGGGAGGGGGGTAAGCTGACAGAGCAGATGAGACCTCAGAAGACACACATTGTGAGGCAGGACTCCGGGAGCAAGCAGGCGCGATTATCAAATCCACAGTCCAGCCCCGCCCCCGCCTCCACGAGTGACCATCACCAGCTCCGCAGGGCCATTCACAGACCCCCATGTCTGCAGCCCAGCCCGCCCCGCACATGGCCCGTTCGGCCAATCACAGGGCACCCGCTGAATCAGAGCGCACATACTAGAGCCAATTTTTTTTATACAGGATCTAATTAATCTACCAGCATGTCTTTGGAGTCTGTGAGGAAACCGGAGTACCCGGAGGAAACCCACACAGGCACAGGGAGAACATGCAAACTCCAGACAGATGGTGTCGTGGTCAAGATTTCAGTCAGCGACCCTATTGATGCTAGGTGAAGGTGCTAACCACTACACCACTGTGCTGCCCACTTATTAAGACTTATTTAAGAGGTGTTGGCAGCAATCGCCCTGCCTCTTTTGTCCATGGCTCCTTGGTTGAGCTCCCTGGCTTATGTGCTTGCTTGGCATATATCATCCATGCCCATCCGGTGTCTGGTTGCATAGAGAGAAATCTCACTTTAGATCCTCCCAAGTTATACTCTATTTACTAATTGTAAGATAACAAAGATCATTAGAGATGTGAATATTTTGGCAGAAATAATGAATATTTAAACAAAATATTTTTTTAAATGTATATTATGTATACTTTTTTAATTTCTAGTAAGACATTTTCACTGTACCCCTCGGAGCCCTTAAAGAAGCCGACAAAGACGAAACACGTCGTGATGAGTTATCCCTCCCTTGTGTGATACTTTATGTATAATCACTATGTGTATGGTGGTTTTAAAACATTAATTTTACTTTATACTGTAAATATACACTAGGAGGGATCTCTACCTTCAGGGGTGATGTGGGTTTGAATATGAGTTGTAAACATTCCCTATGGTTTTAAAAAGGATGTATATCCCCAATTATTAAATTTTAAACTAATTTTGTAATACAAAAATTTTAATCTATCAATGTGTACTGGTAATGACTCTGAGAGGGGGTTCAACACCTTTAAAGTCCCATTTGTTCTTCTTTTTTTGCAATTGGTTCTATCCGGGATGTTGTGTTAACTTTTTCAACCGAGACAATGCTTCTTTTGCTTTTTTATGGGTCCGAGCGCATGCACCCGGAAACTTGAGCTGCCATTCACTGCAGCACAAGTGGATCAGCAGGATTTATGGCTGGCACCTGCTGACCGGCTGAGCGAATGATAGAAGAGAGCTGTGTGTGGGCTCTATACAGACAGCAGCAATGTGACAGTTTTTGTCTCCTTACAAAGTGGGGAGTACAAACCGGCACATTGCTTAGTAAAATCAGTACACACATTAACACTTGTTAGGCACAGTTAAAGTGGATGTCAAATTTTTTATTTTTTTTTTGTCTGGCACAATATAGAGTATGGGATTTCAGATCAGCTGTGCCCAGTCTTGCCACAAAGAGTTAATCCAGCTCTGAGCAATCCTCATATCTTTTTTTTCAGTGAAATAAAACGGACAAACTGTGAAAACTTTGTCCGTTTTTTCCCCCTGCTGTGATTGACAGGTGATTTACATATCTCGTGCGCTAGCCTAAGACATGCATTATTTTTTAATTCTAACCCCCACTCCTTTCTTCAGCAGTGTCACGTTCCGGGTACGGCGGGGAACAGGAGGTGGATCCCCTATGCCAATGGGGGCGATATCACGGGTTGTATTGGAGGACCGGTTCTAATGTTGCTACTGGTTTTCACCAGAGCCCGCCGCAAGGCGGGATGGACTTGTAGCGGCGGTAGCAACCAGGTCGTGTCTTCCAATAGCAACTCGACCCCACTGACAGCTGAGACAGGCGCGGTACACAAGGATTAGGCAGAGGCAAGGTCAAACGTAGCAAAGGGTCTAGGCAGGTGGCAAAGGTTCGTAGTCGGGGGCAACAGCAAAGGTCTGGATACACAGAAGGAGCAAAACACACTAACGCTTTCACTGGGCACTAAGGCAACACAAGATCCGGCCAGGACAGGAAGGGGAAGTGGGTTTAAGAAGTGTTCTGGGTGTAAACATCAATTTGGACCAGGCACCAATTACTGGTGCGCTGGCCCTTTAAGATTCACAGTAGTGTGCGCGCGCGCGCCTGGGAGCGGGGGCGCGCGCGCAGGGGAAGGTAGGAAGAGAGAGGCAGGGGGAATGGAATGCGATCCCCGGGCGGACCGAGGCCGCCACGAGGATCGCATGGAGAGAACCGAGCGGCGCCTGCGGTCAGCGGAGCCGACCGAGGCGCTGCAGAGCCGAGAACGCCGTGGGCGCTCCGGGATGGAGGAGGCACCCGGAGCGCTCGGCGTTACAAGCAGCCCTGCAAGGATTGGCTGTTCCACACCTCAGCATGATTTGGCATGCTGAAGTCATGTGGGGACTTTTCTGGGTTTTGACTGGATGTTAGTGATCATAGCAGAAGTTCAGTGTACGAAATACACAGGAGAAAAGGCATGTTGATAAGGGGAGTGTAGAGGTTGGCGGGGAGTCTACTGACATCATGACTCCACCCACTGAGCCCTGGTAAACAGACCCACCCACAAAATCTGCAGTTTTTCGGGTCTCATAGCAGACAGAGGGGAGACATTTGACAGATAAGTATACATGCAGGAGGCATGTATATCCTTCTAGATAACCAATATCGCAGTAGTTTAGAAAGGATGAGAGTGGGTTTACATCCACTTTAACTCTATGATCTCCCCTTCCCTGCCAGTGTCATTAGCAGTGATGTAAGGAACGCGATTAAAGTAAACGGCTTTACTTTAGAGGGTAACGAGTAATCTAACTGATTACTCTTCCCCTCGCGGTAACGCCGTTCCCATTACTGGGGCGGCGTTACCGCAATTACTCGCCGCGATCCGCGGAGCCGTCCGCGGCCTCGGCCTTAGGAAAGGCCGCGGCTTCGCCTAGCTCCGGAGCGGCGGCCATCTTGGTGCACCCGTCGGCCGTTTACAATGTGTTTGCTCCGTCAAATGACGGAGCGATCACTTGTAAACAAACCGGCGTCAGGATGACGCCGGTTCCTCTCTCCCCTCTGTGTACAGATCTGTACAGTGAAGGGGAGATGGATGCCAGCACATACCCTGCCAATACTCTGCAATATCAGGTAATACTCTGCCAATACTCTGCCAATACCCTGCCAATACCCTGCCAATACCAGGTAATACTCTGCCAATACTCTGCCAATACCCTGCCAATACTCTGCCAATACTCTGCCAATACCATGCCAATACCATGCCAATACCCTGCCAATACTCTGCCAATACTCTGCCAATACCCTGCCAATACTCTGCCAATACTCTGCCAACACTCTGCAACACTCTGCAACACTCTGCAACACTCTGCCAATACTCTGCAACACTCTGCCAATACTCTGCAACACCCTGCCAATACTCTGCCATACTCTGCCATACTCTGCAATACCCTGTAATACCCATCCATACTCTGCCATACCCAGCCATACTCTGCAATACCCCGTAATACCTAGCCATACTCTGCAATACTCTGCCATACCCAGCCATACTCTGCAATACCCCGTAATACCTAGCCATGCTCTGCAATACTCTGCCATACCCAGCCATACTCTGCAATACCCCGTAATACCCAGCCATACTCTGCAATACTCTGTAATACCCAGCCATACTCTGCAATACTCTGCAATACTCGGTAATACCCAGCCATACTCTGCAATACTCGGTAATACCCAGCCATACTCTGCAATACTCGGTAATACCCAGCCATACTCGGTAATACCCAGCCATACTCTGCAATACTCTGCAATACTCGTAATACCCAGCCATACTCTGCAACACCCTGCCAATACTCTGCAACACCCTGCCAATACTCTGCAACACCCTGCCAATACTCTGCAACACCCTGCCAATACTCTGCAACACCCTGCAACAACCTGCCAATACTCTGCAACACCCTGCCAATACTCTGCAACACCCTGCAACAACCTGCAACACCCTGCCAATACTCTGCAACACCCTGCCAATACTCTGCAACACCCTGCCAATACCCTGCAACACCCTGCAACAACCTGCAACACCCTGCCAATACTCTGCAACACCCTGCAACAACCTGCAACACCCTGCCAATACTCTGCAACACCCTGCCAATACTCTGCCATCGTCTGCAATACTCTGTAATACCCAGCCATACTCTGCAATACACGGTAATACCCAGCCATACTCGGCGATACCCAGCCGTACCCAGCCATGCTCAGCCGTGCCCAGCCATACTCAGCCAATATTACAGTTGAGGAGATGACGTGGATATTACAGTGGGTGAGATTGTGGATATTACAGTGGGGGCTTTATGGTGGTGGAATTTTCACAGGTTTTTGCAAATGCAATTATTATTTGCTGTTCCGAAAAATGATCCGATCCGTGACTCTGATCCAAGCAACGATCCGATCCGTGAGTTTGGGGGGACAGATGTACAGAGGGGGAACAGATATGTGTGTGGGGGGGGAACAGACGTGTAGTGGGGTACAGAGGGGGAACAGATATACGTGTGTGGGGGGGACAGATGTGTAGTGGGGTACAGAGGGGAAACAGATATATGTGTTGGGGGGAACAGATGTGCAGGGGGGTGCAGAGGGGAAATAGACGTGCAGGGGGGAACGCGCCCCTTGCTTACAGTAATACTAGACAGCCCCTAAGAATATAAAAAAAAAAAAATCACAGTTACTTTTCTGAGTAACTAATTACTTTTCCAATGTAGTAACTGAGTTACTAACTCAATTACTTTTTTGGGAGAAGTAATTTGTAACGTAACTAATTACTTTTTTAAAGTAAGATGACCAACACTGGTCATTAGTACAGTGACAGTGTATAGTATTAGCATTGATCACAGTATTAGTGTCACTGGAGTTGTCAGTGGCAGTTAGTCAGTTTCCACAAAGTTTCAGTTAGTGTCAGATTTCCCGCCCCACTATAACAGTCCCACTATAAGCTGATCACCATCATTACTACTATAAAAAAAAAAAAAGGACATAAAAATTCCAGTATCTATAGCATAGTTTGTAGACGCTATAGCTCTCACAAAAACCAATCTATATACACTTTCATTGGATATGCTTTATATCGCAGAAAGAAAAAAAAAAAAACTATTAAATACTTGATAGTTGATAATACTTATAATTTTTATATATGAACTTAGCCAAACCTAAAGAAGATCATACTCACTATGCAAATTCTAAGACTAATACAGTTTGAAAGACATCAAATGCAAAGCCAAACAAAAAAGAATTGCATTTTAAACTTACCCCAGTACATAATAAACCATCAATTACAGAAGATTGCTATAATAAAGAAAAAATGATTAAAACACTAAGGTGCAGCTATTTAATAAGTGGAATATTGTTTTAAAGTGATACTAAACACACACTATTTAATTTACAGTGCCCCTTCTATTTTTGTATGGGGATTATGGCACTAATTATTTTAATAAAGGTACCTTTTTCCTATTCAATATACAGCTGTCACATGACACAGCTCTTTCCCAGCCTGTCTGCAGGGAAACATAAGCAGGAGGAGCTTCTAATCCTCTGCTTCTGGTCACAAGTTAAAAAAAAGAGCCTTTGGAATACAGAGTAAAAATTTATAATTAATAACAATAAACTGTTTTAAGTTGTCATACAACACAACACAATCTCCTGGGCTCGGGGGCTTAGTCTATGAGTAGGTGGTGTAGCCAACCCTTCGGATAGAGTATGGAATGTCAAAGGTCTTGCTGCCCTCCTCAGAACAATGGGTATCCTTAGAAGGAAACATATAGAAAGAAAAGGGCGCACCAACCTTGTGCATTACCAAAGATAAAATGTATTAACCACTTGCCGACCAGCCGCCGTCATTATATGTTCCCGCGAGCCGTCGTACCTATACGTCGGCTCCTTTAAGTGGGATTGCAGGCAGGCACATGCCGTCGGAGGCACGCACGCACATGCGCTGCACTGCGGGGGTGCCGTTGCTTGTGGCCGGCGGTCGCAATGTCCACCAGCCACGAGCGATTGCGGGCACGAGAGGCAGAACAGGGACGTGTGTGTGTGTGTAAACACACAAATCCCTGCTCTGTTCTGAGAGGAGATGACGATCGTGAGTTCCTAATAGCAAGGAACCACGATCTGTCATCTCCTATAGTCAGTTCCCTCCCCTTACAGTTAGAACACACAGTCAAGGAACATAGTTAATCCCTTGATCACCCCCTAGGGTTAACCCCTTCCCTGCCAGTGACATTTATACAGTAATCAGTGCATTTTTATAGCACTGATCGCTGTATTATTAGTTGTCCCAAAAATTTGTCAAAAGTGTCTGATGTGTCCGCCATAATGTCGCATTCATGATAAAAATCGCAGATCGCCGCCATTATTAGTAAAAAAAAAACAATAATAATAAAAATGCCATAAATCTATCCCCTATTTTGTAGACGCTATAGCTTTTGCGCAAACCAACCAATATACACTTTTTGTGATTTCTATTACCAAAAATATGTAGAAGAATACATATCGGCCTAAACTGAGAAAACATTTTTTTTTTTTTAAAGTTGGGGATATTATAGCAAAAAGTACAAAATATTGTGTTTTTTTTGTTTATAGCGCAAAAAATTAAAATTGCAGAGATGATCATATACCACCAAAAGAAATATCTATTTGTGGGAAAAAGGGATGTAAATTTGTTTAGGTATAGCGTCGCACGACCGCGCAATTGTCAGTTAAAGTGACGCAGTGCCGTATCACAAAAAATGCTCTGGTCATTGAGCAGCCAAATCTTCTGGGGCTGAAGTGGTTAAAAAATCATACGAACATATATTTGGAATCAAATCTATTATTTTTTGGCAATAACATGGACAGATTGCTGCCGGTCACAGGCAGTGTCATGCCCCTCCAGCCTGTGTCCAGACTGTGTCTTAGAATAAGAGGGAGGTAATCCCTCCATTAATCTACATGTAATATCCCGTTCCAATTGCTTTTGAATGTCTTCACAAGGAAAATGTAACCAAAACAGTAACCAAAACTGCAATGTTTATCCTCCTGACACGTCACAGGAAGCACCCCCATGGTAACAGAGGATAAAGTCAGAAACAGACTTGAAAAACATAAATAAGTCACCGGGACCAGATGTCTTGCACCTGAGGGTCCTTAAGGAGCTCAGTCAAGTAATTGCCAGACCGGTGTTCATAATTTTTATGAACAGTCTACTAACTGGTATGGTACCAGCTCACTGGAGAAAAGCCAATGTAGCACCAATCTTTAAAAAAGGACCACAATATATCTCTGGGAACTACAGACCAGTTAGCCTAACATCAATAGTATGCAAGCTCTTGGAAGGGATGATAAGGGACTATATACAAGATTTTAATAATGAAAACTGTATCATTAGCAGTAATCAGGATGGATTCATGAAAAATTGTTCTTGCCAAACAAATCCATTAACCTTCTATGAGGAGGTGAGCTGCCATCTAGATGAAGGAAGGCCCGTAGATGTGCTGTATCTGGATTTTGCAAAGGCATTTTATACAGTTCCCCACAAACGTTTACGATACAAGCTAAGGTCTGTCTGCATGGACCAAATGGTGAGTACCTGGATTGAAAACTGGCTACAAGGGAAAGTTCAGAGGGTAGTGATAAATGGGGAGTACTCAGAATGGTCCAATGTGGAAAGTGGGGTCCCTCAGGGTTCTGTCCAATCCTATTTAATTTATTCATAAATGATCTGGAGGATGGGATAAACAACTCAATCTCAGTATTTGCAGACGATACTAAGCTAAGCAGGGCAATAGCTTATCGGTAGGATGTGCAAACCTTGCAAGAAGATCTGAACAAATTAAAGGGGTGGGCAACTACATGGCAAATGAGGTTTAATGTAGAAAAATTTCATATAATGCATTTAGGTGGTAAAAACATGAATGCAATCTACTCACTAGGGGGAGAACCTCTGGGGGTCCTAGCAGATGACAGGCTCAGCAGCGGCATGCAATGCCAAGCTGCTGCAAGCAAAGCCAATAGAATAGTGACATGCATTAAAAAGGGAATTAACTCCAGTGATAAAACGATTACTCTCCCACTCTACAAGACTCTGGTCCAGCCGCACCTGGAGCATGCCTTCCAGTTCTGGGCTCCAGTCCTCAGGGATACAGAGAAGGGCAACAAAGCTAATAAAGGGGCTGGAGGATCTTAGTTTTCGAGGAAAGATTACAAGCATTGAACGTATTCTCTCTGGAGAAGAGACGCTTGATAGGGGATATAATTTCAATGTACAAATACCGTACTGGTGACCCCACAATAGGGATTCAACTTTTCCGTGAAAGGGCATTTAAAAAGTTTTAAGGCCATTCACTAAAATTAGAGGAAAACCGATTTAACCGGAAACTGCGTAGAGGGTTCTTTATGGTAAGAGTGGTAAGAATGTGGAATTCTCTTCCACAAGCAGTGGTTTCAGCAGGGAGCATAGATCATTAAAAAAAAACTATTAGATAGGCACCTAAACGACCACAACATACAGGGATATACAATGTATTATTGATATAAAAGAGCACACACAGGTTGGACTTGATGGTCTTTTTTCAACCTTACCAACTATGTAACATTGTGTTTAGCTGGTTAGCGGGCATGGAGGAGGGGGGGGGGTGGGCTGTCATTTACCACTCTGTATATGCCCACATGTGTGACTCTATAGTCACATGGGCTGCTCAGATGTGATAGGGAGGAAACTTTATAGAAACTTACTGAAAACTGCACTACTGTAAAACTGTGCCACTACAGCTGCAAAATACCTGAATTAGGGACATGAACAGAAGGTGGAGATAGAGAGCAGCAGGATCAACCAAGTTTTTTTCAGAATACAGAAAACAAATCTCATAGTGACTGAGTAAATATGAACAGCCTGTAATACACACTTTATTGATAGTTTTTTATGATGTGGGTTTAGTGGCACTTTCCGTATTGCATGTCAGTGTTCAGCTCAGCTATAAACAACAACATATAAAGGTAAATTTGTTTTTTATTTTACTGTAAAGTAGTTACAGTAGGTGGTATTTTTTATGTGGACAATTTTACAAAAAGTTTTCCTTAATTCCCGGCTACATATTTTTTTTAATCCCCCTAACTATACAGTTCACCCAATGTAATATTTTCTAAATACAGCACAATAGGTAATGCATAGATATCATGAACCAAAAGAACATCTTACCTTAGTAAGGCTCAGTATAACCCCTATTACAGGGTTAAGTGTATCGACAAGTGATTGACATGAAGCTTTCTTAAAATATCAAACAAAAAATAAAATGTATTAAATTCTGTTTTGAGAGTTAATATAATGTACCATTATTTATTGTGTTCATTGTTTTATCATCTGTGTTGTATATTTTCATTTGGTTTAATGTTTGTTTTGTTTTTATTGAAACATTTATTTACTGCATTGACTCTGGCATTGTTGGTGGGATGAGGGCACTTATATTGCTTGCTGTGACAGTAAGGCTGGCCGTACATTAAGAAATTTTCTTTCCTTCAACCACATTTGATGGAAATAAAATAGCTTGATCTCCCCATCAATACAGTCAGTGTTAATGAGGGAATCCCTCCTGCAGTGCTATTGTGTTCTGTCGGTGTCCTTCCCCACCAGCAGAATACAAGGATCACTGCTGGGCAGCTATAGCCCCCAGCAGTGATCGAATGGAAAACAAACCTGACAGGCTGGTTGTAGTGCAGTGAATCGATAGATTCAATACAACCAGCCTGCCCATAAATGGAATGAAATTCAGCCAGTTCAGCAGGAACCATCTATGGCCAGCTTTAGAGAAAGCTTGATAAAGAAAGGATAAGATAAAGAAATTCCTCATTTCCCAATAAAAAAAAGCATCAGGCGAGTGAAGACTGAAAAAAAAAGCAGTTCTGTAATTTATATATGAAAACTGTAAGTTTAAAGTACAACTAAAGGCAAACTTTTTTTTTAAGATTTGTGTAGCGTAAAAAAGGAATTAAAACTCCTGTCGAGTATTATTGCTGTCTGTGCCCCTGTTAGGGAGATTCATCCTCTCTATTTGTCCTATTTACATTTATCATTAAAAGGTGAAAGTAAAAAAAAAAAAATCCCACATTTTGGGTTGTCCCCAGAAAAGTAATTGAAGGTAAATCTTCCAATGGGGACACTAGTTCTGAGGACCTGGGGGTCTCCAAAGAATGCCCTTGATTTACATGGATTTCCTCAAACTTCCTGTTTTGGCTATGGGACAAGAAGTGAAAGGAAATCCCTGCAATGGGACACAGAAGGAAAATAATAAACTGAATTAAACCTCCCCCCACTCTATACAAAATAAAAACTTTTGCCTTTAGTTCTACTTTTAGATCCTTCTAGACAGAGAGCAGTTTACCCTTCTCATTTGCTGGCAAGAAATTTCCTAAATTTCAAGTTACTTCCCTGTCTGTCACATTTCTTCTCAAATTGACTGCAAAAGCTCTTTGCATGGCTGGATTTCTGCTTAGCCAACATAGGCCATGGGTTTGGGTAGCAAGGCTTCTTTGTGCGACACACGGCCACAGATCATGCTGCACTCAATAACACATTCCATGTATCATAAAATGCTACAGGCTGCTGCCCTGCATAGGACGGCACTCTGGTAGGGCTCTTATTGTTGTGACTGTTTTGTTAACCTCCCTGGTGGTATGATAATGTCAGATTTTTGCGTCTCAAAGCGGTACAATTATTTTGCATCGAAATTTGGCGTTTTATATTGTAGGCCTGTAATTCTTAGCAATAACACACTTAAATCTGTCCAAACAAGAGTCTAGTAGACATCCCGGGTATGACTGCGGAAACATAATAATTTCCGCAGTTTAGAGCACAACTTTTCAACCAGTTGCATACCTTACCACGAGATACTTCAAGCATTTTCAGGGGTACTTCTGCTTTTTTTTTTTTTAAATTGTATATTATTAACAGTGCATTATTTAGAAAATAATAAGCCAGATATATAACATATATTCCCTTGTATTTTTACTGTAGTGGTTTGAAAACATGTATAAAGCCTGTGTTGTGGGCTTTGTCCATGTGTCAACGGCATTAGTTTAAGATGCTTCTGAGATCATTTAGACTTTAATGACAGGCGCATTGGACAGGCGCAATCTAACATTTTTTACAGTAATCTGTATTTGAAAGCAGAACTACCTTCTCAAATTTGTATCTCCCGATGCTTGGAAATCTAAGCTCCTTTACAAAATCCATCATGCCATGCATTCATAAAAAATTGTAATTGTATGGTCTTCTAGAGTTGTTGAAAGTGTTCTTTTCTATGTTTTTTGGCAAATTACATTACACAACACCCTGCACCTCTGGACCCCTTTACATTACACAGCACCCTGCCCTTCTGGACCCCTTTACATTACATAGCACCCTGCACCTCTGGACCCATTTACATTACCCAGCACTCTGCACCCCTTTACATTGCACAGCCACATGCACCTCTGGACCCCTTTACATAAAAAAGAACCCTGCACCTCTGGGCCCTTTACATTACACATCCCCTGCACCTCTGGGCCTCTTTACAGTACACAGCACCCTGCCCCTCTGGACCCCTTTACATTACACAGCACCCTGCACCTCTCGACCCCTTTACATTACACAGCACCCTGCAGCTGTGGACCCCCTGCATGTTACACAGACCCCCCCCTTCAGTGTAGCCCCCGTTCAGTGCAGTCCCCCTTCAGTGTAGTCCCATTCAGTGTAGCCCCCCTTCAGTGCAGACCCCCTCTTCAGTGTAGCCCCCTGTTTAGTGCAGACCCCCCCTTCAGTGCAGACCCCCTCTTCAGTGTAGCCCCATGTTCAGTGCAGACCCCCTCTTCAGTGTAGCCCCCATTCAGTGCAGACCCCCTCTTTAGTGTAGCCCCTTCTTCGGTGTAACCCCCGTTCAGTGCAGATCCCCCGTTCAGTGTAGCCCCCCCTTCAGTGAAGACCCCCCTTCAGTGAAGACCCCCCTTCAGTGCAGAGCCCCCCTTCAGTGCAGAGCCCCCTTTAGTGCAGACCCCCCTTCAGAGCAGACCACCTGCAGTGTAGCCCCCCGCTCAGTGCAAACCCCCCATTCAGTACCTCAGACCAGCGCAGCGGCACATGCTCAGCAGATCCCCTCCCCCTGTTTACACATAAACAGAGAGGAGGGGGAGGCGGCTTCACTCTGCTCGGCTGTGTCCCGTGTCACATCCGGGATCGCACAGACAGCCCGCAGCCACGAGAGGAGGGGATGGTAGGTGCAGAGGTGTCACCCTGCACCCCCCGCACACCCCCTCCCCCTTGCATCATGACTATACCTCGCCTTTCCCTGCCTGTGCCTGTCACTGCGCCGCTGCCACCGCTTCAATCGCTGAGGGGAGTGACGGCCTGACACCCCCCCCAGTGTGTGGTACCCACTTAGTACACCTCTGGGCTTAAATTGACCCCATAGTAATGATGTGGGGATTGGTGAGAGATACCACTAAGTGCACTGAAGGTCACAGGATGGACACATCCAGAAGTGGCTGTTACAGAATAAACTTCAGTTCTCTGCATCAGATCAGTGTTCAGAAGCACGAGAAACGGTATAGCTAGTTCCTTTCTTCTTAGAAGGCACCATTTAGTCACTTTTAGGTGAATTGTGTTATAGCAGTGGTTATAAAACCTGAAGAAAAGCACATTTATATACTTTATTATTTCTAATTTATTTGCAGCAGAACCTGCTGGAGAATTTTCAAGAATTCATTGTAACAATTTATTTAAATACATTTTGGAAAAAGTCCTTACCAGTTGAACTCCAGGTTCCATATGTATGGGACATCCAGTATGTTCCTAATTCAAAATAGGTAAAAATGGGCTTTATACATAATTGTGTATAAGTTTTGCATTGTTTTAGATTGCAAGAATTCTTTTGAAAAATCACATTGAAACACATCAATCACAGCAGGGGGAAAAAAACGGACAAAGTTTTCACAGTTTGTCCCGTTTTATTTCACTGAAAAAAGATATGAGGATTGCTCAGAGCTGGATTAACTCTTTGTGGCAAGACTGGGCACAGCTGATCCTGAAATCCCATACTCTATATTGTGCCAGACAAAAAAATAAATAAATTTGACATCCACTTTAACTGTGCCTAACAAGTGTTAATGTGTTTACTGATTTTACTAAGCAATGTGTCGGTTTGTACTCCCCACTTTGTAAGGAGACAAAAACTGTCACATTGCTGCTGTCTGTATAGAGCCCACACACAGCTCTCTTCTATCATTCGCTCAGCCGGTCAGCAGGTGCCAGCCATAAATCCTGCTGATCCACTTGTGCTGCAGTGAATGGCAGCTCAAGTTTCCGGGTGCATGCGCTCGGACCCATAAAAAAGCAAAAGAAGCATAGTCTTGGTTGAAAAAGTTAACATAACATCCCGGATAGAACCAATTGCAAAAAAAGAAGAACAAATGGGACTTTAAAGGGTGTTGAACCCCCTCTCAGAGTCATTACCAGTACACATTGATAGATTACATTTTTTGTATTACAAAATTAGTTTAAAATTTTTTATAATTGGGGATATACATCCTTTTTAAAACCATAGGGAATGTTTACAACTCATATTCAAACCCACATCACCCCTGAAGGTAGAGATCCCTCCTAGTGTATATTTACAGTATAAAGTAAAATTAATGTTTTAAAACCACCATACACATAGTGATTATACATAAAGTATCACACAAGGGAGGGATAACTCATCACAACGTGGTTCGCCTTTGTCGGCTTCTTTAAGGGCTCCGAGGGGTACAGTGAAAATGTCTTACTAGAAATTAAAAAAAAGTATACATAATATACATTTAAAAAAATATTTTGTTTAAATATTCATTATTTCTGCCAAAATATTCACATATCTAATGATCTTTGTTATCTTACAATTAGTAAATAGAGTATAACTTGGGATGAGCCAGGACGTGCGGACGTAGTTACGCACGGGGGGAGGGGCCTGATGCAGCGGGCGGCCTGAGTGAACGCTGACCGCGAGGAGGACAGATGCCGGCGCCCCATGGAAGGTAGGCGCGGTGCACCTCCGAGCGACAGCACTACGCCCGGGAGACGCTCTGCACGGATCGGAGCCTGCTGACTGGCGCCGCACTGACCGACACCCGGAAACATCCCTGCCTCCCTCACCCCGAGCCCTCCTTCCCGCCGACCCGGACCTCCGATGTCTCCCCCCTCGGCAGTAAGAGGTGCCTGGTCCGTGAGTAAATACTGATTACCAGCCCCCCCCTGGGAGGGGGAAGGCTCTCTAAACCTCTTTACACCCGTGGTGGGAGGTAAGCAAGATTTTGTCTTTACTTATAACAACTTGTCTCTCCAATGAGGAGGAATACACTAAGGCTGGCTTCACACTGGGGCGGTGCGGGGCGGCGACGGTAAAGCAGCGCTATATTTAGCGCTGCTTTACCATCGTTTTTCCCGCGGTATGCGGCCGCTAGCGGGGTGGTTTTAACCCCCGCTAGCGGCCGCAAAAGGGTTAAAAACCTCCGCAAAGCGCCGCTGCAGCGGCGGTTTGCGGGCGGTATCCCCGCGGTTTCCCATTGATTCCAATGGGAAGGAGCGGTATAGAGCGGTGAATACACCGCTCCTTCACCGCTCCAAAGATGCTGCTAGCAGGACTTTTGTTTGCGGTCCTGCTAGCGCACCGCTCCAGTGTGAAAGCCCGGGCTTTCACACTGGAGTGAATGGGGCCGGTTTTTTCAGGCGGTACACAGGCGCTATTTTTAGCGCCGTACCGCCTGAAAACCGCCCCAGTGTGAAAGGGGCCTAAGGGACTTTGTCGTTCTCCATGCTTACAATTGAAATAGCGGTGTGCTGGGGTCAATGAATGTTTCAAGTACAGGCTTATTAAGGACAATGTCATTTATTTTTTCTTTTTGCCTTTTTTATTAGCTGCTAGTACATGTTCCCTTGCTCTCTCCCTGAAGCTGAGGGTTGCACTGTGTTTTTTCACTTCTTACACTGGTATGACCGCTTCCCACTTGGGATGTGATAGGTTCTCCCTAGTAGCCTGTACAGAATAGGCTGACGGTCGCTAAGAGGACTAACGGTTCCCCAAAGGACTAGAAACCCTGTTCAAGGCGAACCTTGTGCCCCCAGCGTATAACCTTTATATAGCTCACTGCCCCCTACTGAGCAAAGAGATCTTGGCTCCCAGCCTGTGCTGGTGAAGCTTTTATCTACCTCATCTAGGGGGGAGAACCGCTCCCCCTCCAGGGGAGAGGAGGGGATAAGGAAAGGGTACCTTGCGCCGGCAGGGAGGGTTACTGCCCTTATTCCCCTCATCGTGTGCCTACCCTACCCTCCCCCTTAGGGCTCTGGTACTCAGCCCCAGTTTGCTGTCCCCACGTGGCACCTCTCTCCCTGCAATTTTACAAACTCCCTGACGGGGACTTATCTTAAAGACCTGAGGGCCCCTGTCGGTCTCCTTGGCTCCTCTCTTTACCCCTGGAGGGCTTACGCAGGGGACTGGCCGTAGGGGGCACGTGAGGCAGGAGGGTGAGACCCTTTGACGCGGGAGCTTCCCTTCAAGGGCACGCACTATCCATCTTTGGGGCCCTGGACGGGTCACCCCAATGGGACAGAGGTAGTTCCTGGACAGCTCTACAGGGGAGTGTTTGCCCGAGACTCACAAATACCTGTAAGGTAAAACCCCTGTTGAACATTTGGTATAGCTCCCACCTGCAGGACTAAGAAGAAGAGGAATAGGAACTGGGCTCGGAGGAGGTAGGGTGCAAGAAGGAGCGTCACCTAAAACAACTTGAGGAAGTATCCCCTCTAGCAAGCTGGGGAGGAGAATTAGAAAACTCCCCAAAGGAAACATGAGTAAACCATCTAAAAAAGCGCCCCCAAAAACCCCGAAACCTGCGGCCAGTGACATAAAACAATACATGAGATCCGGATCTAGCCCACAACCGCTTAATACGGACCATCAATCTAAAGCTATGACAGACAAAAAGAAAGGTAAAGATAAAAAAGCAGATATGACACTTGATCAGACCCTATCAGAACAGGCGATGGAAAGCGAGCCGAATGGAAGTAGGCCTTCTGAACAAGAGGCTGAGTCACAGGGTCCTTCAAAGAAAGAAATGGAGGAAATGCTCCAGAAGATGGAAAATTCCATTAAAGGGGAATTTACCCTCCTTAGAGAAGACTGGGGCCACCTGCTAGGAAGGGTTGAAATTGTTGAGAAGAAAGTGGAAGGTCAGGAACACGAGACTCTCGAACTGAAGGAACAAATACGAGTTTTACACCTGAAACAACGGGACACCCTATACAAGCTGGAGGATATCGAAAATGGAAACCGGAGACAGAATATTAGGGTGAAATCGGTCCCCGAGAAGGAAGGAGAGGATTTAAGGGACATTATATTTTTAATACTCAACCCGCTTTTAGCAAGAGGCCGTGAAAATTTTCCTAAAATTGAGAGGGTCCACCGACTGGGCAGAAGGCAAACAGCAGAATCTGGTAGACCCCGAGACATTATCGTTAGGTTTAGATATTACGAGGAAAGGGCGGAAATCTGGGCAAAATTATATCGGAGCCCCCCCTTGAATTATGAAGGCACTGAAGTTCAAATTTACTCAGATCTATCTCCCCAGACCTTAGAAAGACGCAGGCAGCAGAGGCCTTTACTAGAAGCTTTGCGATTGGCAAATATAAAATACATCTGGGGGTTCCCGGCTAGCCTAATCGGGAACAAGGATGGGCGCTCAGCCAGACTGCGCTTTCCGGAGGAGGTCCCAGATTTCTGCAGTAAAATGGGCATCCAAGTCCCGGCCCTGCCAGGATGGGTAGATGGGGGAGAGTACGGTTAAATTCCCTTGTGAGGAGACGGGGAGGAGGGGGAGGGGGGGGGGGGGGGGGGGGGGGGGGGGGGGAGCCCCCCCCCCCTTTTTTTTTTTCTCCCTTTCCGGGTGTCGGTCGGGTGGGTGCCAGGGTAGCAGGGAATTACATCTTTTCTTCTTTCGCTCGCTGCTCCCCGATGATGGAATATTATCGGGAGAATGGCTGGATTTTCCAGCCACTCAGTGCCCCACCCTTCCTGAGTTGGTAGGAGAGACGTGGGAGGTCAGACATCTGAATGGCCCCCAACGACTCCAAGACCCTAGAGAGGGCCAGGGTGGGAAGGGAGGGGAGGGGTGGTGGGGGGGGGGTTGGGATTGAGGGGTGGGGAGGGGGGAGGGATGGGGGGAGGGGGGGGAGGGGGAGGGGGGAGGTAGAGGGGGAGGGAGGTAGAGGGGGAGGGAGGGAGGGGGGATTCCTCCGCGTCGCCCCGACACTGCGTGTACACTGACAATAAAAGCTTTGCTATTGTGACGAGATGACCTTGATTAAATTTGTATCCTATAACGTAAAGGGACTTAATCTCCGGGCCAAAAGACAAAAGATCCTTGAGGAGTTGAGAGCCTACGGGGCAGGTGTGGTCTTCCTTCAGGAGACACACCTGTCCCGGATGTCTAACATCAAATTAGCCTCGGGTCATTACCCATCTTGGTACTATGGCGATGCCATTATTAATAGGGCCAGGGGGGTGGCCATCGGATTCTCTAGGGATATACAGTTCCAAGTGGAGAGTAGGGTGGAGGACCCAGAGGGTAGATTTTTGTTTTTGAGAGGTTCGCTTGGCGGCAATAAATATACTTTTGCAAACATATATGCCCCTAATATTAAGTCGATTAAATTTATGAAAGATATTCTGTCTAAATTAAAAGATTTTAGACAGGGGTATGTTATTTTGATGGGGGACCTCAACTTTTGCATGGACCCGGACCTCGATTGTACGTCCCGTGCACGTGGGGTATGTAGGGAACAACTTAAAATGATTAAGCAGAACTTGAGGTCTAACCAGTTGGTTGACGTCTGGAGGATACAACACCCTGGAGACAGGGATTACACCTTCTATTCCCACGTGCACGGGACGTACTCCCGATTGGACCATATTTTTATCGATCATGCCCTCTTAGAACGAGTCAAGGACACGAAGGTGGAGATCGTCTCTATATCAGATCATGCCCCAGTCTCAATGGTTCTAGAATGCCCTGAACTACAGGCCCCTTCAGCGAGTTGGAGATTGAACGAGGAACTCCTTCATGATGAAGAAATAGTTGAGCAAATCAAAAACGAAATAAAACTTTTTTTCGAAATCAATGATAATGGGGAGGTTCTGGGGTCAACTCTATGGGACGCCCACAAATCCTATATAAGAGGGATCTTAATTACAAAGGGGGCCTGGAAAAAAAAAGAAGGTAGGATAAAAAAAGATGCCCTTGTGGAAGAAATAAAAACTGTTGAGCAGATTCATAAATCCTCCACTGCGCCAAACAGGGACCTTTATTCAAAAATTATTGCCCTCAGAGAAGATTTAAAAGACCTGACGGAACAACAAATAAAACAAACATCTGACTTAGTGGCTAAGGAGAGGTACATGTGGAGTAATAAATCCGGAAAACATTTGGCCAGAACTCTCCGCAATAAAAAGTCCCGTAACTACATCGAAAAAATAAGAAATAAAAAAGGGGATATTACGTACCTATCCAGGGATATCGCCGAATCTTTCAGGGCGTACTTTGAAGATGTCTATTCGGCGGAACCGCAGGGTATTAGATCTGATAGGGCGCAGAAGGGGGAAAGATTCCTGAATGGCGCTGGCCTCCCTAAACTTCTAACGGAGGTAAGTGAGGGGCTAGATAGTCCCTTTACGGAAGATGAGATTAAAAGGGCCTTGATGGGATCCCCGAAGGGTAAGAGCCCTGGCCCGGACGGGTTCACTAATCTATACTATAAAACCTTTCAGGAGGAACTAATTCCCAGAATCTGTGCATACTTCAATGGACTTGGACAGAGTTTCGGAATGTCGACCGAGTCTCTGACCGCGGACATCACGATGATTCTGAAGGAGGGGAAGGATGGATCAGTGTGCTCGAGTTATAGGCCAATCTCGCTTTTAAATGCCGATACTAAATTATACGCGAAGGTTTTGGCTGAGAGGATTAGGGGCCACTTGAGCACACTGGTCCATCCCGACCAGGTGGGATTTGTCCCTGGCAGAGAGGGACGGGACAACGGTATTCGAGCGCTGTTATTAATTCACAAGATCAGGAAAGCGGGGTCCCCAGGTCTACTCCTGTCGATAGACGCCGAGAAAGCGTTCGACAGGGTAGACTGGGGACTCATGTTTCAAACCTTAACCCATATGGGCTTTGGGCCCAAGATCATTCAAAAAATAGCGGTACTGTATGCCCACCCAACAGCTAGGATTAAGATAAATGGAACGACCTCTGTACCGTTTTATATGAAAAACGGTACTAGGCAGGGATGCCCGCTGTCCCCTCTTCTATTTATATTGACCCTAGAGCCTCTTCTGTCCACAATAAGGGGACATTCGGGAATACATGGGGTACCAGTAGAGGACGAGGAACATAAATTGGCGGCATTCGCAGATGACGTTCTGTTCTTCTTGGGAAACCCACAGATATCCATGCCCCTTCTGATGAAAGTCCTGAGGCAATATGGGGAGATATCTCATTTTAAAATCAACTCTTCTAAGACATTTGTTCTTAATGTCAACGTACCAAGGTCGGTCCAGCTGAGCCTTCAGGGGAGATTTGGGTTCCCTTGGAAGCAACAAATTAAGTACCTGGGCATAATTCTGTCTAGGTCCCTGAAGGCAATGTTTAACATTAACTATCTCCCCCTGTTAGATGCCATTGCAAAAAAATGCAAAGAATTCAACAATAGACCTTTGACGTGGTTGGGAAGGATTAATTCCGTAAAAATGATGATCTTACCACTAATTTCTTATAAATTCCAGATGCTCCCAGTCCCCCTTTCGGCAAATTATCTAAGAAAGCTAAAGTCCCAAATTATGAATTTTATCTGGAGACATAGGAAGCATCGCATAGCACTTCGTACCTTAAAACAAGAAAAAAACAAGGGTGGCCTAGCAGTCCCCGATATTGAAAATTATTATCAAGCAGTTGTCCTCTCTAGAATCCCCGAGTGGGGGGCGGATCATAGCGACAAAAGATGGGTAAAATTAGAAAAATCACTAAGTAATTTACAATTGGGTACCCTTATATGGAACCCACCTCACCACAGGTCTTTAGGAGAGAATACGCACGTCATAACCACTAACACATTGCGCATTTGGGATAAGGTTTATAAGCACTTTAATGTAGAGTACAATTCACCACTAATAGCACTCAGAAATAATGAATATTTTCAGCCAGGGAGGGTAATGGTGGGAGGGGGATGGGTTAAAAAAGAGGGCACATGTTTGAAAGACATAATGCAAAAAGGTAAGATACTATCACTCACTGAACTTTGTAACAAAGGAGATATGTTCAAGATGGATGAATGGAGATATCTGCAGTTGTGCCACTTCCTAAACAGTCTCCCTCAACCGATTAGGGCCGCGGACGATCTGACCCGAATGGAGCGGGTGTTTACGGCCACTAAGGGGAGAAAAACGATCTCCAAAATATATAAATTATTAATAGAGGGGAGCGACTGGGGAATACCACCATTCATCCAAAATTGGGAGAGAGATTTGGGCACTAAAGTAGATGCACTCATGATAGGCAAAATAATGAAACTAACCCACAGGTCTGCTATAGATACCAGGTCAGCTGAATTAAACTATAAAGTTATCTCACGGTGGTATATTACCCCGGCCAAGTTAAGTAAGTTTCTCCCGGGTACTCCGGAGGCCTGCTGGAGGGGTTGCCCCGACAAAGGGACCATGGCCCACCTATGGTGGGCTTGCAGTAAAATTAAGACCTACTGGGCCAAAATTTTAAGGTACGTGAAGGAAATTACAGGAAACGAACTTGATAACGACCCGTGGGTTATTTTGCTGCACGGCACTAAAGAAGGGATAAAACAATATGAGAGGTCACTGGTTCCCCATCTTCTAAACGCTGCCAAGCGAACGATAGCCAGAAATTGGGGCAATTATGATAGTCCACATATCTGGGAATGGATTGATAGGGTCGAAGATATACGCCAGATGGAGACTTTAAGGATTAGAGCTGAAGAAAGGAAGGGGGTCACGGAAAATATAAAATGGGAAGGTTGGCTTAAATTTAAAAAAACCTGGAGCTTTGCCGAAGCAGTTAGGATTCGGCTATAGCCCTTGAAGAGAGGGACATCTCGATGCAAATTGATGAACTGACCGTGGTGCCGGGGCGACGCGGAGGAAGGGAGGGAAGGGTGGAAGGGGATAAAATGACCACAGGGAAGGAGACGGGGGAGAGGCAGAGGTATTGTTCTTTTTTGTTTTTTTATTATTTGACTACTGTATGGTGTTTTCTCTTCTTTTTGATAAACTAAAGTTAGCAAAGCCACCATGATGTGACGATCCATTGGGACAGTGATGAACAGATAAGTTGATTCGGGTCCCTCGTGTGAGACGGAACTGACGTGGCGCAAAAAAAAAAAAAAAAGAAAAAAAAGAATAAATAAATAAATAAGTCTTAATAAGTGGGCAGCACAGTGGTGTAGTGGTTAGCACCTTCACCTAGCATCAATAGGGGCTGAAAAGGACATCCAGCACGTACACCCCAGAGACCTTCACACCAGCAGCAAATTATTTATATCCTGTATAAAAAAATTGGCCCTAGTATGGGTTCGATCATAAGGCCGCAGTGGAGTGGCACCAGCACCATTGTGAGGCAGCGGAGGGGTGCCCATTTTGAGGGCTTTAGCGACTTGGTAACCGGTCGCGGGCCACAATGAGCGAAGCGGGGGGCGGATGGCAGGTCTGTGTCCATTCTGCTTATGTAGAGCAGACACAGATGCAGCCCGCTCTAACCCTAAGGGACCTCCTATCAGCCCCAGACAGAAGGGGACAGATCCCCTTCTGTTTTTTTAGGCAGATCGGATGCAGATAGGCGTCTGTTTACATCTGCCCGCTCTATAGAGGTGAATGGAGGGTCTGATCAGTTAGTTCTGCCTGTCTGTTTTTCAGGCGGACCCAATCGGACCGATCGTGTGACAGGGGACTAAGGCTGCTTTCACACTGAGGCACAGCGGTTTACCTGCTCCTCAACTGACCTCAATCTTCACTTCTTCCTCAGGATTCCTAAAACTGGTGGCTGCTGCTGGCTGACCTTCAGGGCTGGTACTGCTGGCTGTACTGCTGTTGGGTACTGCCTGCTGGTACTGCTGACTGGTACTGCTGGCGGGTACTGGTACTCTGCTGGCGGGTACTGGTGGCTGAAACTGCTTGCAGCTACTGGTACTGCTGGCGGGTGCTGGTAGGTACTGGTGCTGCTGGTGCTGCTTGGTGGTACTGGTGCTGCTGTGCGTTCTCTGGTACTGCTGGCTGGTACTGGTACTGCATGGCTGGTACTGCAGACTGGTACTGGTACTGCTGACTGGTACTGGTATTTCTGCTGACTAGTACTGGTACTGCTGACTGGTTTGACATGTGACTGAACTGGTGGTTGGTACTTGCTCGTGGGTACTGGTACTGCTGCTGGTACTGGTACTAGCTTACTGTTACTGCTGACGGATGGTAATGGTACTGGTACTGCTGACCTGTACTGTGACTGGGAACTGGTGGTTGGTACTGCCCGTGGGTACTGGTACTGCTGGCTGGTACTGGTACTGCTGGATGAAACTGCTTGCAGCTACTTGTACTGCTGGTGGGTGATGGTGGGTACTGGTACTGCTGGTGGTTTCTGGTACTGCTGGTGGGGTACTGATACTGGTGACTGGTACAGGTGGCTAGTACTGCTGATGAGTACTGGTACTGGTGGCGGGTACAGATACTGCTGGCGGGTACTGGTGACTGGTACTGTACTGCTGGAGGGTCCTGTGACATGGTACTGATACTGCTGGCAGGTACTGGTACTTGTGGCTAGTACTGGTGTGTGGGCACTGGTACTGCTGGCTGGCGTACTGGTGGTGGGTACTGGTACTGCTGGCGGGTACTGGTACTGCTGGTAGGGTACTGGAACTTCTGGCTGGTACTGCTGGTGGGTACTGGAGACTGGTACTGCTGGAGGTACTGGTACTGGTGACTGTACTGGTGGCTAGTACTGCAGGTGGGTACCGGTACTGCTGTCTGGTACTGCTGGCGGGTACAGATACTGCTGGCGGGTACTGGTACTGCTGGCGAGTACTGGTGGCTAGTACTGGTGGTGCACTGGTACCGCTGGCTGGTACTGTGGTGGGTACTGCTGGTGGGTCCTGGTACTGCAGGCTGGTACTGCTGGCGTGTACTGATACTGCTGGTGGGTACAGGTACTGCTGACGGGTACTGGTGGCTAGTACTGGTGGGGTGGGCACTGGTACTGCTGGCTGTACTGGTGGTGGGTACTGCTGGAGGGTACTGGTACTGCTGCGGGTACTGGTTACTGCAGGCGGGTACTGGAACTGCTGATTGGGTACTGGTACTTCTGGCTGGTACTGCTGGTGGGTACTGGTACTTCTGGCTGTACTGCTGGTGGGTACTGGTTACTGGTACTGCTGGTGGGTACTGAAACTGCGGGCTGGTACTGGTACTGCTGGCTAGTACTGGTAGTGGGTACTGGTACATCTGGCTGGTACTGCTGATGGTTACTTGTACTGGCACTGCTGGCTCTGGCACTGCTGGCTGCTGTGAGATCTCAGAAGCATGCAGCTGCAGTACACATTCCTGTCACAGGCGGAGTACATTTGATATCACTCCGCCTGTGAAGGAGCCGGCGCTGTACAGGAAGCATCGGCTCTGCTTCCTTTAAGAGGCGGCTCCGTTCTAGCTGATGCTCGGAGATGGCGGGTCCGGGATACCCGCGATCAGGGCTTCCTTTAGCGGCGGCTCCGTTCTAGCAGAAGCCTATGCTCGGGAGATGGCGGGTCCGGGTACCCGCGATCAGGGCTTCAGGGCCACCTCGGATGGCGCCGCGGGCCTCGGGTTGGGCACCCCTGCATAAAGGCAAACTTCCACTCAGACTTACAAACCATAGGCATAACTAGCAAGTGCTTGTTGCATCTGAATATCCTAGTGGAAAGCAGGGGAGAGGCAGCTACACCTAAAGTGTGTGGCTGTAGAATGACATAAACGAGAAATAATAGCTACCTATAAGTTTGAGATTGGAACCTAAGCCACATCCCAAATACAGAAAAAGAACAAAGGAGGTGCCCCAGGGATTTTTTGGGCAAGGGATAAAATAAGGGTTGCCACCTGTCCGGTTTTGACCCGGACAGTTCGGGTTTTGACACATTGCCCGGGGTTTTCACCCACTGGAAACCCGGGCACACATTCCCACCATCCTTTGGCAAGTAGCAGCTGAATCTCTGTCCCCGGCCGCACCATACCATAAACACAAATATAAATATACAAATCTCAAACACCTAACAATTAAGCAATATCAAACAAAAAATCCAATCACAAAAAAAAAATAACTTCAAAAAAAAAAAACCCCCACCCATACCATACCTACCATCTACCACACCCCATACACACAGTAACCACGCCACACACCTAGAACCCCACCCACGCAACCCCCAACAACCTCCCGAACAGGCCGCACAACCCCACGTCCCGCCATCCACCCACCATCCCCACCACGCTCCCACCCACCCACCCACACCCACCCCATCCAACCCACCTCCACCCCACCCACACACAAACCAAACACACCCCCCCCCCCCGCACCACCCACTCCCCTCCCCCCAACCAGCCACTCACCCCCACGCCACACCCAACCCCTCGCCCACCAACAAACCCCTACCCAAACCCCCGACCCCCAACAACCACACCCCCTCCCCCCCCACAGCACCCCACTCGACCACCCCACCTCCACACGCACCAACCAGCACCCCCTCTTGCAAACCCCACCACCCCCAACCCTATCACACCTCTCACCAACCCAACCCCCCCCTCATCCACTCCCAACCACCTACATCCCCACAACCCCCCCCCCCCCTCCCTACCACCTCCCACACCACACCACCACCCAAAACTGCCACCCCCCACCCCCCATCACACTACCACGCCCCCCCCAAACACCCCCCCCTACCCACCTATAACTAAACACTACAAACACTCTCCCCACCACACCTAACCCCCACGCACACCAACCAAATTCAACCCCCACAACTAAACAACCAAATTTAAGCTCATTCCCTAACTAAATACACACCTAACTTAATATTACCAATCCACAAACACCACAAAAAACACCCCCCAACTTAGAAATCCCACCAACGATAACTAAAACAAAATACACCCTCAAATCACCACTCTCACCCATATCCATTCACCACCAACACGACACCACTCCACCCTACACCAATAAAACCACATTCCAAAAACAACTCAAACACCTCGCCACAAATCAACCACAACCCCACACCCAAAAACCTAAAGCCACAACCTAGCCACACCCCCACCCCGACACACTCAACTCCACATCAGTCCACACTCCCGACCACACACAAACAACATCCAGCAACCAAATACAATCCACCCAAAATACCCCCACCCTAATCCCGACACCCCAACCCTCTCAAAAAAAACCCTAATAATCACACAAGCACCCACAGCCACGCGCAAGACCCAACCCCCACAAAACACCCTCAAACTCCCCATCCCACCCACAAAACTAAACATAATCCCAAAACCCCCCAACCAACCTATCACAATCCCCAACCACACCAAAGTCTAATTAAACGCACCACCCCCAATAACCCACCGCACACTCATCCCAACCAATCCACAAAATAAGACCACAATCAACAGACAACACCACCACCAATCAAAACTCTCAAAACCATCCACCACAAAACACCCAACCCCTCAAAAAAATCCTATCAAACAACTGGCTTGGGCACTCAGTCCCTCAAGCATCCCGAGCCCGCGCAATCACGTTACACAGCGTTATGCCCTCTGATCCAGCGGTTTTGCCCTGTGCTTAGCCGAACGGCCATGTTCGGGTCGGGGCTGGTTTGCAGACATTGGTCTGTGAATGGCCCTGCGTATCTGGGTGCATGGTCACACTCGAGGTATGGCAGGGGCGGGGGCTGGAGCAGTGGATACGATAATCGCTCCTGCTTTCTCCCGGAGTCCTGCCTCACAATGTTTGTCCTCCAGATTGTCCTTCATCCAGCCACTGTCATCTAACCCCCCCTCTCACTGGTGTCACAACCCCCTCCTCTGTGTCACTACACTTCCTCCCTGTGTCACCCCCTCCTCAGTGTCACCCACTCCCTGTGTCACCCCCCTCCCCTGTTATACCCCCCTCCGCCTCTTTCACCCCCTCCTCTGTGTCACCCCCCCTCCTCTAGTCACCACCCCTCTCCCTGTGTCAACCCCCTCCCCTGTGTTACCCCCCTCCCCACTGACAACCCCCTCCACTTGTGTCACCCCCCCCCCTCCGCCCTCGTTGGCACCCCCCTCCTCTGTGTCACCCCCTCCTCTGTGCCACCCACTCCACTGTGTCACCCCCCTACCACTGTGTCACCCCCTCCCCTGTGTCCACCCCCCTCCTCGTGTCACCCCCCTCCCCTGTCACCCCCCTCGCTTGCCCCCCCCTCTCCTCTGTGTCACCCCCCTCCCCTGTGTCACCCCCCCTCCCCTGTGTTACCCCCTCCCCTCTGTCAACCCCTCCTCTGTCACCCCCCCTCCTCTGTGTCAGCTCCCCCTCCTCTGTGTCACCCCCCCTCCTCTGTGTGAATGAATGAATGAATGAATGACTTGTATAGCACAACCTATGCGAACTGAATCGCCTCAGGGCGCTTTTTGCCACTGGTGTCCATCTGTGGTATAGTGCGGTCCTTGCCCTGTGGGGTCCTGACACGCAACACATACACATACAACATACACATATTTGGCCAATTTTATCGACAGGATCTAATCAACCTACCAGCATGTCTTTGGAGTGTGGGAGGAAACCGGAGTACCCGGAGGAAACCCATGCAAGCACAGGGAGAACATGCAACAGGCAGAAGGTGTCATGGTCGGGATTTGAACCAGCGACCCTATTACTGCTAGGTGAAAGTGCTAACCACTACACCACTGTGCTGCCCTGCTCCCCCTCCTCTGTGTCACCCCCCTCCCTGTGTCACCCCCCTCCCCTGTGTCACCCCCCTCCTCTGTGTCACCCCCCTCCTCTGTGTCACCCCCTCCCCTGTGTCAACCCCTCCTCTGTCACCCCCCCTCCTATTTCACCCCCTCTCCTCTGTGTTGGCCCCTCTCCTCTGTGTCAGCCCCCCCTCCTCTGTGTCAGCCCCCCTCCTCTGTGTCAGCTCCCCCCTTCTCTGTATCAGCTCCCCCCTTCTCTGTGTCAGCTCCCCTCTCCTCTGTATCAGCTTCCTTCTCCTCTGTGTCAGTTCCCTTCTCCTCTGTGTCAGTTCCCCTCTCCTCTGTGTCAGCTCCCCTCTCCTCTGTGTCATCTTCCTTCTCCTCTGTGTCAGTTCCCTTCTCCTCTGTGTCAGTTCCCTTCTCCTCTGTGTCAGCTCCCTTCTCCTCTGTGTCAGCTCCCCTCTCCTCTGTGTCATCTTCCTTCTCCTCTGTGTCAGTTCCCTTCTCCTCTGTGTCAGCTCCCTTCTCCTCTGTGTCAGCTCCCCTCTCCTCTGTGTCAGCTCACTTCTCCTCTGTGCACCAGTTCAGATGTGTCCTGAATCCTGTGTCTTGCCGACACACACAATGGAAGGAAGGAAAACAGTACTACAGTAGAGGAGCTCCACCCCCAAACTTCAGCTCCCACACTTCCTGGCTCGAATCGGCTCTCGGTAAGGCAGTCTAATGGGGTCTTTCAGGGAAGGGGACACTGATGGGTGGGTTCCCTGATCTAATCGAGGGGGGACGATATAAGGAAAGAGGAGTCTGTGGGGAGGGAGGTGGCCGGTGTCAGTAGAGCAGAGGACGGTGTCAGTAGGGTAGTGGATGGTGCCAGTAGGGCAGTGGACGGTGCCAGTAGGGCAGTGGACGGTGTCAGTAGGGCAGTGGACGGTGTCAGTAGGGCAGTGGACGGTGTCAGTAGAGCAGAGGACGGTGTCAGTAGAGCAGTGGACGGTACCAGTAGTTACCATCCACGAAAGCGTGACGCATTATTGCTCTCCTCGGGAAAGGGGGGCCGCGCGGCCCCCCCACCCCAAGGCACCTTGTCCCCATGTTGATGAGGACAAGGGCCTCTTCCCGACAACCCTGGCCGTTGGTTGTCGGGGTCTGCGGGCGGGGGCTTATCGGAATCTGAGAGACCCCTTTAATAAGGGGCCCCCCAGATACCGGCCCCCCACCCTATGTGAATGAGTATGGGGTACGATGTACCCCTACCCATTCACCTAAGGTGTAAAATGTAAAGTAAAAAAAAAACACCCACACTTTTGAAAAAATAGTTTATTGCACTGCTCCGGGGGTCTTCTTCCGTCTTGGGGGTCTTCTCGCCGGACTCCCCCGCCATTTACCAAGCTCTTTTACCGAGCGGGGGAAGTCCGGCTACCTTCTTCGTCGTCGTCGCCGTCGTCTGGGGTTCTCGATCCGCCTTCGGGGGTCTTCCGGGGGTCTCTTCTGTTCTTGCGGCGGTCGTCGTCTTCCGCGCCGCCGGCGCCTTGTCCTTCTTCTTGTCCTTCTTCTTCTTGTTCTTGTTCTTGTTCTTGTTCTTCTTTTTCTTCCGATGTTGACCCGACGCTCTCTCTGCCCGGAATGCCTGTGCCGCTCTGCGCTAGGACTTATGTAGGGGCATGGGGACAGGGTCACATGTTCATGTCACATGGTGACCCCGCCCCCTTGCGATGTCACAGTCCCAGCATCCTCCGGGACTGTGACAACACAAGGGGGCGGGGTCACCATGTGACATGAACATGTGACCCTGTCCCCATGCCCCTATATAAGTCCTAGCGCAGAGCGGCACAGGCATTCCGGGCAGAGAGAGCGTCGGGTCAACATCGGAAGAAGAAGAAGAAGAAGAACAAGAAGAAGAAGGACAAGAAGAAGGACAAGGCGCCGGCGGCGCGGAAGACGACGACCGCCGCAAGAACAGAAGAGACCCCCGGAAGACCCCCGAAGGCGGATCGAGAACCCCAGACGACGGCGACGACGACGAAGAAGGTAGCCGGACTTCCCCCGCTCGGTAAAAGAGCTTGGTAAATGGCGGGGGAGTCCGGCGAGAAGACCCCCAAGACGGAAGAAGACCCCCGAAGGCGGATCGAGACCCCCAGACGGCGGCGACGACGAAGAAGGTAGCCGGACTTCCCCCGCTCGGTAAAAGAGCTTGGTAAATGGCGGGGGAGTCCGGCGAGAAGACCCCCAAGACGGAAGAAGACCCCCGAAGGCGGATCGAGACCCCCAGACGGCGGCGACGACGAAGAAGGTAGCCGGACTTCCCCCGCTCGGTAAAAGAGCTTGGTAAATGGCGGGGGAGTCCGGCGAGAAGACCCCCAAGACGGAAGAAGACCCCCGGAGCAGTGCAATAAACAATTTTTTCAAAAGTGTGGGTGTTTTTTTTTACTTTACATTTTACACCTTAGGTGAATGGGTAGGGGTACATCGTACCCCATACTCATTCACATAGGGTGGGGGGCCGGTATCTGGGGGCCCCTTATTAAAGGGGTCTCTCAGATTCCGATAAGCCCCCGCCCGCAGACCCCGACAACCAAGGGCCAGGGTTGTCGGGAAGAGGCCCTTGTCCTCATCAACATGGGGACAAGGTGCCTTGGGGTGGGGGGGCCGCGCGGCCCCCCTTTCCCCAGGGCACCCCCCATGTTGAGGGCACGCGGCCTGGTACGGCTCAGGGGGGGGGGGGGCGCTCGTTCGTCCCCACCCCTTTCCTGGCCTGCCAGGCTGCGTGCTCGGATGAGGGTCTGACATGGATTTGGGGGGAACCCCCACGCCGTTTTTCGGCGTGGGGATTCCCTTTAAATCCATGACAGGTGACGGAGCTAGCGCGGCGGCATTTACTGCCTACGCTAGCTACGTACCTAAAGTTACGTTCGAAATGAACGGACTGCTCCGTGTGTGGGCGAGTCCGTTCATTTTCAAAAGTCCCGCGGACTTGCCTACTAACGGCGGGATTGTCCGCTGGACTGCCAAGTCCAGCGGATAATTTTAAAACAAAACTTAAAACTTTGGTCCGCCGGACTTTGGCGCCAAAAAGTCCGCCGGCGCCCACACACGAGGGGATTATCCGCTGGACTTCAGTCCAGCGGATAATCCCGCGGGATTGTCCCTTCGTGTGTACGCGGCATTTCAGTCACACAAAATTTGAGATCTGGATCTCAAATTTTCCGACAACAAATTCCGTCGTAAATTCCAATCGTTTGTACACAATTCCGACGCACAAAGTTCCACACATGCTCGGAATCAAGCAGAAAAGCCGCACTGGCTATTGAACTTAATTTTTCTCGGCTCGTCGTACGTGTTGTACGTCACCGCGTTCTTGACGTTTGGAATTTCCAATAAGATTTGTGTGACCGTGTGTATGCAAGACAAGTTTGAGCCAACATCCGTTGGAAAAAATCCATGTATTTTGTTGTCGGAAGGTCCGATCGTGTGTACAGGGCATTAGAGTGGATAAGCTGGAATTATTTTTCTGTATGAGTTAGTAAAGATATAACAACTAAAATAATTTAAAAAAAGGAATGAATTATATTCTTGCAACTAATATTAACCACTTAAAAACCACCATACTGTGAAAAAAAAAAAAACATTGTTGACAGGGGAGGAGAGGAAATCCCTCCAAAGTAAGACTATCCCTGATTGTCAGCAGAACTATTGTCCCCATTGGAAGATTTCCTTTCTATTCCTGTTCTGGTGACAACTCTAAATGTGAGATTTTCTTTTACTTTCATTGATATTGGTAAACAGGACTAATAGAAAGGGGGAATCTCCCTAATGGGGTCACAGACCATAATAAAAACCTGACAGGTAGTCTAATCTGTCTCCACTCTATCAAAAAAATAAAAAATTAAATGTTTGCTTTTAGTTACATTTTAAGTCCAGTAGAGTAGTATTTCAGCCCAGGAGATCAACCTCACTGCTCTTGGTTTACCAGTAAGATTTTTTCCTTCTCTATGGAAATATTAGTGATCGAATGTTTTACCTACTCTGCATCAAAACTGCAAGTATTGGTAAAGTTAGGATTTGGTGGGCATCAATGTTTTTTCTTTTACACATGTATGCAAAAAACATGTTTTTTTTCCATGACTTTTCAGGCACAGACAATCAACCTTTGTCAGGGGTCTGGTTTACCAGATCAGAATCTTTGTGTATAAGCAACTAGCAAAGCTTTAGAAATTAGGATAGGATTATTGACAATTTAGATTTAGCGAAATAAACAGCATAAACTGATTTTAAAAGAGAAGATTTGATTTAGACCAGACTAGTTTTTTTTTTTTTTTTTTTAAAGCAGTAGTAAACCTCCTGTTTTTTATTTTTTTTAATAACTGCAAGGCAAAGTTATAATATGCTAGTATGCATATATACTGTATATACTCGAGTATAAGCCAACCCGAATATAAGCCGAGGCACCTAATTTTACCACCAAAAAATGGGAAAACTTATTGACTCGAGTATAAGCCTAGGGTGAGAAATGCGCAGCTACTGTAAGTGGAAAAGAGGGTCAACAATGCCCATTTGCAGCCTCACTGTGCCCATTTGCATGCCTCGCTGTGCCCATTTGCAGCCATAAGTCCCCTGGACTTTCTAAACGCCCCCTAGCTGCAGCCAAAATTTGGAGTCTCTGGACCCAAAGGGTCCCGAAATGACATTGCTGCAGATGGACACAGTTGACCGACTTTGGGGCCCCGTATCTCGGGGTCACTTGGTGCTAAGAACCCCATCTTTGGATATGTTGTAGTGCTAGTTCCAAATTTGGGGTTCCTAGCACCAAGTGACCCCGAGATATGGGGCCCCAAAGTCAGGTCAGAAAATGTAATTCTCTGCTGCACTAAAGTGCTTGACTCGAGTATAAGCCAAGGAGGGCATTATCAGCACAAAAAAATGTGCTGAAAAACTCAGCTTATACTCGAGTATATACGGTATGTGAAACTTACCTTAAAACGAAGCCCTCTAGCAACGCGCTGTCAAGGGCTTCCATTTTCACCCGGTCTTCTTTCCTGGTTGGCGGGCTCCGGTACTTTGATTGGATGAGCCGCAATGACGTCACTCATGCACATTCACACGGGAGCCGCTGTTCACGGCACAGGGCTCTGAAGGAACGGCACGGGTACGCCGTTCCTTCAGAGCCCATGCGCCGGTGACGTGACTGACGGCTTCACAAGTAAACGTCTCCTAAATGGTTAGGAGATATTTACTGTACCTATAAGTAAGCCTTACTATAGGCAAAAATCATCCATGGGAGTTTATGTCCACTTTAACTGCTTTCCGACCCACTGCAGTACATTTACTGTGGCAGGTCGGTGCGTACAGGCACAATCGTGCCCGTACATCGTGGCCTTCTTATGGGTGTTGAACCCCCTCTCAGAGTGATTACCAGTACACAGTCATAGATTAAAAGAGTTTATTACAAAAAAAAAATTAAAATTGTATAATTGGGGATGTACATCCCTCAGAGGAGGGACATTGATAGGCATCTCTTACAGCTGAAAACCCAGTGGAATTTCCAACTAAATGAGTCTCTCTCTGTGCAGTAAGCCACTGAAGATATGCTAGATGCATGTTAACGGAAAGTACATCTATAGGGGCTATCTAATGGTAAGGCCATATGACAGCAATGACGTCCTTAGGGGGGGGCAGAGGGGGCCATGACCCCCCCAAAATTATGCTGTGCCCCACCATGTGCCCCCCCAAAAAGGCAATGTCTTTTTGTTTGCATTCGTAGCAGATGCACCACATCTTACTCAGGCCGCAGCTGGAGTAACACAGTCTCTATTGAGAGGGGGAGTATCCTTCTAGCCTGGACGCGTGGGTTCAGTGTACACTGTAATCACTGAACTGCATTATCTCCATCCCTTCTCTCCCCATCTGTCCCTCCTCCTCTCCTGTTCTTTCAAGACCTTCACAACTTACTTTCACTTTCAGTTAGGCAGGTAATAGACTGTGCAAATTTCTTTCCTGCATCCACAGAGTGCAGGAAAGAAACTTGCATGATTCCCCCATCAACACAGACAGTGGTGACAGGGGAATATCCTTCCTGCCCAGCAATTGTATTCTCCCAACAAACAGTCATTATCACTAGTGGCTATAGCAACCACTAGGGATAATCATAAGAGAATCTGGCAGGCTGGTTGTTCCCAATTTGATCGATCAACTTGGTACATTCAGCCTGCTCATTAATGGTTCAAACCTCAGCCAGTTCCTGCTGAACAAGCTGATATTTAAACTGCCTATGGCTGGTTTTAGCACTTAGGCAGCCCATACATTGATCACTTTTTTCATTTAACTAGTAGGTTGCATAAAAAAAAAGAAATGATCCAATTCTCCTATCTACACATTATAGGTGGATGGGGGAATCCTCGCAGTGTGGACCAGTGGTGGAACTACCAGGGTTGCTGTTCTGTCCCGGCTATTCACAGCACTGGTCTCTGTCTCCATGGCAGCGGCGGCACATTGGAACCCAGTGCTGGTTACTTTATGGGGCTAATGTACAGGAGGGCCAGCACAATTTGTTGTTAGAGATGGGCAGGGCATGTTTAACCACTTCCCGACCGCCCATGTAGATATACGTCGGCAGAATGGCACGTACAGCCAGAACCACGTACCTGTACGTGCCATTCTTCAGGCGCGTGGGGGGTCCGATCGGACCCCCCCCGGCCGGCGGGGACGGTCGGGATCGCTTCAGGAGCGATCCGGGATGAGGGGACGGCCAGTGGTTTCTGGCCACCCCCTCGCGATCGCTCTGGCGAATCAGATGCTTCCTCTGTCTGTGTCAATCAAAACACAGGCAGAGGAAGTGATGTCACACTCGGTGCGCCGGTCTATGTGACCGGAACGCCGAGGAGTCAACACACACAGGTTAGTGCACCAACAGTACACTGACACCAGTCACATAGGCACACAAAACACCCCCCTGTCACCCCCAGATCACCCCCAGATCACCCCCTCCCCCCCCAGTCACAGTGTCACTGCAGTGATCATTTATTTACTGATCACTGCATTTAGTGTCAGTGTGACTGTAATAACTGTCAGTGCAGTTAGTTTTAGGTCCAAGGTAGCCCCCCACCCCCCCCTAATAAAGGTTTAACCCCTTGATTGCCCCCCAGGTAAACCTTTCACCCCCTTTTGCCAGTGTCACTAAGCGATCGTTTTTCTGATCGCTGTATTAGTGTCACTGCTGCCGCTAGGTAACCATTTTTTTTTTTAGGTAACCGCCATGTTTATATAGGTTCATAAATAGGTTTATAGGTCAGGTACCCCCATATTACAACCTAAATAAAGGTTTTAACCCCCTGATTGCCCCTAGAGTTAACCCTTTCACCAGTGATCACAGTATAACTGTCACTGGTGACGCTGGTTAGCCAGTTAGTTATTTCGTTATTTAGGTTCCCCGTCAGGTTTTTTATATAGTGTCAGGTACCCCCATATATTACCTAATAAAGGTTTTAACCCCCTGATTGCCCCTAGTTAACCCTTTCACCCCCTTTTGCCAGTGTCACTAAGCGATCGTTTTTCTGATCGCTGCATTAGTGTCGCTAGGTAACCAGTTTTTTTTTAGGTTAACCGCCATGTTTATATAGGTTCATAAATAGGTTTATAGGTCAGGTACCCCCATATTACAACCTAAATAAAGGTTTTAGCCCCCTGATTGCCCCTAGTTAACCCTTTCACCCCCTTTTGCCAGTGTCACTAAGCGATCGTTTTTCTAATCGCTGCATAAGTGTCACTGGTGCCGCTAGGTAGCCAGTTTTTTTTTTAGGTAACCGCCAGGTTTATATAGGTTCATAAATAGGTTTATAGGTCAGGTACCCCCATATTACAACCTAAATAAAGGTTTTTAACCCCCTGATTGCCCCTAGAGTTAACTCTTTCACCAGTGATCACAGTATAACTGTCACTGGTGACGCTGGTTAGCCAGTTAGTTATTTAGGTTCCCCGTCAGGTTTTATATAGCGTCAGGTACCCCCATATAATACCTAATAAAGGTTTTAACCCCCTGATTGCCCCTAGTTAACCCTTTCACCAGTGATCACCGTATAACTGTTACGGGTGACGCTGGTTAGATAGTTTGTTTTTTATACTGTCAGGGCACCCGCCATTTATTACCCAATAACGGTTTAACCCCCTGATCGCCCGGCGGGTGATATCAATTAGGTTTTAGGGTCAAATAAGGTCTGCGTCGCCCCAGGTTAGTGCCAGCACCGCAAACACCCACGCACAAAGCATACACCTCCCTTAGTGGTACAGTATCTGAACAGATCAATATCTGATCTGATCAGATCTATACTAGCGTCCCAGCAGTTTAGGGTTCCAAAAAAACGCATTGTTAGCGGCATCAGCCCAGATACCTGCTAGCACCTGCGTTTTCCCCCTCCGCCCAGCCCAGCCCAGCCCACCCAAGTGCAGTATTGATCGATCACTGTCATTTAGAAAACACTAAGCACACATAACTGCAGCGTTCGCAGAGTCAGGCCTGATCCCTGCGATCGCTAACAGTTTTTTTGTGGTAGCGTTTTGATTCAGTCGCTAACAGTCAGGAGCTTTTTTACCTGTAAATCTCAAAAAAATAAAAAAATAGTTGTCGTTTTATTGTTCTCTCTCTATTGTTGCTCTTTTTTTACTCCATTCTATTCTGCAATGTTTTATTATGTTTTATCATGCTTGCTTTTCAGGTATGTAATTTTGTTTACTGTGTTTTAGTGTTAACCATTTTTTTGTTTTCAGGTGCGCCATTCAGTTGCAGCGCGGATTTATTTATCTTGACAGCAACAGTGTTTGCTCCCACGATACATAAAGACGCGACTCCAACACTGTAGGAGGTGATTTCACCACCACAGTTAAAAAAAAGAGCATATATGCCGAAGCATGGGGGCAGCAGGGGGGGGGAGCGATTGGCTCCTAATGCTGCGTACATACGGTCGAAATTCCGACGGAGCCTTGCCCCGTGGAAAAGTGCAACCGTGTGTACATGGCATAACTTTTGTGGGAGGATGCCCCCATGCTTCGGCATATATAAATGGTGCATGTATGCCCATCATTAGAAGTGGGTGGATGAAGGGAGGTATTCTAATGGTGGGCATACCCACCAATCAATCTCTTTTTTTCGTTCAGCCAAGAGGCTGCATGAAAAATAAAGATTACAATATATGTCCAGTATGTTGCTGGACTTTGAATGGTTATACCAGAATGATGCCTGCAGGTTTAGGTATCATCTTGGTATCATTCTTTTCAGCCAGTGATCGGCTTTCATGTAAAAGCAATTCTAGCGGGTAATTAGCCTCTAGACTGCTTTTACAAGCAGTGGGGGGAATGTCCCCCCTCCCGGATATAAACCGCGCCATTGGGAAATTGGGAAAGCGTTTTATCACACCGATCTTGGTGTGGTCAGATGCTTTGAGGGCAGAGGAAAGATCTAGGGTCTAACAGACCCCAATTTTTTCAAAAAAAGAGTACCTGTCACTGCCTATTGCTATCATAGGGGATATTTACATTCCGTGAGATAACAATAAAAATGATAACAAAAGAAAAAAATGGAGGGAACAGTTTTAAAATAAAATAAAAAAGCTAAATAAAAAAAAAAAAAAAAAAAAAAAAAAAAAAAAAAGCACCCCTGCCCCCCCTTCTCTTGCGCAAAGGCGAACACAATCGTTGGTCTGGCGTCATACGTAAACAGCAATTGCACCATGCATGTGAGGTATCACCGCGAAGGTCAGATCGAGGGCAGTAATTTTAGCAGTAGACCTCCTCCGTGAATCTAATGTGGTATCATGTAAAGGCTTTTAAAGGCTTTTAAAAATGTATGTAGTTTGTCGCCACTGCGTGTTTGTGCGCAATTTCAAAGCATGTCCTGTTTGGTATCCATGTACTCGGCCTAAGATCATATTTTTTATTTCATCAAAAATTTGAGCAATGTAGTGTGTTTTAGTGCATTAAAATAAAAAAAAGTGTATTTTTTCCACAAAAAATGCGTTTGAAAAATCGCTGCGCAAATACTGTGTGGAAAAAAAAAATGCAACACCCACCATTTTAATCTGTAGGGCCTTTGCTTTAACAATATATATAGTGTTTGGGGGTTCAACGTAATTTTCTTGCAAAAAAAAAATATGTTTTCATGTAAACAAAAAGTGTCAGAAAAGGCTTTGTCTACAAGTGGTTAGAAGAGTGGGTGACGTGTGACATAGGCTTCTAAATGTTGTGCATAAAATGCCAGGACAGTTCAAACCCCCCCCAAATGACCCCATTTTGGAAAGTAGACACCCCAAGCTATTTGCTGAGAGCAATGTTGAGCCCATTAAATTTTTTTTTTTTTTTTGTCCCAAGAGATTGAATAATGAAAAAAAAAAATATATATATTTTTTTTTACAAAAAGTTGTCACTAAATGATATATTGCTCAAACATGCCATGGGCATATGTGGAAATACACCCCAAAATACATTCTGTTGCTTCTCCTGAGTATGGGGATACCACATGTGTGGGACTTTTTGGGAGCCTAGCCGCGTACGTCACCCCAAAAACCAAGCACCGCCTTCAGGCTTTCTAAGGGTGTAATTTTTTTATTTCACTTCTCACTGCCAATCACAGTTTCGGAGGCCATGGAATGCCCAGATGGCATAAAACCCCCCAAAATGACCCCATTTTGGAAAGTAGACACCCCAAGCTATTTGCTGAGAGGTATGGTGAGTATTTTGCAGATCTCGCTTTTTGTCACAAAGTTTTGAAATTGAAAAAAGAAAAAAAATATTTTTTTTTCTTTACTTTCTTCATTTTCAAAAACAAATGAGAGCTGTAAAATACTCACCATGCCTCTCAGCAAATAGCTTGGGGTGTCTACTTTCCAAAATGGGGTCATTTGGGGGGTTTTGTGCTATTTTGGCATTTTATGGCCTTCGAAACTGTGATAGGTAGTGAGGAGTGAAATCAAAAATTTGCACCCTTAGAAATCCTGAAGACGGTGCTTGGGTTTCGGGGCCCCGTACGCGGCTAGGCTCCCAAAAAGTCCCACATATGTGGTATCCCCATACTCAGGAGAAGCAGCAAAATGTATTTTGGGGTGCAATTCCACATATAACTATGGCATGTGTGAGCAATATATCATTTAGTGACAACTTTTTTTTATTAATTTTTTATTTTTTATTTTTTGTCTTTATTCAATCACTTGGGACTAAAAAAAAAAATATTCAATGGGCTCAACATGCCTCTCAGCAAATAGCTTGGGGTGTCTACTTTCCAAAATGGGGTCATTTGGGGGGGTTTTGTGCTATTTTGGCATTTTATGGCCTTCGAAACTGTGATAGGTAGTGAGGAGTGAAATCAAAAATTTGCACCCTTAGAAATCCTGAAGGCGGTGCTTGGGTTTCGGGCCCCGTACGCGGCTAGGCTCCCAAAAAGTCCCACACATGTGGTATCCCCATACTCAGGAGAAGCAGCTAAATGTATTTTGGGGTGCAATTCCACATATAACCATGGCATGTGTGAGCAATATATCATTTAGTGACAACTTTTTGAAAACATTTTTTTTTTTTTTTTTTTTTTTGTCTTTATTCAATCACTTGGGACTAAAAAAAAAAATATTCAATGGGCTCAACATGCCTCTCAACAAATAGCTTGGGGTGTCTACTTTCCAAAATGGGGTCATTTGGGGGGGTTTTGTACTTCCCTGCCATTTTAGCACCTCAAGAAATGAGAGTCATAAATTAAAAGCGGTGTAAATTCCAGAAATGTACTCTAGTTTGTAGACGCTATAACTTTTTGCGCAAACCAATAAATATATACGCTTATTGGCATTTTTTTTACTAAAGACATGTGGCTAAATACATTTTGGCCCAAATGTTTGATTAAAATTGAGTTTATTGGATTTTTCTTATAACAAAAAGTAGAAAATATGTTTTTTTTTTTCAAAATTTGCAGTCTTTTTCCGTTTTATAGCGCAAAAAATAAAAATCACAGAGGCAATCAAATACCATCAAAATAAAGCTCTATTTGTGGGAAGAAAAGGACGCCAATTTCGTTTGGGTACAACATTGCATGACCGCGCAATTACCAGTTAAAGCAGTGCAGTGCGAAATTGAAAAAAGACCTCTGGTCCTTTGGCTGCCAAATGGTCCGGGGCTGAAGTGGTTAAAATCCTACATGCCCGAGCCCGCCAGGAAGCCCACACTCCATAGCGCTAAGCACAGGCAGTGAGACATTTCCCGGTCCGCAGCTGCACAGATCAGGAATGTCTGTGATTAGCCGTGTGCAGTGTCGGCTTCCTGGCGGGATTGGACATGTGGGATTTCAAACACACCCAAGCCCATCTCTAAGGCCGGCTTCACACTGGGGCGTGCGGGGCGGCGACGGTAAAGCAGCGGTATATTTAGCGCTGCTTTACCATCGTTTTACCCGCGGTATGCGGCCGCAAAAGGGTTAAAAACCTCCGCAAAGCGCCGCTGCAGCGGCGGTTTGCGGGCGGTATCCCCGCGGTTTCCCATTGATTTCAATGGGAAGGAGCGGTATAGGTGCGGTAAATACACCGCTCCTTCACCGCTCCAAAGATGCTGCTAGCAGGACTTTTGTTGCGGTCCTGCTAGCGCACCGCTCCAGTGTGAAAGCCCGCCGGCTTTCACACTGGAGTGAATGGGGCCGTTTTTTTTTCAGGCGGTATACAGGCGCTATTTTTAGCGCTGTACCGCCTGAAAACCGCCCCAGTGTGAAAGGGGCCTAATGGTTGTTGAGTAGACAGTTGACCTCCCTGCAGGTTGTTTAGCAGCAGTGCAGCCTTCTCTGACATGCTGATCGTGATGCAATCCAGGTGATGCTCCTAGTCAAATCCTAGTGTTAAATATCATAGTGATTTTATTGATCAAAGCCCACACCTTACAGGCATAGAGCCCACATGGCCGCTGAACATACGGTTGATGTGGTTGTACTCTAAGGTGACCAGATTTTTTAAATGAAATCCGGGGACATATCTTCTTTTTACTAGTAATGGCAGCAATCAGCGACTCTTTGCCCATCTCCGCCACCACCGCCCGCCTCACAGCCTGTCAAGTCTTACTCTCCGGGCCCCAGGTACTACTGGGTGGGGAGCAGAGGAAGATCACTCCACCAGGAAAGGCAAGGAAATAAACAGGCAGGCGGCTGCCCGGGACTTGAGCCAAGGCAGGAGAACATGCGAGCGGAGCTGAATGAGCATGTGCCCCGAAACTGAAGAAATAGTCCCTCCGCTCCGACCAGAACATGATCATCAGAAAGGGGCACAAATAATATTAAAAAAATTAACCCCCATAAGCTAGTAGGAGCGGCAGAGGAGGGGGGGGGGTGCAATTCAGATTTTTTTTTAATATTCTGCACGGGTTGTCTTTGAAATTGGCCCAGCCCCTGTTCAAATTCCAATCCGGGGACAAAACCGGGGACAGACTTGGTCCGGGGACAGTCTCCTCAATCCGGGGACTGTCCCCGGAAACGGGGATGTCTGGTCACCCTATTGTACTCTTGATGCTAATAAATACTGTGTTTATTAGATCTGACTGGGAGCATCACCTGGATCACATCCCGATCAGCATGTCAACAGAGAAGGTTATACAGTATTACTGCTGCTAGGTGACGAGCTGGGGGCTCGGCTCTCTACAACCAATAGTGCCAGCCTTCCCCTGCATGCACCCATAATGTCACCACTAGGTCCTAATAGACTGCTGCCACTGCCAAGGAGACAGATGCCAGACCAGCACTGTCAATAGCAGGGGCAGGACAGCAAGAGGAGGCTGGGGAACACCACAGTGGCAGAACACCAAGGCCGGTGGCAAGACAACCTTTGCAACCCTGATAGTTCTCCCACTGCTTTGGACCCTTATATTTTCTTGGTATGCTGGTGACATATATCTCTTGTTTTCTGCCACCCTGGGGATCGTAGTAAAATTGCATTTTATAGTTGCCCCCTACTTTTGTCCCTGTCCCCCTATGTGCCCCCCCCACTAAATATGAAAGCTGGAGACGCCACTGTATGACAGAGGCCCATTTTTTGAATGTGTGAGCCTTTACCATTGATAAATTAATTGGTGGCATAGGCATACTTATATGCATATTATTAGAGGAGGTCTGTGGTAGTTTGAAATTAAATAAATTATATTGCTACATTCCTTTGGGAAACAAATAGATCTGTCTAGATCCAGGACACCCCTTGACATTGTAAGGGTCTACCATTTTGCCACCTAGGAATTTGTGGGTACATTGGATAAGAGAAGGTATGTCTGTTATGAATTGTTTATATACACTTTTTAATCTTAAGTTGCAGCATATGATTTATCCACAAGAAGGCAGTATTGTGAGAATCCTTCTTACGTGTGCTACTTAGTCCTTCTGTCCACAGGGTGGAAGCAGTGTTCTGACTAGGTTTACTGCACACTATGTTTTAAAAAAGAGGATGCGTCAGCTCAACTGTCAGAAGAAGAGAAGATTACAGAAGAAGCTTGTCCCACCCTTCCCGCCCTGTCGTGGCCCTATTTATGTGGCAGGACAGGCGGTATGTTTATGCATTCTGTTGCCCCTCTTGCTTCCTCCCCTACCCCCACCGCAATGTTTGTGGGGTGAATGGGCTTGTGTCAGTGGTAGGGCGATGGGCAGCTTTGACAGCCTGTCCCGTCATTACTGTGCAGTAGCAAAAAAGGTATTGCGGATGGCACTTAGACTCCCCTAGCACTTTCTGATGATCACATATAGGAGTGAGGGATCTGTGGACTTTTTGAATGATGGGGCTTTGTGGATTCTGATGTGTATTTTTGCCTACCAAAGATGGTCATTCTGTAAGTACCACCAGATTAAAATTTGCCTGCCCCCTATACCCCTTATGCTGTTTCCTATTTTTGCTTACACATTTTATATCCCAACACTATGTGTAAACACATGTATATATATATACCGTATATACTCAAGTATAAGCCATATCTTGGGGCTACTTGGAGCTAGGAACCCCAAATTTGGTGTGCAAACCCAGTGGAACTAGCACTACAATGATGGGGTTGCTAGCATGAGATACAGGGGCCCAAATTTGGTTCGGAAAATGTCAAGCACTTTTCTGCAGCAGAGAATGACATTTTCCGAACCGACTTTGGGGCCCCGTATCTCGGGCTACTTGGTGCTAGGAACCCCATCTTTGGATATGTTTTAGTGCTAGTTTCACTGCACACCAAATTTGGTCCCCAAGATACGGGGCCCCAAAGTCGGTTTGGAAAATGTCATTCTCTGCTGCAGAAAAGTGATTGACTCCAGTATAAGCCGAGGGGGCATTTTCAGCACAAAAAAATGTGCTGAAAAAATACTTATACTCGAGTATATACAGTATACAATTTTCTGATTTGATGATTTTTCTCTGCCGTTATGTTATTAGATAATACAGCTTGCCTCAAATCAGCCCCTGAAGACAGAATCTAACTAACCTAATTTAAACATATTCTGAAACATGTTGGGATTTCTGAACTCATGTAAATTGCCCGGCCTCCTACTATGAGACCAACTTCATGATTCAAAAGCTAGTTGTAGAGCGCTGTAGCATGACCATCGGTTTTTGATTTTTATTCATATTTACCATATGTAACTGTACTATTGTAATCTAATAAATTTTGTATTCATTTTTTACATATGGTTCATACTCTTGTATCTGGTTTTATCCTAGGGTTGCCACCTTTTCCTCAAGCCAAACCCAAACACTTTATCGGCGCTTGGCAAATTTTTTTGTGGTATACATACACTATAGGATTTTAAAGACCTGGGAGGAGAGCAATAATGCGTCACGCTTTCGTGGATGGTAACTACTGGTACCGTCCACTGCTCTACTGACACCGTCCTCTGCTCTACTGACACCGTCCACTGCCCTACTGACACCGTCCACTGCCCTACTGACACCGTCCACTGCCCTACTGGCACCGTCCACTGCCCTACTGGCACCATCCACTACCCTACTGACACCGTCCTCTGCTCTACTGACACCGGCCACCTCCCTCCCCACAGACTCCTCTTTCCTTATATCGTCCCCCCTCGATTAGATCAGGGAACCCACCCATCAGTGTCCCCTTCCCTGAAAGACCCCATTAGACTGCCTTACCGAGAGCCGATTCGAGCCAGGAAGTGTGGGAGCTGAAGTTTGGGGGTGGAGCTCCTCTACTGTAGTACTGTTTTCCTTCCTTCCATTGTGTGTGTCGGCAAGACACAGGATTCAGGACACATCTGAACTGGTGCACAGAGGAGAAGTGAGCTGACACAGAGGAGAGGGGAGCTGACACAGAGGAGAAGGGAGCTGACACAGAGGAGAAGGGAACTGACACAGAGGAGAAGGAAGCTGACACAGAGGAGAGGGAGCTGACACAGAGGAGAGGGGAGCTGACACAGAGGAGAGGGGAACTGACACAGAGGAGAAGGGAACTGACACAGAGGAGAAGGAAGCTGACACAGAGGAGAGGGGAGCTGACACAGAGGAGAGGGGAGCTGACACAGAGGAGAGGGGAGCTGACACAGAGAAGGGGGGAGCTGATACAGAGAAGGGGGGAGCTGACACAGAGGAGGGGGGGCTGACACAGAGGAGGGGGGGCTGACACAGAGGAGAGGGGCCAACACAGAGGAGAGGGGGTGAAATAGGAGGGGGGTGACAGAGGAGGGGTTGACACAGGGGAGGGGGTGACACAGAGGAGGGGGGGTGACACAGAGGAGGGGGGTGACACACAGGGGGGGGGGGGGGACACAGGGGAGGGGGGTGACACAGGGGAGGGGGGTGACACAGAGGAGGGGGAGCAGGGCAGCACAGTGGTGTAGTGGTTAGCACTTTCACCTAGCAGTAATAGGGTCGCTGGTTCAAATCCCGACCATGACACCTTCTGCCTGGAGTTTGCATGTTCTCCCTGTGCTTGCATGGGTTTCCTCCGGGTACTCCGGTTTCCTCCCACACTCCAAAGACATGCTGGTAGGTTGATTAGATCCTGTCGATAAAATTGGCCAAATATGTGTATGTTGTATGTGTATGTGTTGCGTGTCAGGACCCCACAGGGCAAGGACCGCACTATACCACAGATGGACACCAGTGGCAAAAAGCGCCCTGAGGCGATTCAGTTCGCATAGGTTGTGCTATACAAGTCATTCATTCATTCATTCATTCACACAGAGGAGGGGGGGGGTGACACAGAGGAGGGGGAGCTGACACAGAGGAGGGGGGTGACAGAGGAGGGGTTGACAGAGGGGAGGGGGTAACACAGGGGAGGGGGTGACACAGGGGAGGGGGGTGACACAGAGGAGAGGGGGGGCACAGAGAAGGGGGTGACAGAGGGGAGGGGGTGACACAGAGGAGGGGGGGTGGTGACACAGGGGAGGGGGGGTGACACAGAGGAGGGGGGTGACACAGGGGAGGGGGTGACACAGAGGAGGGGGGTGACACAGAGGAGGGGGGTGACACAGAGGGGGGGGGGGGGGGGTGACACAGAGGAGGGGGTGACAGAGGGGAGGGGGGTAACACAGGGGAGGGGGTGACACAGGGGAGGGGGTGACAGAGGAGGGGGGGTGACACAGAGGAGGGGGGGTGACAGAGGGGAGGGGGGTAACACAGGGGAGGGGGTGACACAGGGGGGGGTGACACAGGGGAGGGGAGTGACACAGGGGAGGGGGGTGACACAGAGGAGGGGGGTAAGCTGACAGAGCAGATGAGACCTCAGGAGACACACATTGTGAGGCAGGACTCCGGGAGCAAGCAGGCGCGATTATCGAATCCACAGTCCAGCCCCGCCCCTGCCTCCACGAGTGACCATCACCAGCTCCGCAGGGCCATTCACAGACCCCCATGTCTGCAACCCAGCCCGCCCCGCACATGGCCCGTTCGGCCAATCACAGGGCACCCGCTGGATCAGAGCATACCGCTGTGTAACAGTGATAGCGGCGGGCACGGGATCATGAGTGCAGCGCAGCCCCTCTAGATGGTGCGGCCGGGGACAGAGATTCAGCTGCTACTTGCCAAAGGATGGTGGAATGTGTGCCCGGGTTTCCAGTGGGTGAAAACCCGGGCACATGTGTCAAAACCCGAACTGTCCGGGTCAAAACTGGACAGGTGGCAACCCTATTTTATCCCTTGCCCAAAAAATCCCTGGGGCACCTCCTTTGTTCTTTTTCTGTATTTGGGATGTGGCTTAGGTTCCAATCTCAAACTTATAGGTAGCCTAATATTTCTCGTTTATGTCATTCTACAGCCACATACTTTAGGTGTAGCTGCCTCTCCCTGCATTCCACTAGGAATATACATATGCAACAAGCTTGCTAGGTATGCCTATGGATTGTAAGTCTGAGCTGGAAGTTTGCCTTTATGCAGGGGTGCCCAACCCGTGGCCCGCGGCGCCATCCGAGGTGGCCCTGAAGCCCTGATCGCGGGTACCCGACCCGCCATCTCCGAGCATCAGCTAGAACGGAGCCGCCGCTAAAGGAAGCCCTGATCGCGGGTACCCGACCCGCCATCTCCGAGCATCAGCTAGAACGGAGCCGCCGCTAAAGGAAGCAGAGCCGATGCTTCCTGTACAGCGCCGGCTCCTTCACAGGCGGAGTGATATCAAATGTACTCCGCCTGTGACAGGAATGTGTACTGCAGCTGCATGCTTCCTGAGATCTCACAGCAGCCAGCAGTGCCAGAGCCAGCAGTGCCAGTACAAGTAACCATCAGCAGTACCAGCCAGAAGTACCAGTACCCACTACCAGTACTAGCCAGCAGTACCAGTACCAGCCAGCAGTATCAGTACCCACCAGCAGTACCAGTCACCAGTACCCACCAGCAGTACAAGCCAGAAGTACCAGTACCCACCAGCAGTACCAGCCAGAAGTACCAGTACCCACCAGCAGTACCAGTACCCGCCAGCAGTACCAGTACCCGCCAGCAGTACCAGTACCCGCCAGCAGTACCAGTACCCACCAGCAGTACCCACCACCAGTACCAGCCAGCAGTACCAGTGCCCACCACCAGTACTAGCCACCAGTACCCGTCAGCAGTACCAGTACCCACCAGCAGTATCAGTACCCGCCAGCAGTACCAGCCAGCAGTACCAGTACCCACCAGCAGTACCCACCACCAGTACCAGCCAGCGGTACCAGTGCCCACCACCAGTACTAGCCACCAGTACCCGCCAGCAGTACCAGTACCCGCCAGCAGTATCAGTACCCGCCAGCAGTACCAGCCAGCAGTACCGGTACCCACCAGCAGTACTAGCCACCAGTACCAGTCACCAGTACCAGTACCCACCAGCAGTACCAGTCACCAGAACCCACCAGCAGTACCAGCCAGAAGTACCAGTACCTACCAGCAGTACCAGTACCCGCCAGCAGTACCAGTACCCACCACCAGTACCAGCCAGCAGTACCAGTGCCCACCACCAGTACTAGCACCAGTACCTGCCAGCAGTATCAGTACCAGTCACCAGTACCCACCAGCAGTACCAGTACCAGTCACCAGTACCCGCCAGCAGTATCAGTACCCGCCACCAGTACCAGTACTCATCAGCAGTACTAGCCACCAGTACCAGTCACCAGTATCAGTACCCACCAGCAGTACCAGTACCCACCAGCAGTACCAGTACCCACCAGCACCCACCAGCAGTACAAGTAGCAGCAAGCAGTTTCATCCAGCAGTACCAGTACCAGCCAGCAGTACCAGTACCCACGAGCAGTACCAACCACCAGTTCCAGTCACCAGTACCAGTCAGCAGTACCAGTACTAGTCAGCAGTACCAGTCAGCAGTACCAGTACCAGTCAGCAGTACCAGTCAGCAGTACCAGTACCAGCCAGCAGTACCAGTACCCACGAGCAGTACCAACCACCAGTTCCAGTCACCAGTACCAGTCAGCAGTACCAGTACTAGTCAGCAGTACCAGTACCAGTCAGCAGTACCAGTACCAGTCAGCAGTACCAGCCAGCAGTACCAGTACCAGCCAGCAGTACCAGTACGCACCAGCAGCACCAGTACCCACCAGCAGCACCAGCAGCACCAGTACCTACCAGCACCCGCCAGCAGTACCAGTAGCTGCAAGCAGTTTCAGCCACCAGTACCCGCCAGCAGTACCAGTACCCGCCAGCAGTACCAGTCAGCAGTACCAGCAGGCAGTACCCAACAGCAGTACCAGCCAGCAGTACCAGCCCTGAAGGACAGCCAGCAGCAGCCACCAGTTATAGGAATCCTGAGGAAGAAGTGAAGATTGAGGTCAGTTGAGGAGCAGGTAAACCGCTGTGCATCAGTGTGAAAGCAGCCTTAGTCCCCTTTCACACGATCGGTCCGATTGGGTCCGCCTGAAAAACAGACAGGCAGAACCGATCAGACCCTCCATTCACCTCTATAGAGCGGCAGATGTAAACAGACGCCTATCTGCAATCCGATCTGCCTAAAAAACAGAAGGGGATCTGTCCCCTTCTGTCTGGGCAGATAGGAGGGCCCTTAGGGTAGAGCGGGCTGCATCTGTGTCTGCTCTACATAAGCAGAATGGACACAGACCTGCCATCCGCCCGCTACGCTCATTGTGGCCCGCGACCGGTTACCAAGTCGCTAAAGTGGCCCTCGCTCCTCAAAAGGTTGGGCACCCCTGGCCTATGCGAACCAAATTGCCTCAGGACACTTGCTGCTGGTGTCCGTCTGGGTGTAGTGCGGTCCTTTACCCCGTAGGATCCCGACTTACTTACAAGCACATACTAGGGCCAATTTTTTTTTATACAGGATCTAATTAATCGACCAGCATGTCTTTGGAGTGTGTGAGGAAATCGGAGTACCCGGAGGAAACCCACACAGGCACAGGGAGAACATGCAAACTCCAGGCAGATGGTGTCGTGGTCAAGATTTGAGTCAGCGACCCTATTGATGCTAGGTGAAGGTGCTAACCACTACACCACTGTGCTGCCCACTTATTAAGACTTATTTAAGAGGTGTTGGCAGCAATCCCCCTGCCTCTTTTGTCCATGGCTCCTTGGTTGAGCTCCCTGGCTTATGTGCTTGCTTGGCATAGACTCGGTCGACATTCCGAAACTCTGTCCAAGTCCATTGAAGTATGCACAGATTCATCCGATGTCTGGTTGCCCATCAAGGCCCTTTTAATCTCATCTTCCGTAAAGGGACTATCTAGCCCCTCACTTACCTCCATTAGAAGTTTAGGGAGGCCAGCGCCATTCAGGAATAGATCCTCCACAAGTTTAGACCTCAAGTTCTGCTTAATCATTTTAAGTTTTTCTAATTGATAAGTTATACTTTATTTACTAATTGTAAGATAACAGAGATCATTAGATATGTGAATATTTTGGCAGAAATAATGAATATTTAAACAAAATATTTTTTTAAATGTATATTATGTATACTTTTTTAATTTATAGTAAGACATTTTCACTGTACCCCTCGGAGCCCTTAAAGAAGCCGACAAAGGCGAACCACGTTGTCAAGGGGGGGCTCCGATATAATTTTGCCCAGATTTCCGCCTTATCCTCGTAATATCTAAACCTAACGATAATGTCTCGGGGTCTACCAGATTCTGCTGTTTGCCTTCTGCCCAGTCGGTGGACCCTCTCGATTTTAGGAAAATTTTCACGGCCTCTTGCTAAAAGCGGGTTGAGTATTAAAAATATAATGTCCCTTAAATCCTCTCCTTCCTTCTCGGGGACCGATTTCACCCTAATATTCTGTCTCCGGTTTCTATTTTCGATATCCTCCAGCTTGTATAGGGTGTCCCGTTGTTTCAGGTGTAAAACTCGTATTTGTTCCTTCAGTTCGAGAGTCTCGTGTTCCTGACCTTCCACTTTCTTCTCAACAATTTCAACCCTTCCTAGCAGGTGGCCCCAGTCTTCTCTAAGGAGGGTAAATTCCCCTTTAATGGAATTTTCCATCTTCTGGAGCATTTCCTCCATTTCTTTCTTTGAAGGGCCCTGTGACTCAGCCTCTTGTTCAGAAGGCCTACTTCCATTCGGCTCGCTTTCCATTGCCTGTTCTGATAGGGTCTGATCAAGTGTCATATCTGCTTTTTTATCTTTACCTTTCTTTTTGTCTGTCATAGCTTTAGATTGATGGTCCGTATTAAGCGGTTGTGGGCTAGATCCGGACCTCATGTATTGTTTTATGTCACTGGCCGCAGGTTTCGGGGTTTTTGGGGGCGCTTTTTTAGATGGTTTACTCATGTTTCCTTTGGGGAGTTTTCTGATTCTCCTCCCCAGCTTGCTAGAGGGGATACTTCCTCAAGTTGTTTTAGGTAACGCTCCTTCTTACACCCTACCTCCTCCGAGCCCAGTTCCTATTCCTCTTCTTCTTAGTCCTGCAGGTGGGAGCTATACAAAATGTTCAACAGGGGTTTTACCTTACAGGTATTTGTGAGTCTCGGGCAAACACTCCCCTGTAGAGCTGTCCAGGAACCACCTCTGTCCCATTGGGGTGACCCGTCCAGGGCTCCAAAGATGGATAGTGCGTGCCCTTGAAAGGAAGTTATCCCTCCCTTGTGTGATACTTTATGTATAATCACTATGTGTATGGTGGTTTTAAAACATTAATTTTACTTTATACTGTAAATATACACTAGGAGGGATCTCTACCTTAAGGGGTGATGTGGGTTTGAATATGAGTTGTAAACATTCCCTATGGTTTTAAAAAGGATGTATATCCCCAATTATTAAATTTTAAACTAATTTTGTAATACAAAAAATGTAATCTATCAATGTGTACTGGTAATGACTCTGAGAGGGGGTTCAACACCCTTTAAAGTCCCATTTGTTCTTCTTTTTTTGCAATTGGTTCTATCCGGGATGTTATGTTAACTTTTTCAACCAAGACTATGCTTCTTTTGCTTTTTTATGGGTCCGAGCGCATTCACCCGGAAACTTGAGCTGCCATTCACTGCAGCACAAGTTGATCAGCAGGATTTATGGCTGGCACCTGCTGACCGGCTGAGCGAATGATAGAAGAGAGCTGTGTGTGGGCTCTATACAGACAGCAGCAATGTGACAGTTTTTGTCTCCTTACAAAGTGGGGAGTACAAACCGACACATTGCTTAGTAAAATCAGTAAACACATTAACACTTGTTAGGCACAGTTAAAGTGGATGTCAAATTTATTTTATTTTTTTGTCTGGCACAATATAGAGTATGGGATTTCAGATCAGCTGTGCCCAGTCTTGCCACAAAGAGTTAATCCAGCTCTGAGCAATCCTCATATCTTTTTTCAGTGAAATAAAACGGACAAACTGTGAAAACTTTGTCCGTTTTTTCCCCCTGCTGTGATTGACAGGTGATTTACATATCTCGTGCGCTAGCCTAAGACATGCATTATTTTTTAATTATAACCCCCACTCCTTTCTTCAGCAGCCCTGCAAGGATTGGCTGTTCCACACCTCAGCATGATTTGGCATGCTGAAGTCATGTGGGGACTTTTCTGGGTTTTGACTGGATGTTAGTGATCATAGCAGAAGTTCAGTGTACGAAATACACAGGAGAAAAGGCATGTTGATAAGGGGAGTGTAGAGGTTGGCGGGGAGTCTACTGACATCATGACTCCACCCACTGAGCCCTGGAAAACAGACCCACCCACAAAATCTGCAGTTTTTCGGGTCTCATAGCAGACAGAGGGGAGACATTTGACAGATAAGTATACATGCAGGAGGCATGTATATCCTTCTAGATAACCAATATCGCAGTAGTTTAGAAAGGATGAGAGTGGGTTTACATCCACTTTAACTCTATGATCGCCCCTTCCCTGCCAGTATCATTAGCAGTGATGTAAGGAACGCGATTAAAGTAAACGGCGTTACGTAACGCCGTTACTTTAGAGGGTAACGAATAATCTAACTGATTACTCTTCCCCTCGCGGTAACGCCGTTCCCATTACTGGGGCGGCGTTACCGCAATTACTCGCCGCGATCCGCGGAAAGGCCGCGGCTTCTGCCTAGCTCCGGAGCGGCGGCCATCTTGGTGCACCAAGATGGCTGCAGCTCCGGCCTAGCTCCGGAGCGGCGGCCATCTTGGTGCACCCGTCGGCCGTTTACAATGTGATTGCTCCGTCAAACGGAGCGATCACTTGTAAACAAAGATCATCAAACAAAGATCATCTTGACGCCGGTTCCTCTCTCCCCTCTGTGTACAGATCTGTACAGTGGAGGGGAGATGGATGCCAGCACATACCCTGCCAATACTCTGCAATACCAGGTAATACTCTGCCAATACTCTGCCAATACCCTGCCAATACCCTGCCAATACCCTGCCAATACTCTGCCAATACCCTGCCAATACCCTGCCAATACTCTGCCAATACCCTGCCAATACTCTGCCAATACCCTGCCAATACTCTGCCAATACTCTGCCAATACTCTGCAACACTCTGCCAATACTCTGCAACACCCTGCCAATACTCTGCAACACCCTGCCATACCCAGCCATACTCTGCAATACCCCGTAATACCCATCCATACTCTGCCATACCCAGCCATACTCTGCAATACCCCGTAATACCTAGCCATATTCTGCAATACTCTGCCATACCCAGCCATACACTGCAATACCCCGTAATACCTAGCCATACTCTGCAATACTCTGCCATACCCAGCCATACTCTGCAATACCCCGTAATACCCAGGTATACTCTGCAATACTCTGTAATACCCAGCCATACTCTGCAAGACTCTGCAATACTCGGTAATACCCAGCCATACTCTGCAATACTCGGTAATACCCAGCCATACTCTGCAATACTCGGTAATACCCAGCCATACTCTGCAATACTCTGCAATACTCGGTAATACCCAGCCATACTCTGCAATACTCTGCAACACCCGGCCAATACTCTGCAACACCCTGCCGATACTCTGCAATACTCTGCAACACCCTGCCAATACTCTGCAACACCCTGCCAATACTCTGCAACACCCTGCAACAACCTGCCAATACTCTGCAACACCCTGCCATAGCCAGCCATACTCTGCAATACCCCGTAATACCCATCCATACTCTGCCATACCCAGCCATACTCTGCAATACCCCGTAATACCTAGCCATATTCTGCAATACTCTGCCATACCCAGCCATACACTGCAATACCCTGTAATACCTAGCCATACTCTGCAATACTCTGCCATACCCAGCCATACTCTGCAATACCCCGTAATACCCAGGTATACTCTGCAATACTCTGTAATACCCAGCCATACTCTGCAATACTCTGCAATACTCGGTAATACCCAGCCATACTCTGCAATACTCGGTAATACCCAGCCATACTCTGCAATACTCGGTAATACCCAGCCATACTCTGCAATACTCGGTAATACCCAGCCATACTCTGCAATACTCGGTAATACCCAGCCATACTCTGCAATACTCGGTAATACCCAGCCATACTCTGCAATACTCGGTAATACCCAGCCATACTCTGCAATACTCTGCAACACCCTGCCGATACTCTGCAACACCCTGCCGATACTCTGCAACACCCTGCCAATACTCTGCAACACCCTGCCAATACTCTGCAACACCCTGCAACAACCTGCCAATACTCTGCAACACCCTGCCAATACTCTGCAACACCCTGCAACAACCTGCAACACCCTGCCAATACTCTGCAACACCCTGCCAATACTCTGCTATACTCTGCAATACTTGGTAATACCCAGCCATACTCTGCAATACATGGTAATACCCAGCCATACTCGGCGATACCCAGCCGTACCCAGCCATGCTCAGCCGTACCCAGCCATACTCAGCCAATATTACAGTTGAGGAGATGACGTGGATATTACAGTGGGTGAGATTGTGGATATTACAGTGGGGGCTTTATGGTGGTGGAATTTTCACAGGTTTTTGCAAATTCAATTATTATTTGCTGATCCGAAAAATGATCCGATCCGTGACTCTGATCCAAGCAACGATCCGATCCGTGAGTTTGGGGGGGACAGATGTACAGAGGGGGAACAGATATGTGTGTGGGGGGGGGGGAACAGACGTGTAGTGGGGTACAGAGGGGGAACAGATATATGTGTTGGGGGGAACAGACGTTCAGGGGGGTGCAGAGGGGAAATAGACGTGCAGGGGGGAACGCGCCCCTTGCTTACAGTAATACTAGACCCGCCCCTAAGAATATAAAAAAAAAATCACAGTTACTTTTCTGAGTAACTAATTACTTTTCCAATGTAGTAACTGAGTTACTAACTCAATTACTTTTTTGGGAGAAGTAATTTGTAACGTAACTAATTACTTTTTTAAAGTAAGATGACCAACACTGGTCATTAGTACAGTGACAGTGTATAGTATTAGCATTGATTACAGTATTAGTGTCACTGGAGTTGTCAGTGGCAGTTAGTCAGTTTCCACAAAGTTTCAGTTAGTGTCAGATTTCCCGCCCCACTATAACAGTCCCACTATAAGCTGATCACCATCATTACTACTATAAAAAAAAAAAAAAGGACATAAAAATTCCAGTATCTATAGCATAGTTTGTAGACGCTATAGCTCTCACAAAAACCAATCTATATACACTTTTATTGGATATGCTTTATATCGCAGAAAGAAAAAAAAACTATTAAATACTTGATAGTTGATAATACTTATAATTTTTATATATGAACTTAGCCAAACCTAAAGAAGATCATACTCACTATGCAAATTCTAAGACTAATACAGTTTGAAAGACATCAAATGCAAAGCCAAACAAAAAAGAATTGCATTTTAAACTTACCCCAGTAGATAATAATCCATCAATTACAGAAAATTGCTATAATAAAGAAAAAATGATTAAAACACTAAGGTGCAGCTATTTAATAAGTGGAATATTGTTTTAAAGTGATACTAAACACACACTATTTAATTTACAGTGCCCCTTCTATTTTTGTATGTGGATTATGGCACTAATTATTTTAATAAAAGTACCTTTTTTCCTATTCGATATACAGCTGTCACATGACACAGCTCTTTCCCAGCCTGTCTGCAGGGAAACATAAGCAGGAGGAGCTTCTAGTCCTCTGCTGCTGGTCACAAGTTAAAAAAAAGAGCCTTTGGAATACAGAGTAAAAATGAATAATTAATAACAATAAACTGTTTTAAGTTGTCATACAACACAACACAATCTCCTGGGCTCGGGGGCTTAGTCTATGAGTAGGTGGTGTAGCCAACCCTTTGGATAGAGTATGGAATGTCAAAGGTCTTGCTGCCCTCCTCAGAACAATGGGTATCCTTAGAAGGAAACATATAGAAAGAAAAGGGCGCACCAACCTTGTGCATTACCAAAGATAAAATGTATTAACCACTTGCCGACCAGCCGCCGTCATTATATGTTCCCGCGAGCCGTCGTAGCTATACGTCGGCTCCTTTAAGTGGGATTGCAGGCAGGCACGTGCCGTCGGAGGCGCGCACGCACATGCGCTGCACTGCGGGGGTGCCGTTGCTTGTGGCCGGCGGTCACAATGTCCACCAGCCACGAGCGATTGCGGGCACGAGAGGCAGAACAGGGACGTGTGTGTGTGTAAACACACAAATCCCTGCTCTGTTCTGAGAGGAGATGACGATCGTGAGTTCCTAATAGCAAGGAACCACGATCTGTCATCTCCTATAGTCAGTTCCCTCCCCTTACAGTTAGAACACACAGTCAGGGAACATAGTTAATCCCTTGATCACCCCCTAGGGTTAACCCCTTCCCTGCCAGTGACATTTATACAGTAATCAGTGCATTTTTTTATAGCACTGATCGCTGTATAATTAGTTGTCGCAAAAATTTGTCAAAAGTGTCCGATGTGTCCGCCATAATGTCGCATTCATGATAAAAATCGCAGATCGCCGCCATTATTAGTAAAAAAAAAACAATAATAATAAAAATGCCATAAATCTATCCTCTATTTTGTAGACGCTATAGCTTTTGCGCAAACCAACCAATATACGCTTTTTGTGATTTCTATTACCAAAAATATGTAGAAGAATACATATCGGCCTAAACTGAGAAAACATTTTTTTTTTTTTAAAGTTGCAGATATTATAGCAAAAAGTACAAAATATTGTGTTTTTTTGTTTATAGCGCAAAAAATAAAAATTGCAGAGATGATCATATACCACCAAAAGAAATATCTATTTGTGGGAAAAAAGGGATGTAAATTTGTTTGGGTATAGCGTCGCACGACCGCGCAATTGTCAGTTAAATTGACGCAGTGCCGTATCACAAAAAATGCTCTGGTCATTGAGCAGCCAAATCTTCTGGGGCTGAAGTGGTTAAAAAATCATACGAACATATATTTGGAATCAAATCTATTATTTTTTGGCAATAACATGGACAGATTGCTGCCGGTCACAGGTGTCCAGACTGTGTCTTAGAATAAGAGGGAGGTAATCCCTCCATTAATCTACATGTAATATCCCGTTCCCATTGCTTTTGAATGTCTTCAAAAGGAAAATGGGGGGCTTCAGTAACCAAAACTGCAATGTTTATCCTCCTGACACGTCACAGGAAGCACCCCCATGGTAACAGAGGATAAAGTCAGAAACAGACTTGAAAAACATAAATAAGTCACCGGGACCAGATGGCTTGCACCCGAGGGTCCTTAAGGAGCTCAGTCAAGTAATTGCCAGACCGGTGTTCATAATTTTTATGAACAGTCTACTAACTGGTATGGTACCAGCTCATTGGAGAAAAGCCAATGTAGCACCAATCTTTAAAAAAGGACCACAATATATCCCTGGGAACTACAGACCAGTTAGCCTAACATCAATAGTATGCAAGCTCTTGGAAGGGACGATAAGGGACTATATACAAGATTTTAATAATGAAAACGGTATCATTAGCAGTAATCAGGATGGATTCATGAAAAATTGTTCTTGCCAAACAAATCCATTAACCTTCTATGAGGAGGTGAGCTGCCATCTAGATGAAGGAAGGCCCGTAGACATGCTGTATCTGGATTTTGTAAAAGCATTTGATACAGTTCCCCACAAACGTTTACGATACAAGCTAAGGTCTGTCTGCATGGACCAAATGGTGAGTACCTGGATTGAAAACTGGCTACAAGGGAAAGTTCAGAGGGTAGTGATAAATGGGGAGTACTCAGAATGGTCCAATGTGGAAAGTGGGGTCCCTCAGGGTTCTGTCCAATCCTATTTAATTTATTCATAAATGATCTGGAGGATGGGATAAACAACTCAATCTCAGTATTTGCAGATGATACTAAGCTAAGCAGGGCAATAGCTTATCGGTAGGATGTGCAAACCTTGCAAGAAGATCTGAACAAATTAAAGGGGTGGGCAACTACATGGCAAATGAGGTTTAATGTAGAAAAATTTTATATAATGCATTTAGGTGGCAAAAACATGAATGCAATCTACTCACTAGGGGGAGAACCTCTGGGGGTCCTAGCAGATGACAGGCTCAGAAACGGCATGCAATGCCAAGCTGCTGCAAGCAAAGCCAATAGAATATTGACATGCATTAAAAAGGGAATTAACTCCAGTGATAAAACGATTACTCTCCCACTCTACAAGACTCTGGTCCAGCCGCACCTGGAGCATGCCGTCCAGTTCTGGGCTCCAGTCCTCAGGGATACAGAGAAGGGCAACAAAGCTAATAAAGGGACTGGAGGATCTTACTTTCCAGGAAAGATTACAAGCATTGAACGTATTCTCTCTGGAGAAGAGACGCTTGATAGGGGATATAATTTCAATGTACAAATACCATACTGGTGACCCCACAATAGGGATTAAACTTTTCCGTGAAAGGGCATTTAAAAAGTTTTGCGGCCATTCACTAAAATTAGAGGAAAACCGATTTAACCGGAAACTGCGTAGAGGGTTCTTTATGGTAAGAGTGGTAAGAATGCAGTGGTTTCAGCAGGGAGCATAGATCATTTAAAAAAACTATTAGATAGGCATCTAAACGACCACAACATACAGGGATATACAATGTATTATTGATATTAAAGAGCACACACAGGTTGGACTTGATGGACTTGTGTCTTTTTTCAACCTTACCAACTATGTAACATTGTGTTTAGCTGGTTAGCGGGCATGGAGGAGGGGGGGGGGGGGGTGGGCTGTCATTTACCACTCTGTATATGCCCACATGTGTGACTCTATAGTCACATGGGCTGCTCAGATGTGATAGGGAGGAAACTTTATAGAAACTTACTGAAAACTGCACTACTGTAAAACTGTGCCACTACAGCTGCAAAATACCTGAATTAGGGACATGAACAGAAGGTGGAGATAGAGAGCAGCAGGATCAACCAAGTTTTTTTCAGATTACAGAAAACAAATCTCATAGTGACTGAGTAAATATGAACAGCCTGTAATACACACTTTATTGATAGTTTTTTATGATGTGGGTTTAGTGACTCTTTCCGTATTGCATGTCAGTGTTCAGCTCAGCTATAAACAACAACATATAAAGGTAAATTTGTTTTTTATTTTACTGTAAAGTAGTTACAGTAGGTGGTATTTTTTATGTGGACAATTTTACAAAAAGTTTTCCTTAATTCCCGGCTACATATTCTTTTTAATCCCCCTAACTATACAGTTCACCCAATGTAATATTTGCTAAATACAGCACAATAGGTAATGCATAGATATCATGAACCAAAAGAACATCTTACCTTATTAAGGCTCAGTATAACCCCTATTACAGGGTTAAGTGTATCGCCAAGTGATTGACATGAAGCTTCCTTAAAATAGCAAACAAAAAATAAAATGTATTAAATTCTGTTTTGAGAGTTAATATAATGTACCATTATTTATTGTGTTCATTGTTTTATCATCTGTGTTGTATATTTTCATTTGGTTTAATGTTTGTTTTTATTGAAACATTTATTTACTGCATTGACTCTGGCATTGTTGGTGCGATGAGGGCACTTATATTGCTTGCTGTGACAGTAAGGCTGGCCGTACATTAAGAAATTTTCTTTCCTTCAACCACATTTGATGGAAATAAAATAGCTTGATCTCCCCATCAATACAGTCAGTGTTAATGAGGGAATCCCTCCTGCAGTGCTATTGTGTTCTGTCGGCGTCCTTCCCCACCAGCAGAATACAAGGATCACTGCTGGGCAGCTATAGCCCCCAGCAGTGATCGAATGGAAAACAAACCTGACAGGCTGGTTGTAGTGCAATGAATCGATAGATTCAATACAACCAGCCTGCCCATAAATGGAATGAAATTCAGCCAGTTCAGCAGGAACCATCCATGGCCAGCTTTAGAGAAAGCTTGATAAAGAATGGATAAGATAAAGAAATTCCTAATTTCCCAATAAAAAAAAAGCATCAGGCGAGTGGAGACTGAAAAAAAAAAGCAGTTCTGTAATTTATATATGAAAACTGTAAGTTTAAAGTACAACTAAAGGCAAACTTTTTTTTTAAGATTTGTGTAGTGTAAAAAAGGAATTAAAACTCCTGTCGGGTATTATTGCTGTCTGTGCCCCTGTTAGGGAGATTCATCCTCTCTATTTGTCCTATTTACATTTATCATTAAAAGGTGAAAGTAAAAAAAAAAAAATACCACATTTTGGGTTGTCCCCAGAAAAGTAATTGAAGGTAAATCTTCCAATGGGGACACTAGTTCTGAGGACCTGGGGGTCTCCAAAGGATCCCCTTGATTTACATGGATATCCTCAAACTTCCTGTTTTGGCTATGGGACAGGAAGTGAAAGGAAATCCCTGCAATGGGACACAGAAGGAAAATAATAAACTGAATTAACCCCCCCCCCCCCCCACCCCCCCCCCCCCCCACTCTATACAAAATAAAAACTTTTGCCTTTAGTTCTACTTTTAGATCCTTCTAGACAGAGAGCAGTTTACCCTTCTCATTTGCTGGCAAGAGATTTCCTAAATTTCAAGTTACTTCCCTGTCTGTCACATTTCTTCTCAAATTGACTGCAAAAGCTCTTTGCATGGCTGGATTTCTGCTTAGCCAACATAGGCCATGGGTTTGGGTAGCAAGGCTTCTGTGTGCGACACACGGCCACCCACAGATCATGCTGCACTCAATAACACATTCCATGTATCATAAAATGCTACAGCCTGCTGCCCTGCATAGGACTGCACTCTGGTAGGGCTCTTATTGTTGTGACTTTTTTGTTAACCTCCCTGGCGGTATGATTATGTCAGATTTTTGCGTCTCAAAGCGGTACAATTATTTTGCATAGAAATTTGGCGTTTTATATTGTAGGCCTGTAATTCTTAGCAATAACACACTTAAATCTGTCCAAACAAGAGTCTAGTAGACATCCCGGGTATGATAAAGTTTGAAACACAAAATCATAAATTATAATATAATAAATAAAAAATTTTAAAAAATAATAATATAATAATAATAAAATGAATTTCCCCACGATTCACTATCGCTCAATTCTGCAAGTGTTCTAATTTACTATCGCTGTTTTCTAGCTGGTCTAAAACCACTTTTGACGTAAAGGGACACTTTTTGGTTGCTATGAACAATCTCCAGTTTCCTGGTAGAAAGAACAGTACTGTATATATAATATAAAAGTGCATGCAGGGCACTGGACAAAGCATTAGGGACAAAAGGGATGTGAAATAATTTCATACAGTAATGTAATGTGTACTGTATGTGTTATGAATTTTCATTTTTTTGAATTTGCCGCCGGGTTCCGCCCCGTGCGTCGCAACGCTCGCAGGGAACGGAGCCTGGCACACAGAGACTTAGGGCGGAGGACAGAGCCCACAGGCACGGCAGGGGGACATCCCAGGATCCTGGGGACAAGGTAAGTATACTGCACCAGGATTGTGCAATGCAATCCTGAGTGTGGCTCGGGTTACCGCTAATGGTACTGAAATTGAACCCCGAGCCACGCTCAGGAGAACCGCCAGGGAGGTTAATAGAATAGTGTACTACGTAAGTCTTATTTAGCTTCTCCACACCCAGCCATAAGCTGACCATACACTTTTAGTTTTTCTTCGTTCAGTCCCTGGGCTTAGACAAAAAAACAAAAAAGGTTCTTCCATCCACACAAGCGAGGTGGATGAAGGATCCCCACCGGAAAATAGTATTCTGACAGTGGCAGGCAATTGACTTCTGTTGAGCGAGGGAGCCCACATACAAATTTTGATCAGTTTATTGCCAGTTTTAGTGTGACTTGCATGGCTATGAGGCCTTGTTATTATGATACTAGGGTTAGTCAGTCACCTGGGGTAGGTGGGCACAAGACTGAATGCTTTGAGTGGCGGGAAGTATAAATCTGGTCCTATCTCTTTGGAAACATAATAATTTCCGCAGTTTAGAGCACAACTTTTCAACCAGTTGCATACCTTACCACAAGATACTTCAAGCATTTTCAGGGGTACTTCTGCTTTTTTTTTTAAATTGTATATTATTAACAGTGCATTATTTAGCAAATAATAAGCCAGATATATAACATATATTCCCTTGTATTTTTACTGTAGTGGTTTGAAAACATGTATAAAGCCTGTGTTGTGGGCTTTGTCCATGTGTCAACGGCATTAGTTTAAGATGTTTCTGAGATCATTTAGACTTTAATGACAGGCGCATTGGACCTGCAGTTGACCTCCTTCTGATCTGCATTTCCAAAACCTGTTTTCAGCAAACAAAGGCCCGCCGGCATAGGCCCATGTACGGAGGGTACTGATGGTAAGCACATACTTGTCAAGTGATGCACTACAGGATTTAGGGGTCAATTCACTAAGAGTTAAATAACAACAATTAAAATGTGTTAAAATAACGCATGTGGGATCCGGGGGATGACGCTGACCGGAGCGGACGTGTGTTGAGCAATGCTCTCTCCCTCCCCAATCACCCAGCTGTAGATGCTGACAAGCTAACGAGAATGAACATGGGAAACGGGCGTTCCCTAACGAGTACCTGACAGACACAATTGGATCGCATAGCCGGAGAGCCGTAGCAGCAATGTTTGCACTCATCCTGTCCATATTGGCTCAAGATTACTAGCAGACTCTCCAGCAAACCTCGCTATCAAAATCGAAAATATCGGAGACAGCCCTGCCTTACTCGGCATATACAGCCTAAAACAGCAAGGCTGATCCAGCCGGGATCCTCGGGGAGGAAAGCCGGCATAGAGGACGCCTACCTGCCAGAAGATCCTACATCCAGGGACAAAGCCGACGAACATAGGAGTGAAGGAGCGAAGGACCTACCTCACCAGGGCTGAAGGACTTCGTTCCAGCGCTCCTTCGTCCCACCGTCTCACGGCCCCAGCGGAATAAGCCGAAGAGGATCTGAACGGTGAGGCATCAGAGTGGTGACTCGCACGGAGAGGTTCGGGCATTCCCGGCGGTAGCCGAGACTTCAAAGGAGACATGCACTTTTTTTGAAAGACAAGCAGGAGACACTACAGGCGCAACTGCGCGGTGATAGCTCAGGTAGATATGATCCAGTCTCAACTAAATATGCATGGGAGGTAAGATCCTTTCTTTTCTATACAACATATAACTGGCATTGGCACTGGTATAGATACTTCAGGAGGTTACCTACACAAACACCGGCCTGAGATAAAGGTTATAATACCCCAATAGACTTTATACTAAAAGCTATATATGGTATAGGACTGTCTGCTGGAAATACCTGGAAGGCCCTAAACCTGGGAAAGATCAAGATATATAAGCCGAAAATCCCAAAATAATAGTAAACGGATTTTTCTCTGCTTTTTTTTTTCCTTTTTTTTTTTTTCCCTCCCTGGGTACATTTTTGGATATTTTATTGATCTCTGCACATTTTTATCCTATGTCTGTGTAAGAATACAATATTGCTGAGAACTTAAGTACATATTTCACCTAAGCTCCTCAGGAGGTCCTATATACTCCACATTAGATCCACGCAGGAGAAGGACATATCCCGCTCTAGACCCTGGAGATTACACCCCGATTCTCAGAGACCCTAAAATTATTCTCTCCCTCTCCTGGGGAATGCCCCCCAAAAGTACGCATGCACAAAAACTCAAAAGAGGGTCTACAGGAGGGTTGCAAAAAAACCCACCAGTGATATCGAAAGAGAGCCCGAATCCCAAAACTGGCATAACAGGTTTTTTTAAAAATCCAAATCCACAAATATCACCTGAAAATCTCGAAACCTCAATAATAGACCCTAGGACCCCATCGGCAGACTCAGGGGTAGCAATTAACATCGTCATGGAGAATAATGAACAACACACTATACCACACACGGGGGAAATCCTGGATAGACAAAATTGGGATATACAATCTTACATAAAAGCAATACCCACTAGAGAGGATATGGACAGATATGTGCACAGATTAGAGACTTCCTATAAAAGTGAGATACAAACTATGAAAGCAGCAGTAATGGAGACACAAAAAAGGGTGGAAAATATAAACACGAAAATGGAAGACATGAATCAAAAAATTTTTTGCCTAGAAGAAAGAAATCGGGAGACCGATAGATTCTTAGTTCAAATGTTTAACTCTAATGATGAAATGGAGAATAGAAATAGACGCAACAACATTAGAATTAGAGGACTTTCAGAATCAATAACACCAGTCAAATTGAAGGACACATTACAAGCAATATTCAATATAATCTTAAAGCAACCAAGTACAACTGGTATTGAAATTGACCGAGCACACAGAGCACAGGGCCCAAAAGACAAGGATCTAGCAAAACCCAGAGACGTAATTTCCAGAATACATTTTTTTCGGGTAAAGGAAAATATTATGCCGGAGGCTAGGAAACAGAGGAACTTCGAATATGAGGGGGCCCCCCTGATCTTTCTGCAGGACCTATCCAAACACACCTTGATTAAAAGGAAAGCCCTAAAACCACTATTGGATATGTTAAAGGAAAAGAATATTCTGTATAAATGGGGCACCCCATTCCAAATAATAGTGCACCAAAACGGTCAGAAGAATACTTTTCGGGACTTAAAAGATCTTCCAGATTTTTTGAAAAATCTAGACCTGCCCTGGATTGACTTACCGGCATGGCCGCAAACATATTCGGATATTTCGGAAGGACTGAACAGAAGAAGAGGATAGACAGAATACAAAGGGGGGAAGGGGATGGGGGTCGGGGGGAGGATGGGGAAAGTTTAAGCAACTTTTGATTTGACATTTACTTTTTTTTCCTTTTTTTGTGAGGGTATAATAATTGTTCACGGTTCAACACAGCACTTAAACATCTAGAAATCCCCCCTTTTTATTTAATTTTTTTATTTTTTATTTTTTTGTTTAATTTTTTTTTTTGTTTTTTTTTTTTTTTTTTTTTCCCCACGGCTCTGTATGCCATCAAAGCACTAACATATTACACTTTTTTGAAGGAATGGGAAAGAGTAGGGAGGAAATGGGTTTTTTTTTTTTTTTTATTTATTTTTTTTTATTTTTTTTTTTTTTCCTCTGAGTGTAACAATTTTTAAGGTTCACCGAGGATAATCAATTTGGAACTAAACACTAGCACACCCACAAAACTTTCAATTCTTTTTTTTTTTTTTTTTTTCCCCCCCCCCCCTCTCTTTGGGGGTACACGACACTTTTTTACGGTCCAATAGAGACGAGTAACACGGTTTTAACACACCCAAGTCCCTTTTTTTTTTTTTTTCTTTTTTTTTTTGCCTGTGTGTTTTCAAAATAAGGGTTAATGAATACAAAATGTAAGATTGTAAGAATCAAATCAATAATGATATAGAAATGTATACGGATATATATCTAAGGAATATAAACTGGATGAATGTAGACATAATGTGAAAGGGGTACCCGGGAGATTAGAATAGAAATAATAGGATTTATCCTAGAGTTGTCTCCTTCCCTGAAGGAGAGGAAATTTTTTTTTTTTTTTGTTTTTTATTTTATTTTTATTTTTTTTTGTAATTTCCCTCACTATCCGAAATGGATAATAATAGATAGCATAAATATGCGAATGTATAAATTTTCACTATCAAAAAATTGTTTTTTTTTTTATTTTTTTTTTTATTTTTTTTATTTTTTTTGCACGGTACAATATGGACAACAAGGAAGGCACTATTTATGTGAACACTTTTTTTTTTCCCCCCCCTCTCTTTGGGGGCACATGACACTTTTTCACGGTTTAATAGAGATAAGTAACACGATCTTAACACACCTATGCCCCTTTTTTTTTTTTTTTTCCTCTCTCTTCTGGGGTAGGGGTCAAAGACCCGGGTAAGGATAAGACTCAAACCAATGCGGTAGATATGCTTATATGCTATGTAATTATGTATATATACACCAGATGGGGGGAATAAAAAAAAAAAAATGTTACGTCATAATAGATTTGTCTGTCCCCTCTCCTCTATTAACCGCTCTTCTTTTTTTTTTTTTTTTTTGTCTCCTTCTCTCTCTCTTTCTCTCTCTTTCTCTCTCTCTTTCTTCCCCCTCCCCCTCCCCCTCCTGTTCTCCTTTCCTCTTCCCTTTTCTCTTTACCATGATCAAATAGGATACTGCTCTCATTTCCTCACTTCTTATCTCTTCTCCTTTCTGTCTCTTCTCGTTAATATAAAATATAAAGAATGTACAATTAATAAATTTGATTGGGGAGGGCACCGATCCGCTCGGGGACGTGCTCATGTACCCCAAATAGGGACCTTAATTATTAAGGGTTGACTTAGAGTAGTCGTAGATTCAGGATACAAATGTATGTAATGTGAATGGAATGAATGTAAAAGCTGATCAAAAGTACACTATCTAGTCAGCACACACCCCCCCTTTTTTTTTTTTTTTTTTTTTTTCTTCTTTCCCAATTACCCTTATCTCTCTCTCTCTCTCTCTCTCTCGTGTCTCCTTCCATCCTGGTGAGATTTTCAACATGCTAAAAATTTGCTCATATAATATCAGAGGACTAAACTCACCCTCTAAAAGACTTCAAGTCCTCCAGTCATGCCATAGACAAAATATTGGCATCCTCATGCTCCAGGAGACACATTTCTGCTCAGACCAGATACCTACTATTCGTAATAGGCATTATCCAACTTGGTACCATGACTCTTTCGCATACTCAAAATCTAGAGGGGTGGCTATCACAATACACAAATCCGTACCACATCAAATTTTAGAAATTTATAGGAATAAGGACGGTAGAGGGCTGTTGCTGAAAGTCAATATTTATGGCAAGAAATACACCCTTATTAACATATATTTGCCTAATTATGATCAAATTGAATTCGGGACGAAACTTCTAATAGATCTAATGAGTAAAGCAGAAGGAATCACCGTAATTGGCGGAGATTTCAATTTTATTTTTGACCCCGAATTGGACACTTCAGCTCCCCCAAAAAAAGAAAAAAATATGGCAAGAAAAAAATTCTCAGAAATGATGAATAAATATCATCTGGTAGATACATGGAGAATGGCCCACCCGCAAGATAGGGACTATACGTTCCTGTCAAAGGTCCATGGAACCTATCATCGACTAGATTACCTTTTGGTAAATCAACAAGGGCTGCATGAAGTTTCTTCCCCAGAGATCGGCAGCGCGATATGGTCAGATCATGCACCTATCTATATTTCCCTGACTCTAGATAAAGGAAAAAGAACTAGGAACTCTTGGAGACTCAATGATAATCTGCTATTTGATGAAACTTGTCTAACAGAGATAAGAGAAGCAATAACGAATTTTTTGGTAGACCATTTGGAAGACAACACCTCCCCACCCAACCAATGGGAAACACTAAAATGTATCATAAGAGGTCTATTTATCAAACATGGGTCTAGATTAAAAAAAATGAAAGACAATAAAACATTTCAGTTATCAAAAGAAATAGAAAGAATTAGTAAAGAACATAAGCAAAATTTGGGACAGGAGCTACTAGGAGAACTAACCACTAAAACAAACGAGCTGAAAATATTATTAGATGAAGAAACCCTATTAAGCCGAGATAAAATACGGTCTCTGAATTATATCCAAGGGGATAAACCGGGGAAACTATTAGCGAGGAAGATACACCAACAAATAAGTTTAACCTCAATCGTAAAAATTAAAGATGAAACAGGTAACTATGTTTATAAACCGAAAGACATCGTGGATACTTTTCGTAATTTTTACACTAAGTTATATAACATCCCCAATCCTTTGGCAGAAAGGAATCCGGAAATCTATCAACAGCAGGTGCAAGAATATATAAAAAATACCCCGATACAAACACTAACAATGTCTGAAAAAGAACAGCTCGAAGAAGAAATAACAGAAGACGAAATCAAAAAGGTAGTGGACTCTCTAGTAATAGGGAAAAGTCCAGGCCCGGATGGCTTCACCCCAAGGTTTTACAAAATGTTTAGAGATTTATTAGTTCCGATCCTGAAGCGCTTATTTAACGAAGTAACGATTAGTCAACCCTTCGTCACACAAGGAATGCAGGCCTATATCTCTCTAATACCCAAACCCGAAAAAGATCTTACTAGTTGTAGCAGCTACCGACCCATCTCATTGACAAATATCGACCTCAGGATATACTCAAAAATCATAGCTAACAGACTAACCCCCATACTTCCAAATTATATACATCTGGACCAAGCGGGCTTTGTAAAGGGGAGAGAAGCAAGAGATAATACTTCCAAAACAGTAACGCTCATTGATTATGCTCGGAGACACACCATCCCATCCTGTCTACTGACGGTAGACGCCGAAAAGGCGTTTGACAGGGTGGGATGGTGTTTTCTTGAAGAGACGCTAAAACAGTGGGGAATAGGACCAAAGTTATTAGAAAAAATAATGGTAATATACCAAAAACCCATCGCTAGAATTAGGGCAGCAGGAGAGATCTCTGAGTCTATAACAGTAACTAACGGAACTAGACAGGGTTGTCCTCTGTCTCCTCTACTATATGTTCTGGTTATGGAACACTTAGCAATAGCCATTCGGAATAATAAAGATATACAAGGGCTGAGGGTAGGGGAGACAGAGTACAAACTGTCTGTTTACGCAGACGATCTATTGGTATATATAACAAACCCGGTAATAACACTCCCCAACTTAATACAAGAATTTGATAATTTTGCCAAAGTTAGTAATTTCAAAGTAAATTACAATAAATCCGAAATAATGGAGATTATACTTCCTGAAAACAAAATAGAAATAATTAGGGCTAATTTTCCTTTCAAATGGCAACCTGTAGCAGTAAAATACTTAGGAATTTATATCCCTAAAGATTTAGATAAATTATATGAACTTAATTACCTCCCAATCATAAATAAAATAAGTAAGCTACTCCAACAATATGCAAAAGGGAATCACTCCTGGATAGGGAGGATAAATATTATAAAAATGGATATCTTACCTAAGATTTTATATATATTTCAGGCCATACCTCTCTTCCCTATAAAGAAAATGTTAAATCAGATACGCAAAGTTATAGGAAGCTTCATTTGGGCCGGCAAACCTGCTAGAATAAGCAGGTCAATACTGACCCGTTCTAAAGAGGAAGGAGGACTGGCACTCCCCGATATTTCGATATACTTAAAGGCGGCCCTGATAACTAGACTAATAGATTGGTTCCAAAATGAAGATTCTAAAGAGTGGGTCAGACTGGAAAAAGAGATCTCAACTATTAGCCTAAAGTCCCTGCCGTGGATCAGAAAAGAGAGACGTCCACCAGACGGAGATATGCCGTATTTTGCAGGCCAGGTATTGAAAGTATGGGATGGACTAATAAGACTAGGCAAAGGAACAACATATATAGGGCCAATGACTCCCTTATTTGATAACCCCGAATTTCCATTAGCAATGAATACAGGAACCTTCCTAAAATGGAAGAAAGAACAAGATACTAGAATAAGAGACATAATTGAGCAGGATAGGGTAATACGGTTTGAAGATATGGGTATAGAATATAAAAACAACTGGATTCAGTATTGGCAATTAAACAAATACATCTCCCAAATAGCAAAAAAGGACGCAATAAGTAGACCTTTATTGGCCCTTGAAGAAATATTAATAGAAGAACAGAAATCGACCCATAACCTGTCTACGGTATATAAATATTTAATGAAAAACAACAGGATAAAAGAGATCATATATATAAAAAGGTGGGAGGAAGAATTAGAAATAGACATCCCTAAAGAGAAATGGAAAGAAGCCTTTAGAATTATTCACAAATTATCCAAATCTAGCAGAGATCAAGAAAGAAACTATAAATTGTTGACAAGATGGTACCGATGTCCAATAGATATGAATAAAATTAATTCTGAGAATAGCAAAATATGCTGGAGATGCCTCCAAGCCGTCGGAACCATGTCACATATATGGTTTGACTGTCCTGGAGTATACAACTTCTGGGAACAGATATATAAAACATACGCTTTGATGACAGGAATAGAACTCAAACCTGACATCTTGATGTCGGTAATATCCATGAATATGGGCTCGGTAAAAAGGGTGAGAAAGGGAACCCTGAGATTCTTTTTAACGGCAGCACGAACTATTATTGCTAGGAAATGTAAAAACAGTAGTGGTCCTAATATAGAAGAATGGGAAAGGGAGATGGACGAAATGTGTAAACTGGAGACAAGAATGGAAAAAGAAAATGCAAATAGAGAGGAAGCAAATAATGCCTGGCAGACCTGGTTACGATTTAAAATATCACACCCAGGATGGAAGGATTTAGTAAGAGAGAGATAAGGGATCCCTTTATGTTTTCTCCCTTTCCCCCCTTTTTTTTTTTTTTTTTTTTTTTTTTTTTTTTGCACTTATTTTTTTTTTTTTTTTTAGAATGAATATGTTGGTAGTTGTGGAATAAATGGAGGTGGACTAGGATGACGAAAGGTGTTAGCAAATTTATGAAGATATAAGGATATGCATATGAATGTACAAGGAATAGGCTGACACCTTTTGTATAAATGTTTTGTATGTTAAATTGTAATAGAAAATTTTTGATAAATAAAGAAATATAAAAAAAAAAAAATTTTAGATAAATAAAGATATATAAAAAAAAAAAAAACCCTGCAATAAACCATTGCGCCAGGGGCAGCCGCCCCTCCTGCCCACCCCTTGTCCCAGCCCTGCCCTGCACCTCTCGACCCCTTTATATTACACAGCACCCTGCAGCTGTGGACCCCCTGCATGTTACACAGACCCCCCTTCAGTGCAGACCCCCCGTTCAGTGTAGCCCCCGTTCAGTGCAGTCCCCCCTTCAGTGCAGCCCCATTCAGTGTAGCCCCCATACAGTGCAGACCCCCTCTTCAGTGTAGCCCCCCGTTTAGTGCAGACCCCCTCTTCAGTGTAGCCCCATGTTCAGTGCAGACCCCCTCTTCAGTGTAGCCCCCTGTTCAGTGCAGCCCCCCTCTTTAGTGTAGCCCCTTCTTCTGTGTGGCTCCCCGTTCAGTGTAACCCCCGTTCAGTGCAGACCCCCCTTCAGTGTAGCCCCCCCTTCAGTGAAGACCCCCCTTCAGTGCAGAGCCCCCCTTCAGTGCAGAGCCCCCTTTAGTGCAGACCCCCCTTCAGAGCAGACCCCCTTCAGTGTAGCCCCCCTCTTCAGTGTAGCCCCCCTCTTCAGTGCAAACCCCCCATTCAGTACCTCAGACCAGCGCAGCGGCACATGCTCAGCAGATCCCAGATTACACATAAACAGAGAGGAGGGGGAGGCGGCTTCACTCTGCTCGGCTGTGCCCGTGTCACATCCGGGATCGCACAGACAGCCCGCGGCCACGAGAGGAGGGGATGGTAGGTGCAGAGGTGTCACCCTGCACCCCCCGCACACCCCCTCCCCCTTGCATCACGACTATACCTCGCCTCTCCCTGCCTGTGCCTGTCACTGCGCAGCTGCCTAAACCCGTGGCGTTGCCACCGCTTCAATCGCTAAGGGGAGTGATGGCCTGACAGCCCCCCCAGTGTGTGGTACCGAGGGGGCCCGCCCACCCCCCACTTAGTACACCTCTGGGCTTAGTAAATTGACCCCATAGTAATGATGTGGGGATTGGTGTGAGATACCACTAAGTGCACTGGAGGTCACAGGATGGACACATCCAGAAGTGGCTGTTTCAGAATAAACTTCAGTTTTCTGCATCAGATCAGTGTTCAGAAGCACGAGAAACAGTATAGCTAGTTCCTTTCTTCTTAGAAGGCACCATTTTTTTTAATCAAATTTGTTTATGAGTCACTTTTAGGTGAATTGTGTTATAGCAGTGGTTATAAAACCTGAAGAAAAGCACATTTATATACTTTATTATTTCTAATTTATTTGCAGCAGAACCTGCTGGAGAAGTTTCAAGAATTCATTGTAACAATTTATTTAAATACATTTTGGAAAAAGTCCTTACCAGTTCAACTCCAGGTTCCATATCTATGGGACATCCAGTTCCTTTCTAATTCAAAATAGGCAAAAATGGGCTTTATACATAATTGTGTATAAGTTTTGCATTGTTTTAGATTGCAAGAATTCTTTTGAAAATTCACATTGAAACACACACAGTATATAGGTTTTACACCATGTTAAGTTCCTTCAACAGGCAATATACAATTCTCATCTTTAATAATTATTAAGGTAATAAAGGGTATCACATATACTACAAAATGTATGCATGAATCTATGGCTTACTAATATACTATTATATATATATATATTGTTCCTCCTATTCTATATTTGTATCTTTGGTTTCACATCGGTTAGCTCACATTTAATGCAGACCACAAGCATACTAAATGTGGTGGAACAGGAATGTGGGCAATAACACTTCCCTGCCACAGATGTACGTACTATGTCCATGGCAGCACAGCCGTGTGAATTGACTCCCAGCTGCTATAGTCTGGTTACATCTTTTCAGCTGTTGTCTTTCCAGTGGAAGTGATTCAGGTGAATACAAGGTGTCACCCCCTTCCCACTCCCAGGAGCTGCTGCTCGTGGGTGCCTGGGACAACCATGAAAGGCGCAAGCAAGTAGAGCTTTAGTCACTTCTGGGTTTAGGACTGTCATTCCCCACCTGTTGTGACAGGGGAAGAAGCTGATCAAGCACAATCTGTGCTTGATCAGCTTCAGTTGAGTGCAAAGGTAACATTAGGGGTCTAATAGATCTCTGATGTCTCTTTAAAGAGGACCTGTAATGTTCATTGTGCTATCACGTGGGAGCTTTCAGCCCCCGTATGTCATAGCAATAAAGTTAGGAGAAAAAAAGTTAAGAAAAAAGTCTTGACACGTTTGCTATTTATTTACTCAACACAACCCCATCTTTTATATTTTACCCAAAAATTCTGTAATAATGTGCAGGCCTCAAAAGTGAATTTTAATGTGTGCAAGAAAAATAAATCAATTGCAATGGATTGTATTTTGTTAGTGTACAGAGGTCGCTCTCTAATTAGGCTAAGTTGGCGGTGGCCTAGGGCCTTGCACTCACATGGGGCCTTGCACCCGCCTACTTTGCCTAACGTGTGTGTGAGAGGGAATGTCCCTGGTCGGTGTCCCCAGGCTGGCGGGGTAAGCGGGTAAAGCCATGCAGGTTACAGCCGGACCAGCTGTAACATCCCCCTCACACAGAGAACAGCTCATGATCTCTTCTACCGTCCTAGCCTTCTCCAAAAGCCGGCACCAGAGCTGGAAGGAGGAGTGGGTGGAGGGGGGCGCCGGATTGCGAGATGCACTATGCTCATTATGTGCAGAAGAAATGACCTGAGCTGAGGTTGTATGTGCACACTGAGTGCCTCCTCTCTGTAGCTGCAGACATACCAGTGTCCATACAGGAGAAGGACGATCCTCTTATACCCCTTTCACACTGAGATGCTTTGCAGGCACTACAGCGCTAAAAATAGCGCCTGCAAAGCGCCCTGAAAGAGCCAATGCTTTGTCTCCAGTGTGAAAGCCCTGAGTGCTTGCACACTGGAGTGGTGCACTAGCAGTAAAAAAAAGTCCTGCTAGCAGCATATTTGAAAGGCGGTGTAGGGGCGGTGTGTATACCGCTCGTTCACTGCCCCTGCCCATTGAAATTAATGGGTCAGCGTGGCTATACTGCCGGCAAACTGCCTCGCTAGCGGCCGCATAGCACCGCTAAAATGACGGTAAAGCGCCCGCACCACCCCAGTGTGAAAGGGCCCTTAGGTTTCCCTTGCTAGATCGGGGCTTGCACAGTCTGAGCAGCAGTAGAGGTGGGCGGAGCAGGCTGCGAAAGTTCATCACACCACACACTCTGCAGCTCCGATCACTGTCCAGCCCAGCAGTCATCAGAGCTCTCCCCAGATCAGCTCACAAGCTCCCTATTCACTCTATGGAAGTTGCTATTAAGGTGAGGTGCAAATGTATTTGAAGAACATGTATTTGCTGGATTAGTGTCAGAAATACCAGATTTGGGAAACGTCCTGTCTGTGTCAGCCTGCAATCAGTGCTTTCATATTACTGTTAAATTATGAGTGTCCTGCATCTCTGATATGATAACAGACCAGGACAACTATATCACTTCCCAGGCTCAGAAATCTTTACTGGACATTTACTAAAGGCTATGTGTTCTGCTTGCAAAGAGGTGAGGGTCTGCTAGAACTGCAAGAGTTCCAAGCCTGGGATCAGTGACATATTCAGTTATAAATGAAAAAAACCTCTCTGCAGTAACTCATTATCAATCATTTTGGGATATCGGTATGTAGCTGGTAATATATAACAAGGAATCTGAATTTTAGGCTGGCAATAGAACACTTATATCACCAGAGCTGCCCTCTCCCTCTGATTGCACCTGATAAGATCGGGACGTGCTTCAGCCAGAGACCCAACTACTGAGTCTGAATCCTGAACCGAGGAAGGAGGTATGGATGCCAAGACGGCCCCAACCTGGGAACACAAACTAGAAATGACAGACAACCAGACATGAGAAACAACAACGCCGCCCCTCTGTGCCTACCTAAGAATGAGAACATGAGCAGAAATGTCAAGACCACCGCGCGTGATGACCCTAACGACAGAAACCCCACCCTCGTGTGAGTGGTAAGTGAGCATGAGTAACCTGCAGCGCAGACACAGGTAATTGACTGAAAACTCAGGCTGGTGTACTCACGGACCGTGGTGGGTAGTCGTATGAGTGTGGTGAATGAACATGCATCGTATGACGTATGGTATACGGGCGAGAAGATTGTGGACAACAATCAATTAAAAACGAAACCTCAGCCCGTATGGATCTGTAGACGTGACAGATCCTGACGTAAGCCCTAACTAACTGACCCAGGTACAACATGAAACACAGATACGATGAGACATGACAACCAACGAACAAAACAGCTACCGGAGTATGCCATGGGTGAACAACAACGCCCCTCTGAGAAACGCTGAGGCTGAACACAATGACAGAAATGCAAGGACGGAAACGAAATGACGGCACTGGTGAGGCAGAAACGTGATGACAGAACTGCTGAGGCAGAACCGTGATGACAGAAGCAGAAACGTGATGCCCGAAATGCTGAGGCAGAAACGTGATGACAGAAATGCTGAAGCATCGTATGACGTGTGGTATATGGGCGAGAAGATTGTGGACAACAATCAATTGAAAACGAAACCTCAGCCCATATGGATCTGTAGACGTGACAGATCCTGACGTAAGCCCTAACTAACTGACCCAAGTACAACATGAACACAGACACGATGAGACATGACAACCAACGAACAAAACAGCTACCGGAGTATGCCATGGGTGAACAACGCCCCTCTGAGAAATGCTGAGGCTGAAACACAATGACAGAAATGCCAGGGCGGCAACGAAATGACGGAAACTAAATGACGGAAATGAAATGACGGAAATGAAATGACGGAAACGGTGAGGCAGAAACGTGATGACAGAACTGCTGCTGAGGCAACCGTGGTGACAGAAATGCTTGAGGCAGAAACGTGGTGACAGAAATGCTTGAGGCAGAAACGTGGTGACAGAAATGCTTGAGGCAGAAACGTGGTGACAGCAACGCTATGACAGAACGCTGAAGCTGAATGTTGAGGCAGAAACGCAATGACATGAATCCAGGGGCAGAAACGCAATGACATGAATCCAGGGACAGAAACGCAATGACATGAATCCAGGGACAAAAACGCAATGACATGAATCCAGGGACAAAAACGCAGTGACATGAATCCAGGGACAGAAACGCAGTGACATGAATCCAGGGACAGAAACGCAGTGACATGAATGCAGGGGCAGAAACGCAATGACATGAATGCAGGGGCAGAAACGCATTGACATGAATCCAGGGGCAGAAACGCAATGACATGAATCCAGGGGCAGAAACGCAATGACATGAATCCAGGGGCAGAAACGCAATGACATGAATCCAGGGGCAGAAACGCAATGACATGAAACCAGGGGCAGAAACGCAATGACATGGATCCAGGGCAGAACGCAATGACAGAATCCTGGGCAAAGCTATGACAGAACGTTGAGGCAGAAATGTAATGACAGAAGCGCTGAGGCAGAAATGCCATGACAGAAAACCTGGGGCAGGGACGCGATGACAAATGCTGAGACTGAAATGCAATGACAGCAATCCTGGGGCAGACTGCTATGACAGAAAGCTGATGCAGAAATGCCATGACAAAACGCAAATGACAGAAAAATACGCTGAGACTGAACACTGAGGCAGAGATGAAATGACAGACATCCAGGGGCAGAAACGCAATGACAGACATTCAGGGGCAGAAACGCAATGACAGACATCCAGGGGCAGAAACGCAATGACAGACATTCAGGGGCAGAAACGCAATGACAGAAATCCAGGGCAGAAACGCAATGACAGAAATCCAGGGCAGAAACGCAATGACAGAAATCCAGGGGCAGAACCGCAATGACAGCAATCCAGGGGCAGAACCGCAATGACAGCAATCCAGGGGCAGAACCGCAATGACAGCAATCCAGGGGCAGAACCGCAATGACAGCAATCCAGGGGCAGAACCGCAATGACAGCAATCCAGGGGCAGAACCGCAATGACAGCAATCCAGGGGCAGAACCGCAATGACAGCAATCCAGGGGCAGAACCGCAATGACAGCAATCCAGGGGCAGAAACGCAATGACAGCAATTGCAGGGGCAGAAACGCAATGACAGCAATTGCAGGGGCAGAAACGCAATGACAGTAATCGCAGGGGCAGGAACGAAATGACAGCAATCCAGGGGCAGGAACGAAATGACAGCAATCCAGGGGCAGGAACGAAATGACAGCAATCCAGGGGCAGGAACGAAATGACAGCAATCCAGGGGCAGGAACGAAATGACAGAAAATGCAGGGGCACAACGCAATGACGGAAAATGCAGGGGCAGAACGCAATGACAGAAAATGCAGGGGCAGAACGAAATTACAGGAATCCAGGAGCGGAACGCAATGACAGAAATGCAGGGGCGGAACGCAATGACAGAAATGACGGGCAGAAAACGCTATGACAGAAATGACGGGCAGAAAACGCTATGACAGAAATGACGGGCAGAAAACGCTATGACAGAAATGACGGGAGATGGCTGCAAGAGAGAACAGGCAGGGTGGCGCTGGCCAGATGGAAGCATGGGGAAAGGATGCCCCCCCCCCCCGCTGGAACATGGGCTGCACTGAAGGATGTCAGGACGCCCCCACAAGCTGGAGCAACCCAGGGATGATGAGGGTATGAATGCTGGCCAGGGATGAATCCTGCAGCCGACCGCCGCTCAGAACCCAGAAGCCGACGACCCTGGCCCTGATGGAGGAGGAGGCTTAAATAGCCCTCTCAGGCTCCTCCTACAAATACAGCCAGCCTTCATACATGTCGCTACAAACTGCAGACCCTCCTGCTCCACCTGAGTTTGACACCTTCGCCCTGGGCACTGGATGGGCACTGGATGACTTTGCCCCAGCACCACATTCCATGGTGGGAGTTGTAGTTCTCCACACCACACACTAGAATTAGCCCACCGGTGCCTGCACTCTTCAGAGACTACATCTACCAGAATGGCGCGCAAAGCGAATATGTTGGCTTCTCCTGCTTCACTGCTTGTAGTAGGAACCAAGGAGTGTATAGAGGGATCATATGTCTGCTCTGCACCCTGTCTGTGGTGGGATCATCTGTGGCTATTATCATTTATTTATATTATTTTAATACATATATACGTCACAAGTGTTCTTACACTTCAGGTGTAAGAAGACTGATATATCTTGTAAGTTGCACGTTATGGTGTTTCATAGAGGCTAGACATATTTTGCTTTAAATTCATCGCCTAAGTCTCATTTTTTCACACATGTTTCAAATATATGTCTTGATTCACATATATTTTTTTTCACTTTCCTCACGGAATGTTTTCAGTAATATCTAGATAACACAGTTTGTATTCAGATCCATATTCTGTCCTACCTGGTGTTATTTAGACAGATTTTAGCGCTACACATTTATTTCACACCTCACTTCTCATCTGTGGCTATGGCTCTAGTGTTTGGTGTCTGCACAGTCTAAGACCATCTCCTGTATCAGATCCGCACAGTCTCTGACCATCTTCTGCAGCATGTCTGCACAGTCTCTGACCATCTCCTGTATCATGTCTGCATAGTCTCTGACCTTCTCTTGTATCATATCCACACAGTCTCTGACCATCTTCTGCAGCATGTCTGCACAGTCTCTGACCATCTTCTGTAGCATGTCTGCACAGTCTCTGACCATCTTCTGTATCATGTCTGCATAGTCTCTGACCTTCTCTTGTATCATATCCACACAGTCTCTGACCATCTTCTGTATCATGTCTGCACAGTCTCTGACATCTCCTGTATCATGTCCGCACATTCTCTTACCATCGTCTGTATCATATCTGCAGTCTCTGACCATCTCCTGTATCATGTCCGAACAGTCTCTGATCATCTCTTGTATCAAGTCCGCAAAGTCTCTGACCGTCTCCTATATCATGTGTAAAATTAAAACAAATATATTGTGCTGCCTCTTTAACCCCTTGCCGACCAGCGCACCACGATGTACATCGGCACAATGGCACAGCTGGACAAATGGAAGTACAGGTACGTCCCCTTTAAATTGCGGCATAGTGGGTGCGCACGCGCCCGCCGCATACTCCGTGAGCGTGCCCGCGGGTCCCGCGGACTCGATGTGCGCCGGAGGCCCGCGATCGTGTCACGAAGCGGCAGAATGGGGAGATGCCTATGTAAACAAGGCATTTCCCTGTTCTGCCTAACAACATGACAGAGATACAGTGGTGTGAAAAAGTGTTTGCCCCCATTTCCTGTTCCTTTGCATGTTTTGTCACACTTAAGTGTTTCGGAACATCAAACCAATTTAAACAATAGTCAAGGACAACACAAGTAAACACAAAATGCAATTTGTAAATGAAGGTGTTTATTATTAAAGGTGAAAAAAAATCCAAACCATCATGGCCCTGTGTGAAAAAGTGATTGCCCCCCCTTGTTAAAACATACTATAACTGTGGTTGTCCACACCTGAGTTCAATTTCTCTAGCCACACCCAGGCCTGATTATTGCCACACCTGTTCACAATCAAGGCATCACTTAAATAGGAGCTGCTTGACACAGTAAGGTCCACCAGAAGATCCTCAAAAGCTACACATCATGCCGAGACCCAAAGAAATTCAGGAACAATTGAGAAAGAAAGTAATTGAGATCTATCAGTCTGGAAAGGGTTATAAAGCCATTTCCAAAGCTTTGGGAATCCAGCGAACCACAGTGAGAGCCATTATCCACAAATGGCGAAGACATGGAACAGTGGTGAACCTTCCCAGGAGTGGCCGGCCGCCCAAAATTACCCCAAGAGCGCAGCGACGACTCATCCAAGAGGTCACAAAAGACCCCACAACAACGTCCAAGGAACTGCAGGCCTCACTTGCCTCAGTTAAGGTCAGCGTTCATGCCTCCACCATCAGGAAAAGACTGGGCAAAAAATGGCCTGCATGGCAGAGTTCCAAAGAGAAAACCACTGCTGAGCAAAAAGAACATCAAAGCCGTCTCAATTTCTCCACAACACATCTTGATGATCCCCAAGACTTTTGGGACAACATTCTGTGGACCGATGAGACAAAAGTGGAACTCTTTGGAAGGTGTGTGTCCAAGTATATCTGGCGTAGAAGGAACACTGCATTTCAGAAAAAGAACATTATACCAACAGTAAAATATGGTGGTGGTAGTGTGATGGTCTGGGGCTGCTTTGCTGCTTCAGGACCTGGAAGACTTGCCGTGATAAAAGGAACTATGAATTCTGCTGTCTACCAAGAGATCCTGAAGGAGAATGTCCGACCATCTGTTCGTGTACTCAAGCTGAAACGAACTTGGGTTCTGCAGCAGGACAATGATCCTAAACACACCAGCAAGTCCACCACCGAATGGCTGAAGAAAAACAAAATGAAGACTTTGGAGTGGCCTAGCCAAAGTCCTGACCTGAATCCTATTGAGATGTTGTGGTATGACCTTAAAAAGGCCGTTCATGCTCGAAAACCCTCTAATGTAACTGAATTAGGACAATTCTGCAAAGATGAGTGGGCCAAAATTCCTCCAGGACGCTGTAAAAGCCTCATTGCACGTTATCGCAAACGCTTGGTTCCAGTTTTTGCTGCTAAGGGTGGCCCAACCAGTTATTAGGTTTAGGGGGCAATCACATTTTCACACAGGGCCATGATGGTTTGGATTTTTTTTCACCTTTAATAATAAACACCTTCATTTACAAATTGCATTTTGTGTTTACTTGTGTTGTCCTTGACTATTGTTTAAATTGGTTTGATGTTCCGAAACACTTAAGTGTGACAAACATGCAAAGGAACAGGAAATGAGGAAGGGGGCAAACACTTTTTCACACCACTGTATACTGCTCCCTGTCATCGTGAGCAGTGATATCTGTCATGTTCTAGTGAGACAATCCCCCCTACAGTTATAATCACTCCCTAGGACACACTTAACCCCTTGATCGCGCCCTAGTGTTTAACCCCTGTGTCATTTACACAGTAATCAGTGCATTTTTATAGCACTGATCACTGTAAAAATGACAGTGGTCCCAAAATAGTGTAAAAAGTGTCCGATGTGTCCGCCATAATGTCGCAGTCATGATAAAAATCACAGATCACCGCCATTACTAATAAAAAAAAAAATAATAATAAAAATGTCATACATCTATCCCCTATTTTGTAGACGCTATAACTTTTGCGCAAACCAATCAATATATGCTTATTGCGATTTTTTTTACCAAAAATATGTATAAGAATTCATATCAGCCTAAACTGAGAAAGAAATTCGTTTTTTTGTATATTTTTGGGGGATATTTATTATAGCAAAAAGTTAAAAAATATAGCTTTTTTTTCAAAATTTACGCTCTTTTTTTGTTTATAGCGCAAAAAATAAAAAACGCGGAGGTGATCAAATACCACTAAAAGAAAGCTCTATTTGTGGGAAAAAAAGTATGTGACTTTTGTATGGGTCCAACGTTGCACGACTGCGCAATTGTCAGTTCAATTGACGCAGGAAGGGGGTAAATCCTTCTGGGGCTGAAGTGGTTAAGTTGTGAGGTAGCAGGCGGCACAGCAAAAGATCAGTTTGCAAAGTGAAAAATAGGTAAGGGAAATGTGCAGCACTAATATGCTGTCTTTAGAATGAACCAAGACAGAGTACAGGGGGTCCCCGGGTTACAAACAAGATAGGGACTGTAGGTTTGTTCTTAAGTTGAATCTGTTTGTAAGTCGGAACAGGTACATTTTTTAAGTGTAGCTCCAGCCAAAAAAATCTATTTTTAAGTTTTTTAGGTAACATAGAGCAGGGTTATCACCCTGTAACATTTGTTTTGCTGTCTGTGCCCCTGTTAAGAAGATTTCATTTCACCTTCTGTCCCAATGACAATTGGATTTTGAAAATTTTGGGTTGTTAGGGAAACATGGACTGGTGATAAAGCATCAGTGGAGACACATTTTTCCCATATTAACTCTTACAGGAGTGAATTTCCCTTCCTAGGGTGGATTTCCTCTCACTTCCTGTTGTCTCCCTCGGTTTGTAAGTAGGAGTTGTTTGTAAGTCGGATGTTTGTAAGTAGGGGACCCCCTGTATTTAGACAAGGTGCACAATATATGTAAACACCTTGAATAAGAAAAAATAAATAATAAGAATAAGAGGAGAAAGGCCCCATAGTGTAATTCCATTTCAGTAAAAATATATTTATTATGTAAAAACATTTGATATAAAATATGGATTGTGACACAGTGGCATCAGCAGAGCCCAAATGCATCGGGACGGGCTCTGCTGATGCCACTGCTTCACAATCCATATTTTATATCAAGCGCTTTTTATCTTCACAAATGTGAGTGTTCCTTTTTACATAATAAATACCTTTTTACTGAAATGGAATTACACTATGCGGCCTCTCTCCTCTTCTTCCTATAAACCACACCATAAGGGAGAGTTCACTCATCTGCCTCCCTGTTATTACCCTTTTGGAGGGTTATTCATTAGAAGTATTGCTGTGAAGGACAGTGTTGGTCATCTTACTTTAAAAAAGTAATTAGTTACGTTACAAATTACTTCTCCAAAAAAGTAATTGAGTTAGTAACTCAGTTACTACATTGGAAAAGTAATTAGTTACTCAGAAAAGTAACTGTGATTTTTTTTTTAATATTCTTAGTGGTGGGTCTAGTATTACTGTAAGCAAGGGGCGCGTTCCCCCCTGCACGTCTATTTCCCCTCTGCACCCCCCTGCACGTCTGTTCCCCCCCCAACACATATATCTGTTTCCCCTCTGTACCCCACTACACATCTGTCCCCCCCACCAACGTATATCTGTTCCCCCTCTGTACCCCACTACACGTCTGTTCCTCCCCACACACACATATATCTGTTCCCCTCTGTACATCTGTCCCCCCCAAACTCACGGATCGGATCGTTGCTTGGATCAGAGTCACGGATCGGATCATTTTTTCGGATCAGCAAATAATAATTGAATTTGCAAAAACCTGTGAAAATTCCACCACCATAAAGCCCCCACTGTAATATCCACAATCTCCCCCACTGTAAGATCCACGTCATCTCCCTAACTGTAATATTGGCTGAGTATGGCTGGGTAAGGCTGAGCATGGCTGGGTACGGCTGGGTATCGCCGAGTATGGCTGGGTATTACTGTGTATTGCAGAGTATGGCTGGGTATTCCTGAGTATTGCAGAGTATGGCTGGGTATTACTGAGTATTGCAGAGTATGGCTGGGTATGGCAGAGTATTGGCAGGGTGTTGCAGAGTATTGGCAGGGTGTTGCAGAGTATTGGCATGGTGTTGCAGAGTATTGGCATGGTGTTGCAGAATATTGGCATGGTGTTGCAGAGTATTGGCATGGTGTTGTAGGATAGTGCAGAGTATTGGCAGGGTGTTGAAGAGTATTGGCAGGGTGTTGCAGAGTATTGGCAGGGTGTTGCAGAGTATTGGCAGGGTGTTGCAGAGTATTGGCATGGTGTGGCAGAGTATTGGCATGGTGTGGCAGAGTATTGGCATGGTGTGGCAGGGTGTTGCAGAGTATTGGCAGGGTGTTGCAGAGTATTGGCAGGGTGTTGCAGAGTATTGGCTGGGTATTACCGAGTATTGGCAGGGTATTGCAGAGTATTGGCTGGGTATCGCAGAGTATTGGCTGGGTATTACCGAGTATTGCAGAGTATGGCTGGGTATTACGGGGTATTGCAGAGTATGCAGAGTATGGCTGGGTATGGCAGAGTATTGCAGAGTATGGCTGGGTATTACGGGGTATTGCAGAGTATGGCAGAGTATGGCTGGATATGGCAGGGTGTTGCAGAGTATTGGCAGGGTGTTGCAGAGTATTGGCAGGGTGTTGCAGAGTATTGGCAGGGTATTGCAGAGTATTGCAGAGTATGGCAGAGTATTGGCAGGGTATTGGCAGAGTATTGCAGAGTATTGGCAGAGTGTTGCAGAGTGTTGCAGAGTATTGCAGAGTATTGCAGAGTATGGCAGGGTATTGGCTGGGTATTGCAGAGTATGGCAGGGTATTGGCTGGGTATTGCAGAGTATTGTCAGAGTATTGCAGAGTATTGGCAGGGTATTGCCTGGGTATTGCAGGGTGTTGCAGAGTATTTTCAGGTTATTGGCTGGTATTGCAGAGTAATAGTCTCTGACCATCTCCTGTATCATGCCCACACAGTCTATGACCAGCTCCTGTATCATGTCTGCACAGTCTCTGACCATCTCCTGTATCATATCCGCAGAGTCTCTGACCATCTCCTATATCATGTCTGCAGTCTCTGGGGGGGGGGGGAGGGCTACAGAGGAGTCAAGAGAGGGAGCGCTGCCAGGACGGGGGTCACGTGAGGCGTCAGATCTGTGTAGACTGTGGAGAGGATAATATAGGATGAAACCGGAGCCACCAAGCTGAAGCCCAGAGGGGACCGTCTGACTGAGCCCTGAAAGGTGCACCTGAGAGAAGGTCAGTGACAGCGCTGCAAGGAAAGTCTGAGGGGGATCATTCATGTAAGGGGGGAGTGAATACAGTAAGGTAAGATGGCACTGATATAAAAGTTCCCCCTGATATCAGTAACACCCGCCCCTGCTTACCTTAGTGCATTTACTCTGTGGAAGGTGGCCTGTGGTCACCAAAGTCCCCTCCATATCAGAGTTCCCGTTTTAAATGCAAGTTGGAACTCTGCAGACCCTGATGTAAAGGGGAGCTCTGATGTAAAAAGGGGATGCTGTGCACTCTGATATAAGGTGATTTCTGGTCACCACATCAGAGTTCCCCTTTACACCAGTCTGCAGCATTCCTATTTACATCAAATTTCCCCTTGCACTGTAAGGGGGAATCGGGCAGACTCTGATGTAAGGGGGAACCCTGTGGTGGGTTATATTAACCTGACCTTCATGTAAATGGAGAGATATGTTTTTTGACTTTTGTTATAACTTAAACACATTGCTAGTAGCAGCTGCACAAATTGTATCTATATTTGTGTGGGTGTAATGAAAAAATAATAATTATATATATATATATATATAATATATATATATAAATATAATATATATATATATATATATATATATATATATATATATATATATATATATATACACACATATCCTATGTTTAAGGATATTTGATTAAAGAACAATTGGTTAGAGAAAATTTTAGAAACTGAATTCATAGTTCATAGTACTTAACGCTCTTAATATAGGTGATTTATACAGTTCATTTTTTATCGCTTGAATTATTTTTCCCATTATGGGCATGAATGGGGCCTCATGTCTAAGTTTTTTTTGGAGGCTTGTGGGCTTATACAAGAAGTCGTTTTAAGTAAAGTAAACAGGAATTACAAAATGCTTTAAAATTTCCAACCAATCACATTTTTACATATTACAGTTGGTTAGAAGATTGTTGATTGGTTGTCATACTTTGCAACACTTTTCATATGTCATTTCATGACATTCCACATGTCCATTTCCCTTTAACTCCCAGCTGATTTTCTTATATAGAGGTTTGCATTGTAAAATGTTCTTACCAGGGTTGTCGCAACTGTTTCAGCAGTCTCTTTTTCATTATCCCCTCCCTATGAAACAGAAAAAAAACTATAACTACTTGCTGTTTTAAGACTTCTTTAACATTTTATTTCCAGTACAATGATCATGGCATTTAAAATACAGGTACTCCACACTTAACGACAAGGTCGTTAAACAAATTGGTTGTTAAACAAGGAGTCTACAGCATTCTAACTACTGTACTGTACTATATTGTGAAAAAAAAAAGGTCTAAACACAAAACTCCAGCTCAATAACGATGTTTTAATTTGCATAAGTACAGAACACAAACGAAAATTCTGTACTGTACAATACAATGATGTATAGCGCATCGTTCGGGTGGGGAGAGATGGTCATTATTCCGAGTGGTTGTTAAACAGTTAAGTTGTGAAACGAGGAGTATCTGTACCGGTAATAGACTTATTTCCTTTTTTCACATGATTTATAGAGAAAATCAAGGTTACAGTGAATCGAACTTGGCCATCAATGTTTCTAAAACAACAACAATGCTGAAATGCAGGCATCAAAATGTTTCTTTCAGCACCATTGTCAGCCTTAGATCTTTGCTTTTGTCTCTGTTGAACCCCTTTGGATCCTGAGCTCAGGCTGTACACGAGGCCTTGACATCAGTCTATTGAAATTATACCCTTCCTCTCCCAGCACAAAGCCCGCCCCCTGTTACTCATCTGAAAATGTCAGATCTCAAAGCCCAACTTCAGTTCATTTGAAAATTAAACCACCAGGGCAGGACTTAAAGGATAAGTTCACCTTTGGGAACATGTTCCATGTTCTATACATTATTAGGGTGGAACATGTAACATATTGCTGCTCCTGCAGCTCTCCCCCAGATTCCCCCCATACCCGTGGCAGCAGGCTGGGGATCTTCTCCCTGCACCTGCTGTCACAATTTGCCGCCCACATGACTGCATCATTCATTCACAGCACTCTGTGAATGAATGCCTACAAGTACCGTCAGCCTTTGTGTGCACTCTGACTCTGCTGCACTGAAAGTTTACTTTTGTGGACTACAGAATATCTCTCCTCTATGTTTAGGAGGTGCAGTAAAGGGGACTTGTGCTGTGGTTTAAATCAACAGTGAACAGCCTAGGGTAGTGATGGCGAACCTTGGCATCCCAGATGTTTTGCAACTACATTTCCCATGATGCGCAGCTCATGCACTCTGCAGTGTAGTTGAGCATCATGGGAAATGTATTTCCAAAACATCTGGGGTGCCAAGGTTCGCCATCACTGGCCTAGGGTGACAAGACCGTTCCTCCGCAGATACAATATAGTGAGTGAGCATTGTCACCCTAGGACAGGAAGTTTGCTACTGGAAGAAACACCAGGTGAATATAAAGGAAAAAGCATGAAAAATAACACCAGGACTAAGGCCTCATGCACACGAGATGCTGTTAAACGCGTGTTCAGAGGCAGTTGGACACTTTTTTCTACTGCACCTGAACGCATGAAATGTTATCCTATGTGTCCATGTACACAGTCTAGTTTTTTTCCCGTTTTTATGCAGTTGCATTTAACCTCGTTTTTTCCAGAAGCAAAAAAATGTGTTCAGACCCTTTGCTTTTCCACGTTTCTGACGCAAAACGCAGCTAAACGCGGCTAAACGCAGTCACCTGCGTTTAGCCGCGTTTGCGTTTATACGCCTTTTTAAACGAACCCAATTTTTTGGACCCAGAAAACTCAGAAATATTAAAAAAAAAATATCATGTTTGTAAAATATATACTCACTAATGCATACATGTTTGTGACATTCGCTGTGCCATCAACTGATGGGTCCAATATCGACAAGCTCTGATACTGGACTCTCATGCAAATTTGTAACAACGTTGCTGCCTCATCAAGAGCAACAACAGGAGCATTTCCTGACATATATTCAATATGGGATCCATTCCAAAAAAAAAAACACAGGAAGAGAGGCAAATGCAAGTGTACAACGGCTCTCTCTGCTGCTGCTGCTCACTCTGATCAAAATGGCAGAAATAGTTAATAATACATGCTTTCTGAGCTTGGAGAGGGTCTATATGATGTTATCTTTACAAATGTAATAGACGCAAACAAGGCTAAACGCCACTAAACGTGGCTAAGCGCGGCATGAAAACACAGCAAAACACGCGTTTTTAAACGCAGGTTTCTGCTTTTTAAAACATGCGTTCAGCAGAGTTTGCATCTGCGTCTCGTGTGCATAGGGCCTTAATCTCTGCTTGGGCAGAACTGGAAGCCCCGTGTACAGACTGGGCACACAATACAAAGTGCTCCACAGGAACACAGAGATCAAATTGAAGACTATCCCAGGTTCTTGTCCCCACATGGTGCCAGCTTCTCAGCACTGATCTTACCTTAGACACCTAAATTGTATTTATGCGGCTCATCTAAGCCTGGTTTAATTAACCAATAGAAGTAAATCAGTTTTATAGGAATACAAATTGAATGCAGAAATGAACTCATTCTTACACAGTGAACAATTACAATACTCTTGCCAGTTTGGGAAATATCCCACTCATTCTTATTCATTAAATAGTGAAGTTGCTTATCAAAATTCAACAGTTCAGAGCTGTGTTATTCCCCGATATTTCCATTTTTGGTGGATGCCGGAGAGTGGAACCATCTAAAAAAATTCTATTTCAGATCATATGACATATTACCTTACAATAACCAGCCTTCAGATGTTCTACTTGACCTGGAGCGAGATTCTGAAATGAAATAGAACAGTTCACAAAACAATTCCCATCCATTAAAGGAGATCTATGGTCACAGTATACACTTTCATTTTATAACATCAGCATTGTAATAGCAATACAAACAATTGTTATTTCTGTCAATCCAATATAAGATGGTCCCCGGGTTACAAACGAGATAGGGACTGTAGGTTTGTTCTTAAGTTGAATCTGTTTGTAAGTCGGAACAGGTACATTTAAGAGTAGCTCCAGCCAAAAAAACTATTTTAAAGCTTTTTGGAGAACATAGAGAAGGGTCATCACCCCTGTAACATTTGTTTTGCTGTCTGTGCCCCTGTTCAGAAGATTTCACCTCACCTTCTGTCCCAATGAAAATTGGATTTGGAAAATTTTGGGTTGTTAGGGAAACATGGACTGGTGATAAAGCATCAGTGGAGACACCTTTTTTTCCCATATTAACTCTTACAGGAGTGAATTTCCCTTCCTAGGGGTAGATTTCCTCTCACTTCCTGTTGTCTCCCTCCGTTTGTAAGTAGGAGTCGTTTGTAAGTCGGATGTTTGTAAGTCGGGGACCCCCTGTACCTAAAGAATCTCCTAAGATGTTGTGAGTGCTGCCTGTCTGCTGGCCATGACTTTCCACAACTTGCTGGATTCCCTGCATGCTTTGCAGCTTCTCCTCTGCCCCTTACTTTTAATTTCCAAGAACTACATGTAGCAGTAATTCCTGCACTGACTCCGCCTCCTTAACCGCTTGCCGACTGTAAACTGTATATATACAGCGGCAGAATCACATACCTGTACGTGCTTCTGCACTTCCGGGTCTGGGGTGCACATGTGTGCCACCAGCAACCCGGTCCTGCTGTGATTGGACACAGCGGGAGCCAATCAGCAGGTCCAGCAGTCCCGATGTCTGCGATCATTCCTGAGAGAGACAAAACGGCGGTCTGTCGATGTAAACAAGGCAAATTGCCGTTCCTGGACAAGGGGAGGTAGAGATCCTGTGTTTCTTCTAAGCAGGAACACGGATCTCTGCCTTCTCATGGTAAAAGCACATCCCCCACAGTTAGAAATCACTCCCTAGGAACACTTTTAACCCTTTGATCGATCCTGATTTTAACCCCTTCCCTGCCAGTGTCATTAGTACAGTGACAGTGCAGTACATTTTTTTTAGCACTGATCACTGTAATAATGTCACTGGTCCTCAAAAAGTGTCACTTCGTGTCCAACTTGTCCGCCACAATGTCGTAGTCCCATTATAACTGATCGCCACCATTACTAGTAAAAAAATAAATAAAAATGCCGTAAATTTATCCCATAGTTTGTAGACGCTATAGCTTTTGCACAAACCAATCAATATACGCTTATTGGGATTTTTTGGGCCAAAAATATGTAGCAGAATACAAATTGGCCTAAATTGAGGAAGACATTTGATTTTTTCAATTTTTTTATTGAATTTGTTTTATAGCAGAAAGTAAGAAATATTGTTTTTTTTTTTTTTTAAATTGTCAGTCTTTTTTGTTTATAGCGCAAAAAAAAAAAAAAAAAACACAGGAGGTGATCAATCACTACCAAAAGAAAGATCTATTTGTGGGGAGAAAAAAAGGACATACTTTTTTTTTGGTTACAGGGTCACACGACCGCTCAATTGTCAGTCAAATTAATGCAGTGCCGTATAGCAAAAAATAGCCTGGTCATGAAGGGGGTAAACCTTCCGGAGGGCAAATGGTTAAACTCCTCCTCTCAGAACCACTGTAGATCAGGATGCAGACTCTGAAATGTGTGACACAGCAGTGCCAACTCACAGGGCATAGTGAAAACGTGTCACAGAACTCAAGGAAGTAAATGTGTGGGGATCTTCACATAGTAAGTTTACAAACTTTAAGATACAATGAGGAAATTAATATGTGATTTTACATTTTGCTCAGAGATACGCATTCATTTTAAATAAGCACAAATAACAGTAGATGTAGTAGATTTATTTAGAGAAGAAAAAGTGTCTGAGACAAACTTTCTCTCAACTTTCACTCAAATGGAGCCAATCAGATTTAAGCCTGGGTTCACACTAGCGTGATCTCAGAGACTGCATGTGATTCGCACCCGTACCGCAGGTGACGATCACATGCGATTTCTGAGCAATGCAAGTTCAGCCATACATTTGTATGGCTAAACTCGCATTGGATTCGCAAAGAAAATAGTGCAGGGACTTGTTTTTACCCGCACTAGAATCAGATCGCATTGGGGGTTCTCACCTGTGAGATCCGATTCCTGTCCGAGTTCACAGTTCGATCTGAGAACTAAACTGGGGGTGTCATTGTTAATGACACCCGCAGCGGTTCGCACAAGGCAGTGTGAACTGCCTGCGGGAGAGGAGCGATGCGGGAATGAGCGATGGAATCGCGCTGGTTCCCGCATCGCACAAGTGTGAACCCAGGGTAAATCTCCATTTTTAAGCTATGTGGAAAATAAATGAAAGAAACTGATTGTAATGGACAAGCTGAGATAAAACTTGTCTCATACACTTTTTATTACCCTTTATTACCCTTTGTGACAGTTCTGTGCCTTGTCACTGTGTTAGAAGGGTTACATGTCATCCAGGGGTCCTACTTATACAGATTTAGGGGCTCTGGGATGTCTGTTCTGGATGCACATTTTACAGGAACACAGCATCCTGATTTTTGTAGGTGTGCACAACCCTTTTAGTGAAGGGGCTCTCTGTAATTCTGGGCTCCCTTGGAGACAAGCTGCGACAGGAGCAATGTATGTGTATGTGTGTATGTGTGTATGTATGTGTGTAAGTACGTAAGTATGTATGTATGTATGTGTGTGTATGTGTATGTGTGTATGTATGTATGTATGTATGTATGTGTGTGTATGTGTGTAAGTAAGTATGTATGTATGTGTGTATGTATATATGTATGTGTGCATGTATGTATGTATGTGTGTAAGTACGTATGTATGTATGTATGTATGTGTGTGTATGTGTGTAAGTATATATGTATGTGTGCATGTATATGTGTATGTATGTATGTGTGTGTGTAAGTATGTCTGTATGTGTGTATGGAAGTATGTGTGTATGTATGTGTGTAAGTATGTATGTACAGTGGTGTGAAAAAGTGTTTGCCCCCTTCCTCATTTCCTGTTCCTTTGCAAGTTTGTCACACTTATGCCGCGTACACACGAAGGGACAATCCCGCGGGATTATCCTCTGGACTGAAGTCCAGCGGATAATCCCCTCGTGTGTGGGCGCCGGCGGACTTTTTGGCGCCAAAGTCCGGTGGACTTTTTGGCGCCAAAGTTTTAAGTTTTGTTTTAAAATTATCCGCTGGACTTGGCAGTCCAGCGGACAATCCCGCCGTTAGTGGGCAAGTCCGCGGGACTTTTGAAATGAACGGACTTGCCGCTCATCGGCAAGTCCGTTCATTTAGCACGTGACTTCAGGTTACGTAGCTAGCGTAGGCAGTTACTGCCGCCGCGCTAGCTCCGTGACCTGGCATGGATTTAAAGGGAATCCCCACGCCGAAAAAACGGCGTGGGGGTTCCCCCCAAATCCAAGTCAGACCCTCATCCGAGCACGCAGCCTGGCAGGCCAGGAAAGGGGTGGGGACGAACGAGCGCCCCCCCTCCTGAGCCGTACCAGGCCGCGTGCCCTCAACATGGGGGGTGCCCTGGGGAAAGGGGGGCCGTGCGGCCCCCCCACCCCAAAGCACCTTGTCCCCATGTTGATGAGGACAAGGGCCTCTTCCCGACAACCCTGGCCGTTGGTTGTCGGGGTCTGCGGGCGGGGGCTTATCGGAATCTGGGAGCCCCCTTTAATAAGGGGGCCCCCAGATACCGGCCCCCCACCCTATGTGAATGAGTATGGGGTACGATGTACCCCTACCCATTCACCTAAGGTGTAAAATGTAAAGTACAAAAACACACACACTTTTGAAAAAATATTTTATTGCACTGCTCCGGGGGTCTTCTTCCGTCTTGGGGGTCTTCTCGCCGGACTCCTCCGCTCTCTTCTGCTCTTTTACCTAGCTCTTTCACGAGCGGGGGGAGTCCGGCTACCTTCTTCGTCGTCGCCGCCGTCGTCGTCTGGGGGTCTCGATCCGCCTTCGGGGGTCTTCCGGGGTCTCTTCTGTTCTTGCGGCGGTCGTCGTCTTCCGCGCCGCCGGCGCCTTCTCCTTCTTCTTGTCCTTCTTCTTGTTCTTCTTCTTCCGATGTTGACCCGTCGCTGTCTCTGCCCGGAATGCCTGTGCCGCTCTGCGCTCGGACTTATATAGGGACATGGGGGACAGGGTCACATGTTCATGTCACATGGTGACCCCGCCCCCTTGCGATGTCACAGTCCCAGCATCCTCCGGGACTGTGACAACACAAGGGGGCGGGGTCACCATGTGACATGTGCATGTGACCCTGTCCCCCATGCCCCTATATAAGTCCAAGCGCAGAGCGGCACAGGCATTCCGGGCAGAGACAGCGACGGGTCAACATCGGAAGAAGAAGAAGAACAAGAAGGACAAGAAGAAGAAGAAGGCGCCGGCGGCGCGGAAGATGACGACCGCCGCAAGAACAGAAGAGACCCCCGGAAGACCCCCGAAGGCGGATCGAGAACCCCAGACGGCGACGACGACGAAGAAGGTAGCCGGACATCCCCCGCTCGGTAAAAGAGCTTGGTAAATGGCGGGGGAGTCCGGCGAGAAGACCCCCAAGACGGAAGAAGACCCCCGAAGGTGGATCGAGACCCCCAGACGGCGGCGACGACGAAGAAGGTAGCCGGACTTCCCCCGCTCGGTAAAAGAGCTTGGTAAATGGCGGGGGAGTCCGGCGAGAAGACCCCCAAGACGGAAGAAGACCCCCGGAGCAGTGCAATAAACTATTTTTTCAAAAGTGTGGGTGTTTTTTTTTACTTTACATTTTACACCTTAGGTGAATGGGTAGGGGTACATCGTACCCCATACTCATTCACATAGGGTGGGGGGCCGGTATCTGGGGGGCCCCCTTATTAAAGGGGGCTCCCAGATTCCGATAAGCCCCCGCCCGCAGACCCCGACAACCAACGGCCAGGGTTGTCGGGAAGAGGCCCTTGTCCTCATCAACATGGGGACAAGGTGCTTTGGGGTGGGGGGGCTGCACGGCCCCCCTTTCCCCAGGGCACCCCCCATGTTGAGGGCACGCGGCCTGGTACGGCTCAGGAGGGGGGGGCGCTCGTTCGTCCCCACCCCTTTCCTGGCCTGCCAGGCTGCGTGCTCGGATGAGGGTCTGACATGGATTTGGGGGGAACCCCCACGCCGTTTTTTCGGCGTGGGGATTCCCTTTAAATCCATGCCAGCTTGCGGAGCTAGCGCGGCGGCATTTACTGCCTACGCTAGCTACGTAACCTGAAGTTACGTTCGAAATGAACGGACTGCTCCGTGTGTGGGCAAGTCCGTTCATTTTCAAAAGTCCCGTGGACTTTTGGCCGGCGGATTATCCGCTGGAGAAGTCCGTGCGTGTGTGGGCAAGTCCACACGCTCGAAAGTCCAGCGGACCCAGCTGGAAAGTCCCGCGGGATTGTCCGCTGGACTAGGTCCGCACGTGTGTACGCGGCATTAAGTGTTTCGGAACATCAAACCAATTTAAACAATAGTCAAGGACAACACAAGTAAACACAAAATGCAATTTGTAAATGAAGGTGTTTATTATTAAAGGTGAAAAAAAATCCAAACCATCATGGCCCTGTGTGAAAAAGTGATTGCCCCCTAAACCTAATAACTGGTTGGGCCACCCTTAGCAGCAACAACTGAACCAAGCGTTTGCGATAACGTGCAATGAGGCTTTTACAGCGTCCTGGAGGAATTTTGGCCCACTCATCTTTGCAGAATTGTCCTAATTCAGTTACATTAGAGGGTTTTCGAGCATGAACGGCCTTTTTAAGGTCATACCACAACATCTCAATAGGATTCTGGTCAGGACTTTGGCTAGGCCACTCCAAAGTCTTCATTTTGTTTTTCTTCAGCCATTCGGTGGTGGACTTGCTGGTGTGTTTAGGATCATTGTCCTGCTGAAGAACCCAAGTTCGTTTCAGCTTGAGTACACGAACAGATGGTCCGACATTCTCCTTCAGGATCTCTTGGTAGACAGCAGAATTCATAGTTCCTTTTATCACGGCAAGTCTTCCAGGTCCTGAAGCAGCAAAACAGCCCCAGACCATCACACTACCACCACCGTATTTTACTGTTGGTATAATGTTCTTTTTCTGAAATGCAGTGTTCCTTCTACGCCAGATATACTTGGACACACACCTTCCAAAGAGTTCCACTTTTGTCTCATCGGTCCACAGAATGTTGTCCCAAAAGTCTTGGGGATCATCAAGATGTGTTGTGGAGAAATTGAGACGAGCTTTGATGTTCTTTTTGCTCAGCAGTGGTTTTCTCCTTGGAACTCTGCCATGCAGGCCATTTTTGCCCAGTCTTTTCCTGATGGTGGAGGCATGAACGCTGACCTTAACTGAGGCAAGTGAGGCCTGCAGTTCCTTGGACGTTGTTGTGGGGTCTTTTGTGACCTCTTGGATGAGTCGTCACTGCGCTCTTGGGGTGATTTTGGGTGGCCGGCCACTCCTGGGAAGGTTCACCACTGTTCCATGTCTTCGCCATTTGTGGATAATGGCTCTCACTGTGGTTCGCTGGATTCCCAAAGCTTTGGAAATGGCTTTATAACCCTTTCCAGACTGATAGATCTCAATTACTTTCTTTCTCAATTGTTCCTGAATTTCTTTGGGTCTCGGCATGATGTGTAGCTTTTAAGGATCTTCTGGTGGACCTTACTGTGTCAAGCAGCTCCTATTTAAGTGATGCCTTGATTGTGAACAGGTGTGGCAATAATCAGGCCTGGGTGTGGCTAGAGAAATTGAACTCAGGTGTGGACAACCACAGTTATAGTATGTTTTAACAAGGGGGGCAATCACTTTTTCACACAGGGCCATGATGGTTTGGATTTTTTTTCACCTTTAATAATAAACACCTTCATTTACAAATTGCATTTTGTGTTTACTTGTGTTGTCCTTGACTATTGTTTAAATTGGTTTGATGTTCCGAAACACTTAAGTGTGACAAACATGCAAAGGAACAGGAAATGAGGAAGGGGGCAAACACTTTTTCACACCACTGTATGTGTGTAAGTAAGTATGTATGAACAGGCATACCCCACTTTTAAGTACACGATGTGGTTTATTTACTAAAGCCGGAAAGTGCAAAATCAGGCTCACTTCTGCATAGAAACCAATGAGCTTCTAACCCCAGCTTGTTCAATTAAGCTTTGGTAATAAAACCTGGAAGCTCATTGGTTTCTATGCAGACGTAAGCCTGATTTTGCACTTTCCAGCTTTAGTAAATAATCCCCATTGTGTACCGTACTTAAAAGGGGGGTATGCCCGTATATGTGTATGTATGTATGAACAAACATTGGGAGATTGTTTGTTCTAGCCTCAAGGAGAGGCCATCTGAGCCGACTGTCGCCTCAGAGGTATTGAGAGATAGTGGGGATGATTTACTAAAACTGGAGCGTGCAAAGTCTGGTGCTTCTAGCTTCAATTTGTTCGGTTAACCACTTCAGCTCTGGATGCCTGTCATCTCTCCCGCATTCACAGATTGTGTTACAAGACGTGTAATCAGTGTAAGAATTTCTCAATAGAGGAGGAGGAAGGAAAGGTAGAAAAAGTTTCTACCTTTCCTTCCTCCCTCCTCCTCTATTGAGAAGTTCTTACACTGATTACACGTCTTGTAACACAATCTGTGAATGCGGGAGAGATGACAGGCATCCGTGCAGTGGAGATTTCTCCAGGTTCAAGCTGTCTACACAATCTGGGACATCCTTTGTTATAGAGGAGGTGAACTTCTTCCAACCATTCCCTAATTGTGGGAGCGGTGGCATTTCTCCATCGTCTAGGGATCACTGCCTTTACGGCTGTGAGTAAGAATCTGATCTGGATATCGGGTGTGAGTTGCTAGTCATTTCCCATATTGAATATTCATCCTCTGGCTGGTTGGTCCTCAATCCTGGAAGCGAGGCTATTACCCAATAGATGGATTAAGGCATTTACCTATGTCTATGAGGTAAGAGTTCTAAGAGCACATTGAATAGATGTTTACTATTGGAACTACAGTCAACATTTCACAGTCGGGATTTTGCTGGGAAGAATTCATTCACTTTTGATTTTTTGCACTGAATTTTTTTGCACTGAGCGTTTGCACAGAACTTTTTGCACTTTATATATCGGACTGTATTGGATGGACTTATACCATTTATTTATTAATCATATATTGTTTATTTCTATTCTTGATTAATTATTTATACGTGGATATTATTATTGTTATTATATTTTCCTACTATAGGACTATATATCAAACATCAACATTATATACCAACACTATTAGGTTGTTTTTGATCACTTAGGTTATGCGCAGGATCATTTATATATTATATATATCATTTACCATGCCCGAGGGACCCGCAGGCTCGATATCCGCCGGTCTCCCGGCGATCATGTCACTGAGCCGCAGAACGGGGAAGTGCCTATGTAAACAAGACATTTCCCCGTTCTGCCTTGTGACATGACAGAGATCTACTGCTCCCTATCATCGATAAATGACAATGGTCCCAAAAATGTGTCAAAAATGTCCGATGTGTCCGCCATAATGTCGCAGTCACAATAAAAATCGCTGATCGCCGCCATTATTAGTAAAAAAAAAATTATTAATAAAAATGCTACTTTTGCGCAAACCAATCAATAATCGCCTATTGCGATTTTCTTTACCAAAAATATGTAGAATACGTATCGGCCTAAACTGAGGAAAAAACATTTTTTTTTTTATATATTTTTGGGGGATATTTATTATAGCAAAAAGTAAAAAATAATGCATTTTTTTTCAAAATTGTCGCTCTTTTTTTGTTTATAGCGCAAAAAATAAAAACCGCAGGGGCAATCAAAAACCACCAAAAGAAAGCTCTATTTGTGGGAAAAAAGGACGTCAATGTTTGTTTGGGATAAAAATTGGTGTATACTAAAGCGCTGATATATAATTTAAAAGCCCCAAATCTAATAGAATAAAATAAGATTACTAAATGAAATGCTGCTACCATTAAAAAGTGTTCCCACACTTGGAAATAGGTGAAAGATATACAAATATACGTGACCTGTGATGCAACGCGTTGGGAGGAGGAGCTTAGGTGATGGCTTGAGCATCAGGAAGATTTCAAAGAATCACCTATAATTGTACCGGCAACATTAAGGGAAGTTTTTGTTTCTTTCTTCCTATATATTTATAAATACCATTACCGAAGTGGCAACATTTTATATTTATATTTTCCAAAAAGCAGTCTTTTTGCTTTTTGTTTCTCTAAACAGTGGGAGTTTAAACCAGCTGTCTTAATTGTTATTATCAGTAATGCACCACTGCACTTTTAAAACACCAATCGCCTGGTGTATATGTTTATCTGGTTATCGTAGCAAACAGATTGCAGACAATAGGATTGTATGGTGTATGGCACCAACCTTACAATTAGAGTAATCGCCTGGTGTATCTGCATATTGTTGCAATTAGATTGTATTCAACACTAATTGTCTGGTGTATGGTACCATTCTTGTAATCAGAGCACCTGTTGCTACGCCAGAGTTCTTTCACTCTTTCTAACACAGGACACAATTCCCAATCATCTTGATTGCTATCACTGAATCGTCGTTCAACTTTTTTTCATTTTACCAACACAACAAATACTTTCACCTATTAAATAAGATTTTATATGCACGTTTGGCATTTCTTTTATAATAAGGATCACATACTCACATATTAATTTATATACAAGGATTGTATATTTTATTTCACACACCTCCAGCACAATATATACGGAGTGTATATAGATTTTTTTATCACTTGTGCACTATTGACCACAATTGACATTGTGGCAATAATTATTTTTAAAGATCTATGCTCACATAATTAAGGTTGAATTGCGCACCATTTATACGCAATTTTGTTTGGGAGCCACGTCGCACGACCGCGCAATTGTCAGTTAGAGCGACGCAGTGCCGAATCGCAAAAAGTGGTCTGGTCTTAAGCCAGCAAAATGGTCCGGTCTGAAAGTGGTTAATCATGTAGGTTAATGTAGTGGTTAATCTGGTTGGTCGCAACTAAACGCCTGTTTTTAAACGCATACTTTTAGACAGGTTAATCTGGTTGGTCGCAAGCTGGTTGGTAAGTAGAGCTTGGAATTTTTCCAAGGATTTTTCCTTGGCTTTTGTTTGATATGCGGTGCCTTCCAATGCTCCTTGCTGCAAAGGCCAGTTATAGGTGAGGGCAGTGGCACATTTTTTTGTATGCAATTTTACATTTGGCATGTTTGATATCCGTTCACTTGAAACAGTCTAATCTTTAAAATTTTACCAAAATTTAAAAATTGGGTTCGTCTGCATTAATATAAATGTTATTATATTTTTTGCTGAAAATATGTGTTTGATAAACAGTTGTGCAAATATTGTGCAACCTAAAAATTGCAACTACTATCTTTTTATTCTACAAGGCCACTGCCTTCAGAAAATATATACTATTAAGTAAATGTATTGCCAAAAATGCAGATTTTCGCATGAGTACAAAAAATGAAAGAAGTAGTTAAATAAAAGTGGGCCAGAAGCCTTAAAAAAATGGTACTTCCCTGGCTGGTCTGAACTGATATAAAGCACTACATTAGAGTGACCCCCCCCTCCCCCCCCCCCCCCCACCCCCCCCCCCCCCCCCCCCCCCCCCCCCCCCCCCCCCACACACACACACAATATCACACCTTATTTCGACATTGGTCATACAATAAAAACATTTACTTCACCCAGTATAATTGCATTTCAATAATTACTTTATACCATGCTAAAGCTAAAGTCCAGCCTAAAATCGTTTTCAGCTACCAAACAATTTGCAATTGTGTTCATCCAATGTTTGATTGCAGACAACCCTAGCTAAGCTATAAAGCTTGGTAAATAATCTGCTACAATTTGCAGTTATCACTGTCATCACTTTTCTCCTTCCCTCTGTAAATGTGTTCAAAATGTTGATTGACAGCACTGGGCAAATCAAAAGCACTCTGATTGGTTCAATGTGCTGCCCTTCCCTCTCTTCCTGTGTGAGTGCTGCAGGAGGCTCAGATCAGCACAGAATCAGAAATGTTACTAGTGGGATGTGAAAACTTGAACTAACATTTTTGACTAAATAGTGTGTGTTATATCTGTCTGGAGTTCAGCTTGATTAAAAAAGCAAGAACATTTATTATTATATTCATTACTCTGCGTGATAAATCTGTAGAAATCGCTTCAGTAACAATCTTAGGCTGTGTTTAGTATTAGACAAATATCCAAATGGAATGTAAAAGTTCACTTTCTGGCCCCAAAGCAACCAATAATATTAAAAAATGAAATAATTCATTCCCTATTCTATGCAATGTTTTATATATATATATATATATATATATATATATATATATATATATATATATATATATATATATATATATATATATATATACACACACAGTATATAGTCTATGTTTTGCTGCCATTTCTAATTTACAGACATTATATATATATATACATACCCCAAGAGCATTCTGGACACATTTTGATTGCAAATGTCTACCAACCTATTGAAGAATATTATTTCTAATTAATATATATGTACAGGTAATTAAAGTAATATTTTAAGTAATTATGTAAACCTACATATAATACTGTAAACAGACATGCATAGGTAAAATGCTATTTTTTGTTATAGTTACTTATAATTCAATACAATAATGTACCAAATAATAGTAATAAAAAATGACCAAGCATTATATAAGAAATAATATTATATTTAACAAATAAAATGCTTCAGTAGTTACCGGTATTATACAGTTTTGACCTTACCACTAAACAAAGGGCGTCTGCAAAGGGTTTAGCCATTCCCATTGATTCCTAAAAAACAAAAAATTATTACAATAAAACACCAAACTATTTCTCACTGGGCACAGTAATATTTCCATTGACCATGTACCCCAAACTCCCACACCTCACTCTTTCCACATATACACCAGCTACATGAATTGTGTACTCATCACTCAACTTTATCCCTTTACACAGCCCCAGGAGGAAGCCCTGGCCCAGATGGATTCCCTATTATATATTATAAAAAGTTCTCCAAGCAACTAGTACCCAGATTATGCAAATACTTCAATGCAATAGGGAAAAGCGAGAAATTTAGAGACGAGACACTACTGGCACATATTACTTTGATCTTGAAAGAGGGGAAAGACCCGATGGCAGTTGAAAGTTATAGGCCAATCTCCTTATTAAATTCTGATATAAAGATATTTGCAAAAATAATTGCTGGGAGATTGAAGTCATATCTGCCAGAATGGATACATAAGGATCAAGCTGGGTTTGTGCAAGGGAGGGAAGGAAGAGACAACTCGTTGAAGTCAATAATGTTGATCCAAGAAGCTGGCAGGAGAGACGCACCCTCAGTCCTTATGTCAATTGACGCCGAAAAGGCCTTCGACCGGGTCAATTGGGTATTTTTACTCGAAGTATTGAGTTACATGGGACTGAGCGGTAGGATGATGAAGTGGGTTGAGGCACTATACCAGCATCCGACAGCGAGAATAAGAGTTAACGGCACCCTGTCTTCTCCCCTCGACTTGTTTAATGGGACAAGACAGGGTTGCCCACTCTCCCCACTTTTATTTATAATCACCCTGGAACCCTTACTGACGGCGATACGCAGAAACCCGGATAACCAGGGTACCCGAGTTGGGGATAGGGAGTACAAAGTATCGGCATTTGCAGACGACTTGTTGCTCTATATCTTCAACCCTAGATTATCAATCCCAATGGTCATGAAAGAATTAAAATACTATGGTAAACTATCGAACTTTAAAGTTAACATGTCTAAATCCGAGATATTAAATTTAACAGTACCAATACAAGAACAGAGTGCCATCCAATCTAAATTTCAATTTAAATGGTGTAAAAATGAACTTAGCTATCTGGGAATAAAATTAACGCCCCAAGTGGAGAACCTCTATAACCATAATTGTATCCCGTTGCTGAATAAAATCAAAGAGCAGCTCAGAGGAATGCAATACAAAGCCCTCTCGTGGATTGGAAAGATAAACGCAGTCAAAATGTTTATCCTTCCCATATTTATTTATACTTGCCAAATGATCCCAATATTTCTCCCACAGCCATATTTAAGGAAAATAAAGTCAATGATAATAAAATTCATCTGGGCACGCAAACGGGCACGTATCGCATTCGATACATTAGTTAGAGAAAAAGGAAGAGGGGGGCTAGCTGCCCCGGACTTTAAAAAGTACTACGAGGCCACCGCAATCTCCAGAATAATAGATTGGAGTCACAACTATGAGGAGAAAAGTTGGGTGGAGTTAGAAAAAAAGTTGAGTAGAACAAGAATAGGAGAAATTATATGGATACCGGCACACTATCGACAATTAGGCCCAAACACAACCACACTCACAAAACACTCACTAAAAATTTGGGATGCAGTACACAAAAGACACAATTGGGACTATAACTCCCCATTAATTCCACTATTAGATACAAATTTTTTCCCCCCTGGAAAGGAGGAATATATATATTTTAGCAGATGGTCCAATAAAGAGAATCTAAGATTAATAGATGTGATGGAAGGGAATAGAATGAGCACCTACAACGAGATTACTAGGAAGTGGGGACACAGAGCACTAGATAAGTGGCGATACACTCAAATACTACACTTTACACATATACTCCCAAAACCTCTACGGGGCAAGAAAGAACTTAGACCTTTAGAAAAATTAATAGAATCCCCCAATAGTCGTGAGAAGAGGATCTCAAAGACATATAAAATCTTGCTGCGGGAGGTGGAACACGAATACCCGGCGTACCTAGGGAGATGGGAAAGTGAAATTGGCCCCTTAAACACCGATGAACAGAAGAACAAGATTTTAGGAAGTGTCTTCCTCTCAAAAGATATACAATCAGTAGAAATGTCTTACAAACTTCTAGCCAGGTGGTATGTAACCCCTCTAGGAGCCAACGCCATAAGTGGAGATAATTCTCCAAACTGTTGGCGAGGGTGCAATACTCCGGGGTCCTTCTCACACCTGTGGTGGTACTGAACCGAAAATAAAAAAATATTGGGAGCAAATAATAGAAATAATTTTTAATATAACACAAGTTAGAGTGAAGAGTTTCCCCTGGGTATGTCTTTTCCACCACACGGAGAGGGGAAGGGGACAAAATGGGAGGAACCTTATCCTTTACTTGCTAAACGCAGCTAAAGCTTTAATCCCTTGCTATTGGAAATCCCAGGAAACACCCTCAATGAAAGAGTGGGTAGAGAGGGTGGAGAGGACAAGAATAATAGAACAATCTATATATAACTTAGAGAATTTAGAAGAAAAATATCAGAGGACATGGCAACATTGGATTGAGTTCAGGAAAACAGAACAATATTTGATGATAATGGAAGAAAATACTGTGGTGAATGGGAGGGGGTGAGCGAGACGGGGTAGGTGTCAAATTTTTTTATTTTTTTTTGGCCTTTAGAGGGGGAGGGGGGGGAGGTATGGGGAAAAATGCACTCTGATTAGATGCAATTGTTGACTGCAGGACTGTAAATATGATGTACTACTTGAAAATATCAAAATAAAGAATATATAAAAAAAAAAAAAACTTTATCCCTTTACTATCTTCAGAGAGGTTCTCTTCATAATGGAAAACAAGTAAAAAGAAAGGTTTGATGAACTATCAGAATAGGGCCTGTGTCCTGACAAATTACGCAACTGGGCAGAATATCAAACCACGTCACTTCCGGTTTCTTAAAACCCACAGTAATTGCAGATTTTGAGGAATTTGTGTTTGGACACAACAGCGGGAACTGAGTGCAGTCAGGTAAAGGAACATTTGGGTGTGTTCACAGCACAGCGGCTAAAGGCCTTGGAGGCGGCCATTTTGTTGGTTAGTGTTGGAATGGAGTAACAATCTCTGCTCATAATACCGTGCACCGGACTACATTTTGTTGCTGCTCTTATATCAAAACACGTATTCCTCATCATATGAAATTACTTCATAGAAATCTGCAATTAATCATGTTTTAAATAAACCGGAAGTGACATGGTTCGATATTCTGTCGAGTTGCCTATTTTGTCAGAACACCTGGACAGTAACTGAGGGGAAATCTTCCAATTTGGACACTAGTTCTGGTGACCTTGGTGACAACCTGGTCTTTGGAGGGGTTTTCACTCACTTTCTGTTTTAACTAAGGGAAAGGAAGTGAAAGGAAATCTCCCTAAAGTGACTCCTTTCAAAATTACACTCACATGTCATTCGACAAAGTGGAACAATCTCAGATTTTATTAGGATATATGCGAGTGATGCAGAGGCATGGACGGCTTAAAGTATGTTTACACTCTTGTAGCCAAATGAGGATAATACCTACTTTATATTTGTTACGTTGTGGCGAAACTACCAGGGTCGCAGCAGTCGTACTTGCAACTGGGCCCACTGTGGGGGGGCCCTTCCGTTCCGCCACTGTGGGATGGGGATGGCCGCAACTGTCCACCTGTATGCCACCTATCCTACTTAGATAGAGTGCAGGAGAAGGAGCTTTCTGCTCTTCGAGGAGACCACGTTAGCAAAAGGAATCCCTGGGGCATGTGAAGGAAGAATCAACTAGCACAATGAGCGAGCAAGCAATTACCACTACAACCGCTTACTGATAGGGATGAGAGCAGTTGTGATTGGGGGATGGGTAGGAATGAAATGAGTGGCAAAGGCTCTGCCACTCATCTCATCCCTATACTCCCTCACCCAATCACCACTAATCTTATTACTATCCCCCCACCATCACTGCAACTGGTCTTATCTCTATCCCCCCACCACCACTGGTCTCGTCTCTATCCCCCACCACCACTGGTCTCGTCTCTATCCCCCCACCACTACTGTCTCATCCCTATCCCCCTCACCACCACTTCCACTAATCTCCTCCCTATCCCCCCACCACCACTTCCACTGGTCTCATCTCTATCCCCCCCACCACCACCACTGGTCTCATCCCTATCCCACTCACCCCCACTGCCACTACCACTGAGTAGGTAAGTATGGCATGTTTATAATAACAACAAAAAACTGAAGCTTTAATATTACATTAATATTTCTTAATGGACCAATTTACAAATCAAATACGCTGAGTTAATATAAATTATTAAAATTAAAATTAAATGCATATGTTTTGGGGTATTTTGGACTACTAAAGAACTTAAAACAGAAGTCTATCCAAAGCTTGTTTGGCTGTACTTCTCCTGTGTATCACAGCAGTGCAGTTCATTTTGCAGTTCGTTTTGCACTCCTGTGACCAGTTTTCAGCAGAGACTGGGCTAAAGTCCGCTCTCTGCTGACATCACATATTTCAGTCCAGGCACCGCATCATCCTGACAATGGGAGTCTGGATCTGCCAGGTGCCTGGACTGACACCCGTCTCAGCCTCTCAGCGAGCTGCAGGGAGTCTGAGACGGCTGCTCCGCCTCCTCCACAGCTCAACGCTCCAGTGAGTGAAGAGGAAGCAGAGCGGAGAGCTGTGACTGACAGTCGGCGATGTTCGATCGCTCGGTTCTCAGTGTAGAGGCGGCAGGGGACAAATGCAGCATCAGACCGATGCTGCATCCACCTAGGTAAGTATACTTCTCTTTTAAATTAGATGCATTAATGTAGCACATTTAGTGTGAACAGAGCCTAATTACACAAGTGTATGGGGGAGATTTACTAAGATTGGAGGATTTGGTGCAGCTGTGCATAGTAACCAATCAGCTTCTAACTTCAGTTTGTTGAATTGAGCTTTAACAATAAAACCTAGAAGTTGATTGGTTTCTATGCAAAGCTGCATCAGTCTAGTGTTAGTATATCTTCCCCTATATGTCTCTGTTATTCTTCTCCTTATTTTGTCCATGTACCTATTAACTCCATTTTCTATAGAGGAAAAAATTGTTCATACTGTTTAGGTCGATGGTCCTATTTAGTTAAATTAGAATTCCAGGTATGAGTATTTTAAACAAAGTTACATTGGTCCAGCTTGGAAAATACAAAGCATTCTCTGAATGGAACCTGTGCTGATCAGCCAACCTCCAAAATTCAAGCTTCCAGGGGCATCGTCCAGGTCCATTGTGCTATGTATATAGGGGTTGATTTACTAAAACTAGAGAGTGCAAAATTTGGTGCAGCTCTGCATGTTAGTCAATCAGCTTCTAACTTCAGCTTGTTCAATTAGGCTTTGACAAAAAAAACTGGAAGCTGATTGGGTTCTATGCAGAACTGCACCAGAATTTGCACTCTCCAGTTTTAATAAAACAACCTCATAGTTACATTGGTCAAGGCTGGATAAAATACCCATACCTGGAATTCATCTTTAAAGTGGAGTTCCACCCAAAAAAGTGAAAGTGACCCCCTGACATGCCACATTTATTTGGGTGGGGGGGAGCGGATACCCTCTTTTTAGAGGCATCCAGCTCCCACTTTCTCCCGGAACTCTGCAGTGCCAAAAGGAAGTTCACCTCTCCCCCCTCCCTCCATGCAATCTTCTGGGACAGGTTACAGGTCCCAGAAGATTTCCCGGCCAATCACAGCGCACAGGGTGGCCCGCGTATGCGCACTGCATGCCCACAGTCAGAATACCGGCACCGCGGAGAGGAGGAGGAGAGGAGCGGGGCTTCGTTCGCCCGCATCGCTGGACCGTGGGACAGGTAAGTGTCCGATTAAAAGTCAGCAGCTACACTTTTTGTAGCTGCTGACTTTTATATGGGTACAACTCCGCTTTAAGCAATAGAAACAAATTAGGACATGCAAATGTCAGCCACACAGCCAGTTTCAGATTATCACAACTGCATTGCCCCGTACACACGATCGGATTTTCCGACAACAAATGTTGGATGTGAGCTTGTTGGCAGAAAGTCCAACCGTGTGTATGCTCCACCGAACATTTGTTGTCAGACTTTCCACCAACAAATGTTGGCTAGCATGCTCTCAAATTTTCCGCCAACAAATTTTTGTTGTCAGACTTTACAATCATGTGTACACAAGTCTGTCGGACAAAAGTCCACGCATGCTCAGAAGCAGAAGCAACCGGTCTTGTAAACTAGCGTTTGTAATGGGGAATTAACATTCGTGACGTGGCAAATTAGGAAATCTCAAAATGCAGCGCACAATTCTCTTCTTCTTTAATGGGATAATAATGAAGCTGCTTTTCTGGTGATACTAATGGAGTTATTGAAAACACATTTTACAAAGGCTTTTTCTTTCAAGTGATATCAAGAATAATAATAATAATAGCACAAAATAAAAAAACACAAAAAGAAAAGTGCAAATTACTCACCAAACTTCTACTAACGTGAAATTAGCAGAAGGAGCCCAAAGGGTGGCGCTAAAGAGCTGAAAAACCACATAGTACATCTAGTTTGTCACTATGTTCGTAATTGTTGGCCAACATTTGTGTGACCGTGTGTAAGACAAGTTGGAGCCAAACACAAAATTCCACAGTTTTGTTGTCGGAAAGTCCGATTCTGCATATCAGTAAAATAGGAATTGGTTGTGTTGCCCTTTACATGGTCACTGTTCATACAAATAAAATTAAACATACATAATTTTCCTCTTCCTTTGCCTTGTTCAATATCTCTCTGTCCAGTTGGGGTTAACAAACAGAACTGAATCTAATAAACAAGAAAACTTACCGGAAGTTTTTCAACAAATTCACCCACTTGAAACCTGCTTCCTGAAATCTCGGTTAAAATTTTTTCCTATAAACACAATTCAACAGGATTATGTATTTGTTCATGTCAGATTTACATAGCAAATGAATTTCTCTAAGGTGTAGCTTTACAGATTACAAATAATTTACGTGGAACACACAAGTGTTCTAAAAATGTATTTATTAAAGATAAAAATAACATTTTGGATAGGGGTGTGTGTGAATTTTTTAAGCACTTTATAAATGGCTGCTGGATCATGACTGCAGCTACAGTCTTAATCCCAGTTTAAATTTTTGCTCTTTTTTTAGTAAAGGTAATTCGAACGGCTCATTGTTGTCTGAGCAAGAGCAATAATTCTAGCACCAAGCCAGCTGTGTACTCTAAACTGGTAACCTGTAAGCCTAGTTCAAAAGACAAAACAAGTGTGGGACTTTAACCACTTCAGCCCCGGACCAATTTGCAGCTAAAGGACCAGGCCCCTTTTTGCGATTCGGCACTGCGTCGCTTTAACTAACAATTGCGCGGTCATGCGACGTGGCTCCAAAACAAAATTGGCGTCCTTTTTTCCCCACAAATAGAGCTTTCTTTGGTGGTATTTGATCGCCCCTGCGGTTTTTATTTTTTGCGCTATAAACAAAAATAGAGCGACAATTTTGAAAAAAATGCAATATTTTTTACTTTTTGCTATAATAAATATCCCCAAAAAATATATAAAAAAAACATTTTTTTTCCTCAGTTTAGGCCGATACGTATTCTTCTACATATTTTTGGTAAAATTTTTTTTGGTAAATTAGCGATTATTGATTAGTTTGCGCAAAAGTTATAGCGTTTACAAAATAGGGATAGTTTTATAGCATTTTTAATTAATATTTTTTTTTTATTAGTAATGGCGGCGATCAGCGATTTTTATTGTGACTGCGACATTTTGGCGGACACATCGGACATTTTTGACACATTTTTGGGACATTTGTCATTTATACAGCAATCACTGCTATTTAAATAGCACTGATTCCTATGTAAATGACAGTTGTAGTTAGGGGTTAACCACTAGGGGGCGGGGAGGAGTCAGTGTGACGTGTTGTGTTTTTTTTACAGTAGGGGGGCGTGGCTGTACGTCTGACGTCATTGATCGGCGTTCCCGATGACAGGGAACCGCCGATCACTGACAGTCAGTGTAGGAAGCGCGGGGAGAGGTTTGTTTACATAGACCTCTCCCCGTTCTTCAGCTCCGTAACCCGATCGCGGGATACCAGCGGCGATCGGGTCCGCTGGTCCCGCGGCCGGGTCACGGAGCTCCCAACCGGGTCGCGAGCGCGCCGCTAGCGGCGCGCGCGCGACCCACGGGCAGGCACATGCACGATCACGTACAGGTACGTGATTCTGCCTGCCCGTGCCATTCTGCTGACGTATATATGCAGTGGCCGGTCGGGAAGCGGTTAAATGAGGCAGGCTCAAAAACAATGCAAGAGTAGAAATTTTATTATTAGTTATACATGAATGTCAAGGAGTGTTTATATGTGACAAATGAGTGTAAAATACATGTAAGGACATAACATCCGAGAAAACATGATATAGAACTTAATTATCATAACATAAAAGATTTATACAAATTTCATAGAAATAGTACAGTAATAATATACAATAAAATTCATAAAAATGTTGTAAAATTTGATGGAAGTGTGAGGGATTGTATCCTCAATAGCTCAATGCGCTTTGTCGGTGGACAGACTCATCAGGAGCAAATATATAATGTCTGTAAATAATGAATAATAGAGGATGTATTAAAATAAAAATCCCATGGTATGATAAATATTATATATAGATGGATTTATATAGAATAAAGATGGTCAAGTCCACAGAACTTACACCCCATGGGAATGCCGAACACGAGTTGTCCCAGTGTGCATAGGTCGCAACATCACATCATATATAATATTTCTCATACCATGGGCCTTTTAATTTATAACATCCTCTATTATTCATTATTTACAGACATTATATATTTGCTCCTGATGAGTCAGTTCACTGACGAAACGTGTCGAGCTATTGAGGATACAATCCCTCACACTTCCATCAAATTTTTTATGAATTTTATTGTATATCATTACTGTACTATTTCTATGAAATTTGTATAAATCTTTTTCCATGTTATGATAATTAAGTTCTATATCATGCTTACACTCATAAACACTCACATACTCACACACTATATTCATGTTTGAACACTCATTTGTCACATATAAACGCTCCTTGACATTCATGTATAACTAATAATAAAATGTCTACTCTTGCATTGTTTTTGAGCCTGCCTCATTTAAAGTCCCACACTCGTTTTGTCTTTTGAATTTAGAATAGGGATGGAGACGCAACAACTTGTGCGTTTAATTTAAAGTCCCAGTATATGGAGATATACATTCCCCCCCTTTTTGTAACCTGTAAGCCTAGGTTCACATTGAAGCGATTTGTCATGCGATTTGACATGTCAAATTGAATGACCAAATCGACAGCTATTGCTGGCAATGGCACTGTCTGAATTGGTGCAACGCCGACTTTGCGGCACCGCAACGATTCATAAAAGTAGTTTCTGTACTACTTTTGGCGACTTCGGGGTGCGATTTGTATAGACATCTGTGCAGGAACCCGCACAGATGTCTGTCAAATCGCCTACCGAAGTCGGACGGCATTGCTGGAATCATGCGAGTTCAGCTGCAATGTGAACCTGGGCTAAAGGCTTATAAAGTGTTGCCTATGGAGATTTTTAGGTACTGTAGTTTGATGCCGTTCCACAGGCATTCTTTTTTAAGTGTAACATGTTTGATATCTAATTACTCAGCTTAACATCATCTTTTATATGATACCAAACAACTTGGTATTATATATATATATTTTCATTAAAAATCTAAAGTGCATTTTTTCCAAAAAATTGCAATTCAAAAGCTGCTGTGCAAAAATTGTGTGAAATTAAAATATGTAATACCCACCATTTTATTCTCTAGGACCTCTGCATAAATTATATATATATATATATATATATATATATATATAATATATATATATATATATATATATATATATATATATATATATATATAATATATATATATATATATATATATATATATATATATATATATATATATAATGTTTGTGGGTTTTCTAGCAAAATAATGCTGATTTTTACATGTAGGAGAGAATGTCGAAAATAGGCCCAGGCTGGAAGTGGATAAAATAATTTAATACTCTATATTAATATGTAGGGCCGAACTTTGGTTTTTCGGACGTTCAGCGAACAATAAACATTATCTGGTGTTCGCAGCAAATTCCAAAGCCGCGGAACCCTGTTAAAGTCTATGGGACACTAACATGAAAACTCATTGGTTTCTATGCAGACGTAAGCCTGATTTTGCACTTTCCAGCTTTAGTAAATAAACCCCATTGTGTACCGTACTTAAAAGGGGGGTATGCCCGTATGTGTGTAAGTATGTATGTGTGTATGTGTGTATGTATGAACAAACATTGGGAGATTGTTTGTTCTAGCCTCAAGGAGAGGCCATCTGAGCCGACTGTCGCCTCAGAGGTATTGAGAGATAGTGGGGATGATTTACTAAAACTGGAGCGTGCAAAGTCTGGTGCTTCTAGCTTCAATTTGTTCGGTTAACCACTTCAGCTCTGGATGCCTGTCATCTCTCCCGCATTCACAGATTGTGTTACAAGACGTGTAATCAGTGTAAGAATTTCTCAATAGAGGAGGAGGAAGGAAAGGTAGAAAAAGTTTCTACCTTTCCTTCCTTCCTCCTCCTCTATTGAGAAGTTCTTACACTGATTACACGTCTTGTAACACAATCTGTGAATGCGGGAGAGATGACAGGCATCCGTGCAGTGGAGATTTCTCCAGGTTCAAGCTGTCTACACAATCTGGGACATCCTTTGTTATAGAGGAGGTGAACTTCTTCCAACCATTCCCTAATTGTGGGAGCGGTGGCATTTCTCCATCGTCTAGGGATCACTGCCTTTACGGCTGTGAGTAAGAATCTGATCTGGATATCGGGTGTGAGTTGCTAGTCATTTCCCATATTGAATATTCATCCTCTGGCTGGTTGGTCCTCAATCCTGGAAGCGAGGCTATTACCCAATAGATGGATTAAGGCATTTACCTATGTCTATGAGGTAAGAGTTCTAAGAGCACATTGAATAGATGTTTACTATTGGAACTACAGTCAACATTTCACAGTCGGGATTTTGCTGGGAAGAATTCATTCACTTTTAATTTTTTGCACTGAATTTTTTTGCACTGAGCGTTTGCACAGAACTTTTTGCACTTTATATATCAGACTGTATTGGATGGACTTATACCATTTATTCATTAATCATATATTGTTTATTTCTAATCTTGATTAATTATTTACACGTGGATATTATTATTGTTATATTTTCCTACTATAGGACTATATATGAAACATCAACACTATATACCAACACTATTAGGTTGTTTTTGATCACTTAGGCTATGCGCAGGATCATTTATATATTATATATATCATTTACGATGCCCGAGGGACCCGCAGACTCGATATCCGCTGGTCTCCCGGCGATCATGTCACTGAGCCGCAGAACGGGGAAGTGCCTATGTAAACAAGACATTTCCCCGTTCTGCCTTGTGACATGACAGAGATCTACTGCTCCCTATCATCGGGAGCAGTGATCGCTGTCATGTGAGTGGAAGCCCATCCCCCACAGTTAGAATCACTCCCTAGGACACACTTAACCCCTTCATCGCCCCCTAGTGTTTAACAGCTTCCCTGCCAGTGTCATTTACACAGTAATCAGTGCATTTTTATAGCAAAATAGTGTCAAAAGTGTCCGATGTGTCCGCCCATGTGTCTATCCCATATTTTGTAGATGCTATAACTTTTGCACAAACCAATCAATATACACTTATTGTGATTTTTTTTTTACCAGAAATATGTAGAAGAATACATATCGACCTAAACTGAGGAAAAAAAAAATTGTTTATATATTTTTGGGGAGATATTTATTATAGCAAAAAGTAAAAAATATTGCTTTTTTTTTTCAAAATTGTCACTCTTTTTTTGTTTATAGCGCAAAAAATAAAAAACACTTTAACCGCTTCCCGCTCCCCATACGATGTACGTCGACAGAATGGCACGGACAGGCATAAGGGCGTACAGGTACATCCCCCTTTAAGATGCTGCCGTGCCATCGAGCGCGCGCCTGTCGGGACCCCCGTGAGTCTGGTCGCGGGTCCCGCGGACTCGAACGGGGATACCCGCGATCGTCTCACGGGAAGGCTGAACGGGGAAATGCAGAAATAAATAGCATCTCTCTGTTCTGCCTAGCAACTAGTGACGCCGATCTCTGCTCCCTGTGATTGGAGCAGAGATCAGCATTCACTAGCTCACAGCCAGCCCCCCCCCCACAGTTAGAAACACGCCTCTAGGAACATGTAACCCCTACACTGCCACCTAGTGGTTAACCCCTTCACTGCCAGTGTCATTTACACAGAATCAGTGCATTTAAATAGCACTGATTGCTGTATAAATGACAATGGTCCCAAAAATGTGTAAAAAATGTCCGATTTGTCCGCCATAATGTCGCAGTCACAATAAAAATCGCTGATCGCCGCCATTACTAGTAAAAAAAAAAATTATTAATAAAAATGCTACTTTTGCGCAAACCAATCAATAATCGCCTATTGCGTTTTTTTTTTTTACCAAAAATATGTAGAAGAATACGTATCGGCCTAAACTGAGGAAAAACATTTTTTTTATATATTTTTGGGGGATATTTATTATAGCAAAAAGTAAAAAATAATGATTTTTTTTTCAAAATTGTCGCTATTTTTTTGTTTATAGCGCAAAAAATAAAAACCGCAGGGGCAATCAAAAACCACCAAAAGAAAGCTCTATTTGTGGGAAAAAAAGGACGTTAATTTTGTTTGGGAGCCACATCCCACGACCGCGAAATTGTCAGTTAAAGCGACGCAATGCCGAATCGCAAAAAGTGGTCTGGTCTTAAGCCAGCAAAATGGTCCGGTCTGAAAGTGGTTAATCATGTAATTGCAAATGTGTGCAACTAAACACCTGTTTTTAAACGCATACTTTTAGACAGGTTAATCTGGTTGGTCGCAAGCTGGTTTGTAAGTAGAGCTTGGAATTTTTCCAAGGATTTTTCCTTGGCTTTTGTTTGATATGCAGTGCCTTCCAATGCTCCTTGCTGCAAAGGCCAGTTATAGGTGAGGGCAGTGGCACATTTTTTTGTATGCAATTTTACACTTGGCATGTTTGATATCCATTCACTTGACACAGTCTAATCTTTAAAATTTTACCAAAATTTTAAAATTGGGTTTGTCTGCATTAATATAAATGTTATTATATTTTTTGCTGAAAATATGTGTTTGATAAACAGTTGTGCAAATATTGTGCAACATAAAAATTGCAACTACTATCTTTTTATTCTACAAGGCCTCTGCCTTCAGAAAATATATACTATTAAGTAAATGTATTGCCAAAAATGCAGATTTTCGCATGTGTACAAAAAATGAAAGAAGTAGTTAAATAAAAGTGGGCCAGAAGCCTTAAAAAAATGGTACTTTCCTGGCTGGTCTGAACTGATATAAAGCACTACATTAGAGTGAACCCCCCCCCCCCCCCCCACACACACACACAATATCACACCTTATTTCGACATTGGTCATACAATAAAAACATTTACTTCACCCAGTATAATTGCATTTCAATAATTACTTTATACCATGCTAAAGCTAAAGTCCAGCCTAAAATCGTTTTCAGCTACCAAACAATTTGCAATTGTGTTCATCCAGTGTTGGATTGCAGACAACCCTAGCTAAGCTATAAAGCTTGGTAAATAATCTGCTACAATTTGCAGTTATCACTGTCATCACTTTTCTCCTTCCCTCTGTAAATGTGTTCAAAATGTTGATTGACAGCACTGGGCAAATCAAAAGCACTCTGATTGGTTCAATGTGCTGCCCTTCCCTCTCTTCCTGTGTGAGTGCTGCAGGAGGCTCCGATCAGCACAGAATCAGAAATGTTACTAGTGGGATGTGAAAACCATTTCATGAATTTTATTGCGTGCATAATTTTTGACTAAATAGTGTATGTTATATCTGTCTGGAGTTCAGCTTGATTAAAAAAGCAAGAACATTTATTATTATATTCATTACTCCGCGTGATAAATCTGTAGAAATCTCTTCAGTAACAATCTTAGGCTGTGTTTAGTATTAGACAAATATCCAAATGAAATGTAAAAGTTCACTTTCTGGCCCCAAAGCAACCAATAATATTAAAAAATGAAATAATTCATTCCCTATTCTATGCTATGTTTTATATATATATATATAAATATATATATATATATATATATATATATATATATATATATACACACACACACACACACACACACAGTATATAGTCTATGTTTTGCTGCCATTTCTAATTTACAGACATTATATATATATATATATATATACATACCCCAAGAGCATTCTGGACACATTTTGATTGCAAAAGTCTACCAACCTATTGAAGAATATTATTTCTAATTAATATATATGTACAGGTAATTAAAGTAATATTTTAAGTAATTATGTAAACCTACATATAATACCGTAAACAGACATGCATAGGTAAAATGCTAATTTTTGTTATAGTTACTTATAATTCAATACAATAATGTACCAAATAATAATAATAAAAAAATGACCAAGCATCATATAAGAAATAATATTATATTTAACAAATAAAATGCTTCAGTTGTTATTATACAGTTTTGACCTTACCACTAAACAAAGAGCGTCTGCAAGGGGTTTAGCCATTCCCATTGATTCCTAAAAAACAAAAATTATTACAATAAAACACCAAACTATTTCTCACTGGGCACAGTAATATTTCCATTGACCTTGTACCCCAAACTCCCACACCTCACTCTTTCCACATATACACCAGCTACATGAATCGTGTACTCATCACTCAACTTTATCCCTTTACTATCTTCAGAGAGGTTCTCTTCATAATGGAAAACAAGGAAAATGAAAGGTTTGATGTACTATCAGAATAGGGCCTGTGTCCTGCCAAATTACGCAACTGGGCAGAATATCAAACCAGGTCACTTCCGGTTTCTTAAAACCCACAGTAATTGCAGATTTTGATGAATTTGTGTTTGGACACAACAGCGGGAACTGAGTGCAGTCAGGTAAAGGAACATTTGGGTGTGTTCACAGCACAGCGGCTAAAGGCCTTGGAGGCGGCCATTTTGTTGGTTAGTGTTGGAACGGAGTAACAATCTCTGCTCATAATACCATGCACCGGACTACATTTTGTTGCTGCTCTTATATCAAAACACGTATTCCTCATCATATGAAATTACTTCATAGAAATCTGCAATTAATCATGTTTTAAATAAACTGGAAGTGACATGGTTCGATATTCTGTCGAGTTGCCTATTTTGTCAGAACACCTGGACAGTAACTGAGGGGAAATCTTCCAATTTGGACACTAGTTCTGGTGACCTTTGTGACAACCTGGTCTTTGAAGGGGTTTTCACTCACTTCCTGTTTTAACTAAGGGAAAGGAAGTGAAAGGAAATCTCCCTAAAGTGACTCCTTTCAAAATGACACTCACATGTCATTCGACAAAGTAGAACAATCTCAGATTTTATTAGGATATATGCGAGTGATGCAGAGGCATGGGCGGCTTAAAGTATGTTTACACTCTTGTAGCCAAATGAGGATAACACCTACTTTATATTTGTTACGTTGTGGCGAAACTACCAGGGTCGCAGCAGTCGTACTTGCAACTGGGCCCTGGAGTTCCACCACTGTGGGGGGGCCCTTCCGTTCCGCCACTGTGGGATGGGGGTGGTCGCCACTGTCCACCTGTATGCCACCTATCCTACTTAGATAGAGTGCAGGAGGAGCTTTCTGCTCTTTGAGGAGACCACGTTAGCAAAAGGAATCCCTGGGGCATGTGAAGGAAGGAATCAACTAACACAGTGAGCGAGCAAGCAATTATCACTACCACCGCTTACTGATAGGGATGAGAGCAGTTGTGATTGGGGGATGGGTAGGGATGAAATGAGTGGCAAAGGCTCTGCCACTCACCTCATCCCTATACTCCCTCGTCCAATCACCACTAATCTCATTACTATCCCCCCACCATCACTGCAACTGGTCTCATCTCTATCCCCCCACCACCACTGGTCTCGTCTCTATCCCCCCACCACTACTGTCTCATCCCTATCCCCCTCACCACCACTTCCACTAATCTCCTCCATATCCCCCCACCACCACTTCCACTGGTCTCATCTCTATCCCCCCCACCACTGGTCTCATCCCTATCCCACTCACCCCCACTGCCACTACCACTGAGCAGGTAAGTATGGCATGTTTATAATAACAAAAAAAAAACTGAAGCTTTAATATTACATTAATATTTCTTAATGGACCAATTTACATCAAATACGCTGAGTTAATATAAATTATTAAAATTAAAATTAAATGCATATGTTTTGGGGTATTTTGGACTACTAAAGAACTTAAAACAGAAGTCCATCCAAAGCTTGTTTGGCTGTACTTCTCCTGTGTATCACAGCAGTGCAGTTCGTTTTGCACTCCTGTGACCAGTTTTCAGCAGAGAGTGGGCTAAAGTCCGCTCTCTGCTGACATCACGTATTTCAGTCCAGGCACCGCATCATCCTGTCAATGGGAGTCTGGATCTGCCAGGTGCCTGGACTGACACCCGTCTCAGCCTCTCAGCGAGCTGCAGGGAGTCTGAGACGGCTGCTCCGCCTCCTCCACAGCTCAACGCTCCAGTGAGTGAAGAGGAAGCAGAGCGGAGAGCTGTGACTGACAGTCGGCGATGTTCAATCGCTCGGTTCTCAGTGTAGAGGCGGCAGGGGACAGATGCAGCATCAGACCGATGCTGCATCCACCTAGGTAAGTATACTTCTCTTTTAAATTAGATGCATAATGTAGCACATTTAGTGTGAACAGAGCCTAATTACACAAGTGTATGGGGGAGATTTACTAAGATTGGAGGATTTGGTGCAGCTGTGCATAGTAACCAATCAGCTTCTAACTTCAGTTTGTTGACTTGAGCTTTAACAATAAAACCTAGAAGTTGATTGGTTTCTATGCAAAGCTGCATCAGTCTAGTTGTAGTATATCTTCCCCTATATGTCTCTGTTATTCTTCTCCTTATTTTGTCCATGTACCTATTACCTCCATTTTCTATAGAGGAAAAAATTGTTCATACTGTGTAGGTCGATGGTCCTATTTAGTTAAATTAGAATTCCAGGTATGAGTATTTTAAACAAAGTTACATTGGTCCAGCTTGGAAAATGCAAAGCATTCTCTGAATGGAACCTGTGCTGATCAGCCAACCTCCAAAATTCATCACGGCAGCCATGTGGCACAGGACCCTGAAACAAGTGAAGATCAGTGGAGTAGAGGTGTCTTTTTCAGTAATTTCCAGCTTCCAGGGGCATCGTCCAGGTCCATTGTGCTATGTATATAGGGGTTGATTTACTAAAACTAGAGAGTGCAAAATTTGGTGCAGCTCTGCATGTCAGTCAATCAGCTACTAACTTTAGCTTGTTCAATTAGGCTTTGACAAAAAAAACTGGAAGCTGATTGGGTTCTATGCAGAACTGCACCAGAATTTGCACTCTCCAGTTTTAATAAAACAACCCCATAGTTACATTGGTCAAGGCTGGATAAAATACCCATACCTGGAATTCATCTTTAAAGTGGAGTTCCACCCAAAAAAGTGAAAGTGACCCCCTGACATGCCACATTTATTTGGGTGGGGGGGAGCGGATACCCTCTTTTTAGAGGCATCCAGCTCCCACTTTCTCCCGGAACTCCGCAGTGCCAAAAGGAAGTTCACCTCTCCCCCTCCCTCCATGCAATTTTCTGGGACACGTTACAGGTCCCAGAAGATTGCCCGGCCAATCACAGCGCACAGGGTGGCCCGCGTATGCGCACTGCATTCCCACAGTCAGAATGCCGGCGCCGCGGAGAGGAGGAGGAGAGGAGCGGGGCTTCGCGGGGCTTCGTTCGCCCGTATCGCTGGACCATGGGACAGGTAAGTGTCCGATTAAAAGTCAGCAGCTACACTTTTTGTAGCTGCTGACTTTTATATGGGTACAACTCCGCTTTAAGCAATACAAACAAATTATGACATGCAAATGTCAGCCACACAGCCAGTTTCAGATTATCACAACTGCATTGCCCCGTACACACGATCGGATTTTCCGACAACAAATGTTGGATGTGAGCTTGTTGGCAGAAAGTCCAACCGTGTGTATGCTCCACCGAACATTTGTTGTCAGACTTTCCACCAACAAATGTTGGCTAGCAGGCTCTCAAATTTTCCGCCAACAAATTTTTGTTGTCAGACTTTACAATCGTGTGTACACAAGTCCGTCGGACAAAAGTCCACGCATGCTCAGAAGCAGAAGCGACCGGTCTTGTAAACTAGCGTTTGTAATGGGGAATTAACATTCGTGACGTGGCAAATTAGGAAATCTCAAAATGCAGCGCACAATTCTCTTCTTCTTTAATGGGATAATAATAAAGCTGCTTTGCTGGTGATTCATAATGGAGTTATTGAAAACACATTTTACAAAGGCTTTTTCTTCCAAGTGATATCAAGAATAATAATAATAATAGCACAAAATAAAAAAACACAAAAAGAAAAGTGCAAATTACTCACCAAACTTCTACTAACGTGAAATTAGCAGAAGGAGCCCAAAGAGTGGCGCTAAAGAGCTGAAAAACTACATAGTACATCTAGTTTGTCACTATTTTCGTAATTGTTGGCCAACATTTGTGTGACCGTGTGTAAGACAAGTTGGAGCCAAACACAAAATTCCACAGTTTTGTTGTCGAAAAGTGTGCATATCAGTAAAATAGGAATTGGTTGTGTTGCCCTTTACATGGTCACTTTTCATACAAATAAAATTAAACATAATTTTCCTCTTCCTTTGCCTTGTTCAATATCTCTCTGTCCAGTTGGGGTTAACAAACAGAACTGAATCTAATAAACAAGAAAACTTACCAGAAGTTTTTCAACAAATTCACCCACTTGAAACCTGCTTCCTGAAATCTCGGTTAAAATTTTTTCCTATAAACACAATTCAACAGGATTATGTATTTGTGAATGTCAGATTTACATAGCAAATGAATTTCTATAAGGTGTAGCTTTACAGATTACAAATAATTTACGTGGAACACAAAAGTGTTCTAAAAATGTATTTATTAAAGATAAAAATAAAATTTTGGATAGGGGTGTGTGTGAATTTTTTAAGCACTTTATAAATGGCTGCGGGATCATGACTGCAGCTACAGTCTTAATCCCAGTTTCAATTTTTGCTCTTTTTTTAATAAACGTAATTCGAACAGCTCATTGTTGTCTGAGCAAGAGCAATAATTCTAGCACCAAGCCAGCTGTGTAACTCTAAACTGGTAACCTGTAAGCCTAGTTCAAAAGACAAAACAAGTGTGGGACTTTAAATGAGGCAGGCTCAAAAACAATGCAAGTGTAGAAATTTTATTATTAGTTATACATGAATGTCAAGGAGCGTTTATATGTGACAAATGAGTGTAAAATACATGTAAGGACATAACATCCGAGAAAACATGATATAGAACTTAATTATCATAACATAAAAGATTTATACAAATTTCATAGAAATAGTACAGTAATGATATAAAATAAATATCATAAAAATGTTGTAAAATTTGATGGAAGTGTAAGGGATTGTATCCTCAATAGCTCATCAGGAGCAAATATATAATGTCTGTAAATAATTAATAATAGAGGATGTATTAAAATAAAAATCCCATGGTATGATAAATATTATATATAGATGGATTTATATAGAATAAAGATGGTCAAGTCCACAGAACTCACACCCTATGGGAATGCCGAACACGAGTTGTCCCAGTGTGCATAGGTCGCCACATCACATCACATCATATATAATATTTCTCATACCATGGGCCTTTTAATTTATAACATCCTCTATTATTCATTATTTACAGACATTATATATTTGCTCCTGATGAGTCGGTTCACTGACGAAACGCGTTGAGCTATTGAGGATACAATCCCTCACACTTCCATCAAATTTTGTATGAATTTTATTATATATCATTACTGTACTATTTTCCATGTTATGATAATTAAGTTCTATATCATGCTTACACTCATATACACTCACATACTCACACACTATATTCATGTTTGAACACTCATTTTTCACATATAAACGCTCCTTGACATTCATGTATAACTAATAATAAAATGTCTACTCCTGCATTGTTTTTGAGCCTGCCTCATTTAAAGTCCCACACTCGTTTTGTCTTTTGAATTTAGAATAGGGATGGAGATGCAACAACCCCCCCCTTCCTTGTGCGTTTAATTTAAAGTCCCAGTATATGGAGATATACATTCCCCCCCTTTTTGTAACCTGTAAGCCTAGGTTCACATTGAAGTGATTTGTCATGTGATTTGACATGTCAACTTGGATGACCAAATCGACAGCTATTGCTGGCAATGGCACTGTCTGAATTGGTGCAACGCCGACTTTGCGGCACCGCAACGATTCATAAAAGTCGTTTCTGTACTACTTTTGGCGACTTCGGGGTGCGATTTGTATAGACATCTGTGCAGGAACTGGGATCATGCGAGTTCAGCTGCAATGTGAACCTGGGCTAAAGGCTTATAAAGTGTTGCCTATGGAGATTTTTAGGTACTGTAGTTTGATGCCGTCCCACAGGCATTCTTTTTTAAGTGTAACATGTTTGATATCTAATTACTCAGCTTAACATCATCTTTTATATGATACCAAACAACTTGGTATTATATATATTTTTGTTCATTAAAAATCTAAAGTGCATTTTTTCCAAAAAATTGCAATTCAGAAGCTGCTGTGCAAAAATTGTGTGAAATTAAAATATGTAATACCCACCATTTTGTTCTCTAGGACCTCTGCATAAATATATAAAATAATTTTCTAGCAAAAAAAAAATGTTTTTAACTTGTAAACACCAAATCTCAGAAAGAGGCTCGGTCCTTAAGTGGTTAAAGGCTTATATGCAAGTTATTGTCATAAAAAGTGTTTGGGGACTCAGGTCCTGCCCCAGGGGACATGTATCAATGCAAAAAGTTTAAAAAAAGCAATTTTTTTTCAGGAGCAGTGATTTTAATAATGCTTAAAGTGAAACAATAAAAACAAAATATTCCTTTAAATATCGTGCCTGTCTATAGTATGCCTGTAAAGTGCTGCATGCTTCCCGTGTTTAGAACAATACCACAGCAAAATTAAATTTCTAAAGGAAAAAAAAGTAATTTAAAACTGATCGCAGCTGTATTGAATTGTTGGATCTCTTCAATATAGATAAAACTTGATGACAAAAATGGCATGGGTCCCCCCCCCCCTCCAGTCCATTATCAGGCCCTTTGAGTCTGGTATGAATATTAAGGGGAACCCTAAACCAAAATTTAAAAAAAAATTGCATGGGGGGGGTCCCCCCAAAATCCATACCAGGCCCTTCAGGTCTGGTATGGATATTAAGGGAAACCCTGCACCAAATTTTTCTTTTTAAAAATGGCGTAGGAGTCCCCCAAAATCCATACCAGTCCCTTATCTGAGCATGCAACCTGGCAGGCCGCAGGAAAAGAGGGTGGACGTGAGTGTGCCCCCCTCCTGAACCGTACCAGGCCACATGCCCTCAACATGGGGAGGATGCTTTGGAGTCACTCCCCAAAGCACCTTGCCCGCACGTGACGTCAGAGGAAGGCGGTGTCACCCGTTTACGTCACCGAGTGGCCCCGCCCTCAGCTATATAACAGCTGTCATTGAAAAGAAAAGTGCTGGAGCCTCCCAATGAGGCGGAGCTGTGGCGCTTTTGTTTCTTTCTTCAGTTTGTCGGGCGGCATGAGATGGATTTACATCACGGGATATTTAATTTTTTTTATTTTTTAATAAAGGACTTGTCCCAAAGTGTCTCCTGTCATTTTTACTATTTTTGACACTTTTTGTGAATTGGTAGGGGTACAACATTCCAGATTCCAATAAGCCCCCCTGCCCGCAAACCCCCAAAACCACCAGGCAAGGGTTGTGGGGATGAGACCCTTGTCCCCATCAACATAGGGACAAGATATTTTGGGGGGACTCCAAAACATTCTCCCCATGTTGAGGGCATGTGGATTGGTACGGTTCAAGAGGGGGGGCTCTTCTCTTCTCTCATCCTGTGGCCTGCCAGGCTGGTATGGATTTTGGGGGGACCCCTACTCCATTTTTTTCATTTTAACAAAGGGTCTGGTATGGATTTTAGGGGGACCCCTACGTCATTTAAAAAAAAAAATGGCACAGGGTTCCATGCTGTTTTTTACAATGAGCTTTATCTATATTGCCGAGACCCGGCAATACAGCTGCGATCAGTCTTAAATGGCTTTTTTACCTTTAGAAATGTCATTTTGCTGTGGTACTGTTCTAAACACGGGAAAACTGCACCACTTTACAGGCATACTATAGATACCCCCAGGCACGAAATTTCAAGGAATATTTCATTTTTATTGTTTCACTTTAAGCATTATTAAAATCACTGCTCCTGAAAAAAACATCAGTTTTTACAACTTTTTTTGCATTGATGCATGTCCTCTGGGGCAGGACCCAGGTCCCCAAACACTTTTTATGGCAATAACTTGCATATAAGCCTTTAACCACTTAAGGACCGAGCCTCTTTCTGAGATTTGGTGTTTACAAGTTAAAAACATTTTTTTTTGCTAGAAAATTATTTAGAACCCCCAAACATTATATACTTTTTTTTCTAACACCCTAGAGAATAAAATGACACTTCAAAATTGTGCCCGCTCGTGGAATGGCGACAAACTTTTATCCTTAAAAATCTCCATAGGCAACATTTAAAAAAATTCTACAGGTTGCATGTTTTGAGTTACAGAGGAGGTCTAGTCGATCGCGGCAATATCTTGTGGCAATACCATGTGTGGTTTGAACACCGTTTTCATATGCGGGCGCTACTCGCATATGTGTTTGCTTCTGCAAGCGAGCTCGGCGGGACGTGGCACGTTTAAAAAAAAAAATTTCTTTTTTTTTTTTTACACTGTTCTTTTAAAAAAATTGTGTCACTTTTATTCCTATTACAAGGAATGTAAACATCGAAATAGAATAGAAAAAAGCATGAGATCTGGAGTCAAGAAGATCTCAGATCTCATATTTACACGAAAATGCAATAAATAATAATACATTTAAAAAAATGTCCCTTTAAGTGCAAAACGTCACTTCCGCCCTGCAATGATATGGAGACGGATGGGGGCCATCTTCCCCCCTGACGCCTCGGATAAGCGGCGGAGGGCACCGGAGCGTGGCGGGAGGCGAATCTGCCGCACAGACAACTTTTATCTGAAAGCGGACCGCCTTCTAAACGGAAACTACATAGTTTGAAGATTAGATTACACACGGGGGGAGATTTATTAAAACTGGACTGTAAAAAATCAGCTTCAAGGTTAATTTTGTCAAAACTGAATTGAACGAGCTGAAGTCCCTGTGTTATGTCCATCATACGGAGGGACTCGGTGTGAGATGGAGTTACATCACGGGATATTTAATTTTTTTTATTTTTTAATAAAGGACTTGTCCCAAAGTGTCTCCTGTCATTTTTACTATTTTTGACACTTTTTTGTGAATTGGTAGGGGTACAACATTCCAGATTCCAATAAGCCCCCCTGCCCGCAAACCCCCAAAACCACCAGGCAAGGGTTGTGGGGCTGAGGCCCTTGTCCCCATCAACATGGGGACAAGATATTTTGGGGGGACTCCAAAACATTCTCCCCATGTTGAGGGCATGTGGATTGGTACGGTTCAAGAGGGGGGGCTCTTCTCTTCTCTCATCCTGTGGCCTGCCAGGCTGGTATGGATTTTGGGGGGACCCCTACTCCATTTTTTTTATTTTAACAAAGGGTCTGGTATGGATTTTAGGGGGACCCCTACGTCATTTAAAAAAAAAATTGGCACAGGGTTCCATGCTGTTTTTTTCAATGAGCTTTATCTATATTGCCGAGACCCGGCAATACAGCTGCGATCAGTCTTAAATGGCTTTTTTACCTTTAGAAATGTCATTTTGCTGTGGTACTGTTCTAAACACGGGAAAACTGCACCACTTTACAGGCATACTATAATACCCCCAGGCACGAAATTTCAAGGAATATTTCATTTTTATTGTTTCACTTTAAGCATTATTAAAATCACTGCTCCTGAAAAAAACATCAGTTTTTTAAAACTTTTTTTGCATTGATACATGTCCTCTGGGGCAGGACCCAGGTCCCCAAACACTTTTTATGGCAATAACTTGCATATAAGCCTTTAACCACTTAAGGACCGAGCCTCTTTCTGAGATTTGGTGTTTACAAGTTAAAAACATTTTTTTTTGCTAGAAAATTATTTAGAACCCCAAACATTATATACTTTTTTTCTAACACCCTAGAGAATAAAATGACGCTTCAAAATTGTGCCCGCTCGTGGAATGGCGACAAACTTTTACCCTTAAAAATCTCCATAGGCAACATTTAAAAAAATTCTACAGGTTGCATGTTTTGAGTTACAGAGGAGGTCTAGTCGATCGCGGCAATATCTTGTGGCAATACCATATGTGGTTTGAACACCGTTTTCATATGTGGGCGCTACTCGCATATGCGTTTGCTTCTGCAAGCGAGCTCGGCGGGACGTGGCACGTTTAAAAAAAAAAAAATTCTTTTTTTTTACACTGTCCTTTTAAAAAAATTGTGTCACTTTTATTCCTATTACAAGGAATGTAAACATCGAAATAGAATAGAAAAAAGCATGAGATCTGGAGTCAAGAAGATCTCAGATCTCATATTTACACGAAAATTCAATAAATAATAATAAATTTAAAAAAATGTCCCTTTAAGTGCAAAACGTCACTTCCGCCCTGCAATGATATGGAGACGGATGGGGGCCATCTTCCCCCCTGACGGCTCCGATAAGCGGCGGAGGGCACCGGAGCGTGGCGGGAGGCGAATCTGCCACAGAGACAACTTTTATCTGAAAGCGGACCGCCTTCTAAACAGAAACTACATAGTTTGAAGACTAGATTACACACGGGGGGAGATTTATTAAAACTGGACTGTAAAAAATCAGCTTCAAGGTTAATTTTGTCAAAACTGAATTGAACGAGCTGAAGTCCCTGTGTTATGTCCATCATACGGGGGGACTCGGTGTGAGATGGAGTTACATCACGGGATATTTAATTTTTTTTATTTTTTAATAAAGGACTTGTCCCAAAGTGTCTCCTGTCATTTTTACTATTTTTGACACTTTTTTGTGAATTGGTAGGGGTACAACATTCCAGATTCCAATAAGCCCCCCTGCCCGCAAACCCCCAAAACCACCAGGCAAGGGTTGTGGGGCTGAGGCCCTTGTCCCCATCAACATGGGGACAAGATATTTTGGGGGGACTCCAAAACATTCTCCCCATGTTGAGGGCATGTGGATTGGTACGGTTCAAGAGGGGGGGCTCTTCTCTTCTCTCATCCTGTGGCCTGCCAGGCTGGTATGGATTTTGGGGGGACCCCTACTCCATTTTTTTTATTTTAACAAAGGGTCTGGTATGGATTTTAGGGGGACCCCTACGTCATTTAAAAAAAAAATTGGCACAGGGTTCCATGCTGTTTTTTTCAATGAGCTTTATCTATATTGCCGAGACCCGGCAATACAGCTGCGATCAGTCTTAAATGGCTTTTTTACCTTTAGAAATGTCATTTTGCTGTGGTACTGTTCTAAACACGGGAAAACTGCACCACTTTACAGGCATACTATAATACCCCCAGGCACGAAATTTCAAGGAATATTTCATTTTTATTGTTTCACTTTAAGCATTATTAAAATCACTGCTCCTGAAAAAAACATCAGTTTTTAAAACTTTTTTTGCATTGATACATGTCCTCTGGGGCAGGACCCAGGTCCCCAAACACTTTTTATGGCAATAACTTGCATATAAGCCTTTAACCACTTAAGGACCGAGCCTCTTTCTGAGATTTGGTGTTTACAAGTTAAAAACATTTTTTTTTGCCAGAAAATTATTTAGAACCCCCAAACATTATATACTTTTTTTTCTAACACCCTAGAGAATAAAATGACGCTTCAAAATTGTGCCCGCTCGTGGAATGGCGACAAACTTTTACCCTTAAAAATCTCCATAGGCAACATTTAAAAAAATTCTACAGGTTGCATGTTTTGAGTTACAGAGGAGGTCTAGTCGATCGCGGCAATATCTTGTGGCTAAGGATGGGCCCGGTGCTCGATGCGAACCCACGTTCGCATCGAGCACCGGGCGTTCGCTCGCTCGGCGAGCCCAGAACTATTTTGGCCGCTCGCATCACGTTCGTGTGATGCGAGCGGCCCCGCAATGCATTGCGGCCGGCGCGGCCGACGCAGTGCATTGCTGGCTGATGATTGGCCAAGCATGCACTGTGACCCCGCATGCTTGGCCAATCACAGCCCCGGAAACTCGAAGAGCCATAATTGGCTACAGGCAGGACGCCTGTAGCCAATTACAGCTCAGGGGCTGTAGTACACGCCCCCCCCTATAAAACGCCGCCACGCCGTCTGCGCCGGTCACATGCTGTTCCGGCGCAGATTGAGCAGGCTGTTTCTGTGACACTCTGCTGCATTTAGATAGTTAGAGAGATTCACTTACAGAGATTGAGTTAGATAGATTCAGTTACAAAGATTGATTGACAAAGAGGGGCTTGTAGTGTGCTCGTGGCAGGCAGGCAGAGCTCCTATATTTTGTTACCAGAAGCACCTATAGGACTTGTAGTGTGTTAGTGGCAGGCAGGCAGAGCTCCTATATTTTGTTACCAGAAGCACCTATAGGACTTGTAGTGTGTTCGTGGCAGGCAGGCAGAGCTCCTATATTTTGTTACCAGAAGCACCTATAGGACTTGTAGTGTGTTAGTGGCAGGCAGGCAGAGCTCCTATATTTTGTTACCAGAAGCACCTATAGGACTTGTAGTGTGTTAGTGGCAGGCAGGCAGAGCTCCTATATTTTGTTACCAGAAGCACCTATAGGACTTGTAGTGTGTTAGTGGCAGGCAGGCAGAGCTCCTATATTTTGTTACCAGAAGCACCTATAGGACTTGTAGTGTGTTCGTGGCAGGCAGGCAGAGCTCCTATATTTTGTTACCAGAAGCACCTATAGGACTTGTAGTGTGTTAGTGGCAGGCAGGCAGAGCTCCTATATTTTGTTACCAGAAGCACCTATAGGACTTGTAGTGTGTTCGTGGCAGGCAGGCAGAGCTCCTATATTTTGTTCCCAGAGGCACCTATAGGACTTGAAGTGTGTTAGTCCCATTACACACACAGAGCTATATTTTCTTCCCAGAAGCACCTATAGGACTTGAAGTGTGTTAGTCCCATTACACACACAGAGCTATATTTTCTTCCCAGAAGCACCTATAGGACTTGAAGTGTGTTAGTCCCATCACACACACAGAGCTATATTTTGTTCCCAGAAGCACCTATAGGACTTGAAGTGTGTTAGTCCCATCACACACACAGAGCTATATTTTCTTCCAGAAGCACCTATAGGACTTGAAGTGTGTTAGTCCCATCACACACACAGAGCTATATTTTGTTCCCAGAAGCACCTATAGGACTTGAAGTGTGTTAGTCCCATCACACACACAGAGCTATATTTTGTTCCCAGAAGCACCTATAGGACTTGAAGTGTGTTAGTCCCATTACACACACAGAGCTATATTTTGTTCCAGAAGCACCTATAGGACTTGAAGTGTGTTAGTCCCATTACACACACAGAGCTATATTTTGTTCCAGAAGCACCTATAGGACTTGAAGTGTGTTAGTCCCATCACACACACAGAGCTATATTTTCTTCCCAGAAGCACCTATAGGACTTGAAGTGTGTTAGTCCATCACACACACAGAGCTATATTTTGTTCCAGAAGCACCTATAGGACTTGAAGTGTGTTAGTCCCATCACACACACAGAGCTATATTTTCTTCCCAGAAGCACCTATAGGACTTGAAGTGTGTTAGTCCCATCACACACACAGAGCTATATTTTGTTCCCAGAAGCACCTATAGGACTTGAAGTGTGTTAGTCCCATCACACACACAGAGCTATATTTTGTTCCCAGAAGCACCTATAGGACTTGAAGTGTGTTAGTCCCATCACACACACAGAGCTATATTTTCTTCCCAGAAGCACCTATAGGACTTGAAGTGTGTTAGTCCCATTACACACACAGAGCTATATTTTGTTCCCAGAAGCACCTATAGGACTTGAAGTGTGTTAGTCCCATTACACACACAGAGCTATATTTTCTTCCCAGAAGCACCTATAGGACTTGAAGTGTGTTAGTCCCATCACACACACAGAGCTATATTTTCTTCCCAGAAGCACCTATAGGACTTGAAGTGTGTTAGTCCCATTACACACACAGAGCTATATTTTCTTCCCAGAAGCACCTATAGGACTTGAAGTGTGTTAGTCCCATCACACACACAGAGCTATATTTGTTCCCAGAAGCACCTATAGGACTTGAAGTGTGTTAGTCCCATCACACACACAGAGCTATATTTTCTTCCCAGAAGCACCTATAGGACTTGAAGTGTGTTAGTCCCATCACACACACAGAGCTTATATTTTGTTCCCAGAAGCACCTATAGGACTTGAAGTGTGTTAGTCCCATCACACACACAGAGCTATATTTTCTTTCCAGAAGCACCTATAGGACTTGAAGTGTGTTAGTCCCATTACACACACAGAGCTATATTTTGTTCCAGAAGCACCTATAGGACTTGAAGTGTGTTAGTCCCATCACACACACAGAGCTATATTTTCTTCCCAGAAGCACCTATAGGACTTGAAGTGTGTTAGTCCCATTACACACACAGAGCTATATTTTCTTCCCAGAAGCACCTATAGGACTTGAAGTGTGTTAGTCCCATCACACACACAGAGCTATATTTTGTTCCCAGAAGCACCTATAGGACTTGAAGTGTGTTAGTCCCATCACACACACAGAGCTATATTTTCTTCCCAGAAGCACCTATAGGACTTGAAGTGTGTTAGTCCCATCACACACACAGAGCTATATTTTGTTCCCAGAAGCACCTATAGGACTTGAAGTGTGTTAGTCCCATCACACACACAGAGCTATATTTTCTTCCCAGAAGCACCTATAGGACTTGAAGTGTGTTAGTCCCATTACACACACAGAGCTATATTTTGTTCCCAGAAGCACCTATAGGACTTGAAGTGTGTTAGTCCCATCACACACACAGAGCTATATTTTCTTCCCAGAAGCACCTATAGGACTTGAAGTGTGTTAGTCCCATTACACACACAGAGCTATATTTTCTTCCCAGAAGCACCTATAGGACTTGAAGTGTGTTAGTCCCATTACACACACAGAGCTATATTTTGTTCCCAGAAGCACCTATAGGACTTGAAGTGTGTTAGTCCCATCACACACACAGAGCTATATTTTCTTCCCAGAAGCACCTATAGGACTTGAAGTGTGTTAGTCCCATTACACACACAGAGCTATATTTTCTTCCCAGAAGCACCTATAGGACTTGAAGTGTGTTAGTCCCATTACACACACAGAGCTATATTTCTTCCCAGAAGCACCTATAGGACTTGAAGTGTGTTAGTCCATCACACACACAGAGCTATATTTTCTTCCCAGAAGCACCTATAGGACTTGAAGTGTGTTAGTCCCATCACACACACAGAGCTATATTTTCTTCCCAGAAGCACCTATAGGACTTGAAAGTGTGTTAGTCCCATTACACACACAGAGCTATATTTTCTTCCCAGAAGCACCTATAGGACTTGAAGTGTGTTAGTCCCATTACACACACAGAGCTATATTTTGTTCCCAGAAGCACCTATAGGACTTGAAGTGTGTTAGTCCCATCACACACACAGAGCTATATTTTCTTCCCAGAAGCACCTATAGGACTTGAAGTGTGTTAGTCCCATCACACACACAGAGCTATATTTTCTTCCCAGAAGCACCTATAGGACTTGAAGTGTGTTAGTCCATCACACACACAGAGCTATATTTTGTTCCCAGAAGCACCTATAGGACTTGAAGTGTGTTAGTCCCATCACACACACAGAGCTATATTTTCTTCCCAGAAGCACCTATAGGACTTGAAGTGTGTTAGTCCCATTACACACACAGAGCTATATTTTTCTTCCCAGAAGCACCTATAGGACTTGAAGTGTGTTAGTCCCATTACACACACAGAGCTATATTTTGTTCCCAGAAGCACCTATAGGACTTGAAGTGTGTTAGTCCCATCACACACACACAGAGCTATATTTTCTTCCCAGAAGCACCTATAGGACTTGAAGTGTGTTAGTCCCATTACACACACAGAGCTATATTTTCTTCCCAGAAGCACCTATAGGACTTGAAGTGTGTTAGTCCCATTACACACACAGAGCTATATTTTCTTCCCAGAAGCACCTATAGGACTTGAAGTGTGTTAGTCCCATCACACACACAGAGCTATATTTTGTTCCCAGAAGCACTATAGGACTTGAAGTGTGTTAGTCCCATCACACACACAGAGCTATATTTTGTTCCCAGAAGCACCTATAGGACTTGAAGTGTGTTAGTCCCATTACACACACAGAGCTCCTATATATTCTTCTCAGCAGCACCCACAGGACTTCTAGTGTGTTAGTGGCATCACACAGAGCTCCTCTATTTTCTTTGCATAAGCACCCACAGGACTTCTAGTGTGTTAGTGGCATCACACAGAGCTCCTCTATTTTCTTTGCAGAAGCACCCATAGGACTTCTAGTGTGTTAGTGGCATCACACAGAGCTCCTATATATTCTTCTCAGCAGCACCCACAGGACTTCTAGTGTGTTAGTGGCATCACACAGAGCTCCTCTATTTTCTTTGCATAAGCACCCACAGGACTTCTAGTGTGTTAGTGGCATCACACAGAGCTCCTCTATTTTCTTTGCATAAGCACCCACAGGACTTCTAGTGTGTTAGTGGCATCACACAGAGCTCCTCTATTTTCTTTGCAGAAGCACCCATAGGACTTCTAGTGTGTTAGTGGCATCACACAGAGCTCCTATATATTCTTCTCAGCAGCACCCACAGGACTTCTAGTGTGTTAGTGGCATCACACAGAGCTCCTATATATTCTTCTCAGCAGCACCCACAGGACTTCTAGTGTGTTAGTGGCATCACACAGAGCTCCTCTATTTTCTTTGCAGAAGCACCCATAGGACTTCTAGTGTGTTAGTGGCATCACACAGAGCTCCTATATATTCTTCTCAGCAGCACCCACAGGACTTCTAGTGTGTTAGTGGCATCACACAGAGCTCCTCTATTTTCTTTGCAGAAGCACCCATAGGACTTCTAGTGTGTTAGTGGCATCACACAGAGCTCCTATATTTTCTTCTCAGCAGCACCCACAGGACTACCGACTACAATGGCTGGAAGACCGCCAAGGGGAGGCAGAGCGTGCAGAGCCAAGAACACAGGGCAGGCAGGCTCTGTTTCTAGTGGACGTGGCCGTGGACGTGGACGTGGTCGTGCATCGTCATCAGCACGTGGCCATGGGACACGCGCGTCTTTGTTTTCGGCAGCTGGACATGTGGAGCCGCATCATGCTGAAGGCTTGGTAGAATGGATGACCAAGCCCTCCTCATCCTCCTCATCCTCTCTCACCCAGGCTCAGGGTACTGACAGAGCATCATCAGCCACCCCTTCCCTAGACCCACCATGTCCTCCTGAGGAGTCCCCGAACTCTTTGAGCACAGTGTTGGGTACATGCTCCAGGAGGATGCCCAACGATTCGAAGGCTCGGATGACGATACCCAGCTTGAGGAATCTGGCAGTACAGTTCCACCAGCTGCAGCTTACTGCCAGGTTTGCTCTAGTGGTGAAGAGGGAGGGGATGATGAGGTCACTGACTCCACGTGGGTGCCTCAAGGGAGAGAGGATGAGGAGGAGGACGAGGAGGAGGAGGATGCGGCGTCACATGTCCAACGAGGCAGGATGCCCCCTGGAGGCCAGGTAGAGGCCAGCACAGCAACTGTACAACACCGCAGAGCTCCGCCTGTGCAGGGCGCTGCCTCTGCACGTTATCAGAAAAGTTCTTTGGTGTGGGCCTTTTTTGAGACGAGTGCAGCAGATCGCACCACTGCTATTTGCAATATTTGTCTCAAGCGTATCTCGCGTGGCCAAAACATCAGCCGCTTGGGCACGACAAGCATGACCAGACATATGGCGACCTGCCATGCAGCTCGTTGGCAGGCACACATAAAAGACCCACACCAAAGAACTAAGCGGACCTCTCCTTGCTCCTCCTCAGCTGGGATCTCCATCCCCACTACACCTTCAGTCCTCTCTGAAAGCTGCTCTGAGAGGACTGAAGGTGTAGAATTCGGTGTGTCACAACCAAGTACTTGCAGTACACCGACGTCCGAATGCAGCAGGCAAATTTCCCTGCCCCAGCTGCTGGACCGTAGAAAGAAGTACACTCCCAGCCATCCACATGCCCAGCGGTTGAATGCTAGCCTTGCTAAATTGCTAGCACTTCAACTGCTGCCTTTTCAGTTGGTAGACTCGGCCCCCTTCCGTGAGTTTGTTCAATGTGCGGTTCCTCAGTGGCAGGTTCCCAAACGCCACTTTTTTTCTCGCGGAAGGCGATTCCGTCTCTCTACCGGCATGTGGAGGGCAATGTCCATGCCTCGCTGGACAGGGCGGTCAGCGGTAAGGTGCATATTACCGCTGACTCATGGTCCAGCAGGCATGGACAGGGACGGTACCTTTCTTTCACGGCCCATTGGGTCACTCTATTGGCAGCTGGGAGGGATGCAGGACAAGGTGCAGTAGTGTTGGAGGTTGTTCGCCACCACGCCTCCAAAACGCGACTACTGCTACTGGTTGTGACACACCTCTCTCCTCCACCCCCTCCTCTTCTTCTTCCTCCAGTGCTCTGTCCTTGGAACCAGCGGTGCTCCGTAGGCGTACAAGGGGCTACGCAAGTACGCAGGCAAAAAGATGCCATGCCGTGCTTGCGCTGGTGTGTTTGGGGGGACAGGAGCCACACTGGGCCAGAGGTTCTGGCAGCTCTGCAGGGGCAGGCCGAGAGGTGGTTGACGCCACGTCAGCTTAAGCCAGGAATGGTCGTTTCTGACAATGGCACCAACCTCCTCTCCGCCCTGCGACAGGGGCAGCTCACCCATGTGCCCTGCATGGCTCACGTCCTCAACCTGGTGGTGCAGCGGTTCTTGGGCAGGTTCCCAGGCTTACAGGATGTCCTGAGGCAGGCCAGGAAAGTCTGTGTGCATTTCCGCCGATCTTATAATGCCAGTGCTCGGCTGACTGAGCTGCAAAAGGAGCTGAACCTGCCCAAGAACCGCCTAATATCTGACATGCCCACCAGGTGGAACTCAACGTTGGCCATGCTGCAGCGACTGCACACGCAGCAGAGGGCCATCAATGAGTACCTTTGCGACTACGGCACCAGGACAGGGTCAGGGGAGCTTGTTTTTTTTTTTTCCCCACGTCAGTGGAGCATGATCAGGGATGCATGCACTGTCCTCTCACCATTTGAGGAGGCCACGAGGATGGTGAGCAGTGACAGTGCATGCATCAGTGACACTGTCCCTCTTGTCCACCTGTTGGAGCATACGCTGCGTGGGATAATGGACAGGGCACTTGAGGCAGAACAGAGGCAGGAAGAGGAGGACTTCCTTGCCTCTCAAGGCCCCCTTTATCCGGACAGTGTTCCTTCTGTCCCACCCATCACACAGGAAGAGGATGAGGAGGAGGAGGAGGAGGAGGATTGTGTGAGCATGGAGGTGGAGCCTGGCACTCAGCATCAGCAGCAGCAGTCTTTTAGGGATGATGTACAGTCCCAACAAGCCAGTGGACTTGTACGTGGCTGGGAGGAGGTGGCTGGCGATCATGTCATCCTCAGTGACCCAGAAGACTCCGGACCGAATGCCTCAGCTAACCTACGCTGCATGGCCTCCCTGATCCTGCAAAGCCTGCGGAAGGATCCTCGTGTTCTTCGGATCAAGGAGAGGGACCATTACTGGCTGGCCACTCTCCTTGATCCGCGGTACAAGGGTAAGGTTGCGGACCTTATCTTGCCGTCGCAGAGGGAGCAGAGGATGAGACATCTCAGGGAGGCCTTGCAGAAAGGTCTGTGCAACGCGTTCCCAGAAACTGGGAGGCTACAAACTCCTGGTCCTGGGCGACGAGTTGCTGAGGCTTCGGTCAGTGGCAGAAGGAGCGGTGGGGAAGGTGGACGTCTGACCGATGCGTTCAGACAATTTTTTAGTCCGCAGCCCCAAGGTATGATCGGTTCCAGCAACCATCGCCAGCGTCTGATATACATGGTGCAGGAATACCTTGGGGCAAGGTCAGACTTGGACACCTTTCCCACCGAAAATCCTCTGGCTTACTGGGTCCTGAGGATGGATCACTGGCCAGAGCTTGCACAGTATGCAATTGAGCTACTGGCCTGTCCTGCCTCCAGCGTTCTTTCCGAACGCACATTCAGTGCTGCTGGAGGATTTGTGACTGATCATAGGGTGCGCCTGTCCACCGCCTCGGTTGATCGACTGACATTCATCAAAATGAATCAGTCTTGGATCACCACCAGCTACCAGGCACCTGAGGCGGATATAACCGAATAATTTTTAATGTCACATCCCTTCAAGACTGCCTATGCTGATGCTGAGTGACTGTCCTCTTATGTTCACTGACTATCCTCTTCCTCCTCCTCAATGATCCATGCCACCACACCAGTGCCTAAGGCACAATTTTTCAGCCCCTGTTTAACAGGGGCGTGTACTTACAATTTTTAAAAAAAATGCTTCGCAACACGTGTGACTGCTGTGCTCCAAGTACAGTCTCTGTGAGGGCCGTGTTGCAGTGTTGTGGCACCAGCACCAGTGCCTAAGGCACAATTTTTCAGCCCCTGTTTAACAGGGGCGTGTACTTACAATTTTTAAAAAAAAAATGCTTCGCAACACGTGTGACTGCTGTGCTCCAAGTACAGTCTCTGTGAGGGCCGTGTTGCAGTGTTGTGGCACCAGTGCCTAAGGCACAATTTTTCAGCCCCTGTTTAACAGGGGCGTGTACTTACAATTTTTAAAAAAAAATGCTTCGCAACACGTGTGACTGCTGTGCTCCAAGTACAGTATCTGTGAGGGCCGGGTTGCAGTGTTGTGGCACCAGCACCAGTGCCTAAGGCACAATTTTTCAGCCCCTGTTTAACAGGGGCGTGTACTTACAATTTTTTAAAAAAAATGCTTCGCAAACACGTGTGACTGCTGTGCTCCAAGTACAGTATCTGTGAGGGCCGGGTTGCAGTGTTGTGGCACCAGCACCAGTGCCTAAGGCACAATTTTTCAGCCCTGTTTAACAGGGGCGTGTACTTACAATTTTTAAAAAAAATGCTTCGCAACACGTGTGACTGCTGTGCTCCAAGTACAGTCTCTGTGAGGGCCGTGTTGCAGTGTTGTGGCACCAGCACCAGTGCCTAAGGCACAATTTTTCAGCCCCTGTTTAACAGGGGCGGGTAATTACAAATCTTGATCTAATAGTTCACAGCAGGGCCCATTCCTGCGCCCACCAAGAGTAACTATGAGGGCCTGCAGTCTTGTGGCAACACCGTCCACCACCACCGCCAAAGGCCCAATTTTTCTGCCCTGTTCATCAGGTGCTTGCAATTACAAATCTTGATCTAATAACTCACAGCAGGGCCCATTCCTGCGCCCACCAAGAGTAACTGTGAGAGCTTACAGTCTTGTGGCAAAACCGTCCACCACCCCCAATTTTTCTGCCCTGTTCAACAGGTGCATGCAATTACAAATCTTGATCTATTAACTCACAGCAGGGCCCATTCCTGTGCCCACCAGTCTTGTGGCTACACCAACATCTAATAGGGCAAATTTCTGCAGAGTATATACGCCAGGCCCCTACTTTCAAACATCCAACTTACAAACGACTCCTACTTGCAAATGGAAAGAGAAAACAGGAAGTGAGAGGAAATCTACCCCTAGGAAGGGAAATTCTATCCTGTTAGATTTAATTTGGGAAAAAGGTATCTCCTCTCTACTGATACTTTATCACCAATCCTTGTTTCAATTAAAACCCCACTTTTCCAAAAACATTTGTCATTGGGACGGAAAGTGAGGTGACATGTTCTGAACAGATGTGCAAAGACAGCAAATGTTACAGGGGTGATAACCCCTCCCTATGTTCTCCAAAAAGCTTAAAAATAGATTTTTTTGGGATGGAGCTACACTTCATAATGTACCTGTTCAGATTCTACTTAAGATCAAACCTAAAGCCGCAAGTGGTTTTAAATGGCTTCTTTTTTTCCTTTACAAATGTCATTTTGTGCAAGGACAGTTCTAAACACGGGAAACACATGCCACTTCACAGGCATACTTTGGACACCCCCCAGGTACCATATTTAAAGGAAAATGTCACTTTTTTTTTTTTCACTTTATGCATCATTAAAATGACTGCTCCCGAAAAAACGTTAGTTTTTAAAAGTTCTTTTTGCATTGATATATGTCCCCTGGGGCAGGACCCGGGTCCCCAAACCTGTTTTATGACATTAACATGCATATTGGCCGTTGTAATTAGCACTTTTGATTTCGAACGTTCGCGTCCATTATAACGTATAGGGTTCGAAAATTCGCGCGAACTTTCGGTCCGTTCGAAGGTTCTGGTTCGAACCGAACCCGGGGGTGTTCGGCTCATCCCTACTTGTGGCAATACCATATGTGGTTTGAACACCGTTTTCATATGCGGGCGCTACTCGCATATGCGTTTGCTTCTGCAAGCGAGCTCGGCGGGACGTGGCACGTTTAAAAAAAAAAAATTCTTTTTTTTTTACACTGTCCTTTTAAAAAAATTGTGTCACTTTTATTCCTATTACAAGGAATGTAAACATCGAAATAGAATAGAAAAAAGCATGAGATCTGGAGTCAAGAAGATCTCAGATCTCATATTTACACGAAAATTCAATAAATAATAATAAATTTAAAAAAATGTCCCTTTAAGTGCAAAACGTCACTTCCGCCCTGCAATGATATGGAGACGGATGGGGGCCATCTTCCCCCCTGACGGCTCCGATAAGCGGCGGAGGGCACCGGAGCGTGGCGGGAGGCGAATCTGCCACAGAGACAACTTTTATCTGAAAGCGGACCGCCTTCTAAACAGAAACTACATAGTTTGAAGACTAGATTACACACGGGGGGAGATTTATTAAAACTGGACTGTAAAAAATCAGCTTCAAGGTTAATTTTGTCAAAACTGAATTGAACGAGCTGAAGTCCCTGTGTTATGTCCATCATACGGGGGGACTCGGTGTGAGATGGAGTTACATCACGGGATATTTAATTTTTTTTATTTTTTAATAAAGGACTTGTCCCAAAGTGTCTCCTGTCATTTTTACTATTTTTGACACTTTTTGTGAATTGGTAGGGGTACAACATTCCAGATTCCAATAAGCCCCCCTGCCCGCAAACCCCCAAAACCACCAGGCAAGGGTTGTGGTGCTGAGGCCCTTGTCCCCATCAACATGGGGACAAGATATTTTGGGGGGACTCCAAAACATTCTCCCCATGTTGAGGGCATGTGGATTGGTACGGTTCAAGAGGGGGGGCTCTTCTCTTCTCTCATCCTGTGGCCTGCCAGGCTGGTATGGATTTTGGGGGGACCCCTACTCCATTTTTTTTATTTTAACAAAGGGTCTGGTATGGATTTTAGGGGGACCCCTACGTCATTTAAAAAAAAAATTGGCACAGGGTTCCATGCTGTTTTTTTCAATGAGCTTTATCTATATTGCCGAGACCCGGCAATACAGCTGCGATCAGTCTTAAATGGCTTTTTTACCTTTAGAAATGTCATTTTGCTGTGGTACTGTTCTAAACACGGGAAAACTGCACCACTTTACAGGCATACTATAATACCCCCAGGCACGAAATTTCAAGGAATATTTCATTTTTATTGTTTCACTTTAAGCATTATTAAAATCACTGCTCCTGAAAAAAACATCAGTTTTTAAAACTTTTTTTGCATTGATACATGTCCTCTGGGGCAGGACCCAGGTCCCCAAACACTTTTTATGGCAATAACTTGCATATAAGCCTTTAACCACTTAAGGACCGAGCCTCTTTCTGAGATTTGGTGTTTACAAGTTAAAAACATTTTTTTTTGCTAGAAAATTATTTAGAACCCCCAAACATTATATACTTTTTTTCTAACACCCTAGAGAATAAAATGACGCTTCAAAATTGTGCCCGCTCGTGGAATGGCGACAAACTTTTACCCTTAAAAATCTCCATAGGCAACATTTAAAAAAATTCTACAGGTTGCATGTTTTGAGTTACAGAGGAGGTCTAGTCGATCGCGGCAATATCTTGTGGCAATACCATATGTGGTTTGAACACCGTTTTCATATGCGGGCGCTACTCGCATATGCGTTTGCTTCTGCAAGCGAGCTCGGCGGGACGTGGCACGTTTTAAAAAAAAAAAATTCTTTTTTTTTTTTTTACACTGTCCTTTTAAAAAAAATTGTGTCACTTTTATTCCTATTACAAGGAATGTAAACATCGAAATAGAATAGAAAAAAGCATGAGATCTGGAGTCAAGAAGATCTCAGATCTCATATTTACACGAAAATTCAATAAATAATAATAAATTTAAAAAAATGTCCCTTTAAGTGCAAAACGTCACTTCCGCCCTGCAATGATATGGAGACGGATGGGGGCCATCTTCCCCCCTGACGGCTCCGATAAGCGGCGGAGGGCACCGGAGCGTGGCGGGAGGCGAATCTGCCACAGAGACAACTTTTATCTGAAAGCGGACCGCCTTCTAAACAGAAACTACATAGTTTGAAGACTAGATTACACACGGGGGGAGATTTATTAAAACTGGACTGTAAAAAATCAGCTTCAAGGTTAATTTTGTCAAAACTGAATTGAACGAGCTGAAGTCCCTGTGTTATGTCCATCATACGGGGGGACTCGGTGTGACTTTGAGGGAAGCTGAGCTGAGTACACTCGGCTAATTGTATCTCGGTGGCTCATTCCTCCGCTCACAATCAGTGGGGGATCGACGGAGGATCGGCGTATAACACGCACCCACGGTTTCCCCCTGATTTTAAGGGGAAAATGGTGCGTGTTATACGCTGATAAATATGGTATATAAAATGCACTATTTATCTATCATAAAGTGTTTCCCAGTGCTAAACATTTCATCCAATTTCTAAATTGCTGCATTTGTAAATTCCAAAAGCCAATATAACAGGAATATTAGTGGTATAAATGCACTTGTGGGTTTAACCAATACATTTTTTTGTACAATTCTCCTTTAAGAGGGGAGTGGCAGGGGGTGTGTCCTATGCCTACATACTTTTGCTAAAAGGTGTCCCTCATTCCCATCTCAGAAAGTTGGGAGTTATGGATCTGCACTGCAGTATGCTGCAATAAATTATAAATATGGAGGCTTTTTTTTTTTTGCGGCGCGCTGTACAGAACCACATGGCACTGTTTAACAACGCAGCGCAACTTAAGTTTGTACAAAAACAATCAAAAGGGAGCTGTATGTGATGCACTGAATCGAGCAACACACTGCCCCCCTACCACAGTCGGGAACAGACAACTGCTGAAGAGGTAACGTGCTCCAGCAGCTGTCCGTTATTATGTGGATTCACCCTAATTATTGCACTTTGCACATCTTAATTGGTCATTGAATTGGTTTATTGGGTAGATCATCCTTATGCTGCGAATGCACACATTTAATACCAAACCATGAGGAGGGTATTTAAAAATCAATATTTTGCCTTGTGCCTGATCAGATGATTTAAATGAATACTACTTCAAGTGAGCTTTCTTAAGCCCCGGACCAATTTGCAGCCAAAGGACCAGGCCCCTTTTTGCGATTCGGCACTGTCGCTTTAACTGACAATTGCGTGGTCGTGCGACGTGGTTCCCAAACAAAATTGGCGTCCTTTTTTTCCCACAAATAGAGCTTTCTTTTGGTGGTATTTGATCGCCAATGCGGTTTTTAGTTTTTGCGCTATAAACAAAAATAGCGACAATTTAGAAAAAAATGCACTATTTTTTACTTTTTGCTAAAATAAATATACCCAAAAAATATATTTTTTTTTCCTCAGTTTAGGCCGATACGTATTCTTCTACATATTTTTGGCAAAAAAAAAACGCAATTAGCGATTATTGATTGGTTTGCGCAAACGTTATAGCGTTTACAAAATAGGGGATAGTTTTATAGCATTTTTTTTATATTTTTTTTTTACTAGTAATGGCTGCGATCAGCGATTTTTATTGTGACTGCGACATTATGGCAGACACATTGGACATTTTGAACACATTTTTGGGACCATTGTCATTTATACAGCAATCAGTGCTATTTAAATGCACTGATTCCTATGTAAATGACACTGGCAGGGAAGGAGTTAACCACTAGGGGGCCGGGAGGGGTTACGTCAGTGTGTGTGTGTGTTTTTTTAACAGTAGGGGGCGTGGCTTTACGTCTGACGTCACTGATCGGCTTTCCCGATGACAGGGAACAGCCGATCAGTGACAAGCATTGTAGGAAGCACGGGGAGAGGTTTGTTTACACAGACCTCTCCCCGTTCTTCAGCTCTGTGACCCGATCGCGGGACACCAGCAGCGATCGGGTCCGCTGGTCCCGCGGCCGCAGTCACGGAGCTCAGGACTGGGTCGCGAGCGCTCCACCGGCGGCGCGCGCGCGACCCACGGCTGGGCACTTAAAGGAGGACGTACCGGTACATGCTTCTGCCCAGCTGTGACATTCAGCTGACGTAAATCTAGAGGAGGCGGCCCTTAAGAGGTTAATTCTTTATTGAATCAGCCCCAATGAGTTTGATAAGTTTGCTGTCACTTTGATACTTGAATGTGGCTTATAAGCTAAAGAACATTGCATACATTATATTAAAGAAAATAAAGGTAAATGGAGAGAGACTTACAAAAGTTTTACCCGAACCAAACATTTTATCAGCTGCACAGCCTGTACACTTCTGCAAGGAGATTAGAAAGCACATTATTAGAGAGTAAAGGCCCGTACACATGATACGAAAATCGGAAGTAAAATTTCTGTTGCCATTATGATTTAAAAAGAGTAAACACAGTTGATTGATAATAAATGGCTTCACCCAAACACTAACCATGAGTGAAAGAAATGTTTTTGTATTTTGATTCATATTCTCTGAAAAATGGCCAAGAAATCATAAATTCTGCCAGGGTATGTAAACTTATGAGCACAACTGTATATATACACACAGTATCTCACAAAAGAGAGTACACTCATCACATTTTTGTAAATATTTTAGTATATCTTTTTATGTGACAACACTGAAGAAATTATACTTTGCTAAAATGTAAAGTAGTGAGTGTATAGCTTGTATAACAGTGTAGCCTGTCAGTGCTCAGACCATATGCTGCACACTGCATCAAATTGGTCTGCATGGCTGTCGTCCCAGAAGGAAGCCTCTTCTAAAGATGATGCACAAGAAAGCCTGCAATCAGTTTCCTGAAGACAAGCAGACTAAGGACATGGATTACTGGAACCATGTCCTGTGGTCTAATGAGACCAAGATAAACCTTTTTGGTTCAGATGGTGTCAAGCGTGTGTGGCGGCAACCAGGTGAGGTGTACAAAGACAAGTGTGTCTTGCCTACAGTTAAGCATGGTGGTGGGAGTATCATGGTCTGGGGCTGCATGAGTGCTGCTACAGTTCATTGAGGGAACCATGAATGCCAACATGCACTGTGACCAGTGGCGGCTGGTGCTCAAAATTTTTGGTGGGACGCAAACTGAAAAATTCTACTTTTAGTAATGCAGGGCTGTAAATAGCCATTTAACAGGTGATTATGTATCATTACTGGTAGGTAAAACTGTGGCCATCAATTGCAGCCTCACTGTGTCCATTATGAGGGGTTCCCATTATCCCTGTGCCAAATTCCCGGGTCTGTACACCTGCTGTGCCCATTATGAGAGGTTCCCACCATCTCTGTGCTGAGTTCCTGGGTCTGTACACCTACTGTGCCCATTATGAGGGGTTCCCACCATCCCTGTACTGAGTTTCCGGGTCTGTAAGCTGATGTGCCTATTATGAGGGGGTTCCACCATCCCTGTGCTGAGTTCCCGGGTCTGTACACCCGCTGTGCCCATTATGAGGGGTTCTCACCATCCCTGTGCTGAGTTCTCGGGTCTGTACACCTGCTGTGCCCATTATGAGGGGTTCTCACCATCCCTGTGCTGAGTTCTCGGGTCTGTACACCTGCTGTGCCCATTATGAGGGGTTCCCACGATCCCTGTGCTAAGTCCCTGGGTCTGTAAGCTGATGTGCCTATTATGAGGGGTTCCCACCATCCCTGTGCTGAGTTCCGGGGTCTGTACACCTGCTGTGCCCATTATGAGGGGTTCCCACCATCCCTGTGCTGAGTTCCTGGGTCTGTACACCTGTGCCCATTATGAGGGGTCCCCACCATTCCTGTGCTGAGTTCCCGGGTCTGTAAGTTGAGTTGATGTGCCTATTATGAGGGGTTCCCACCATCCCTGTGCTGAGTTCCCAGGTCTGTATACCCGCTGTGCCCATTATGAGGGGTTCTCACCATCCCTGTGCTGAGTTCCCAGGTCTGTACACCCGCTGTGCCCATTATGATGGGTTCCCACCATCCCTGTGCTGAGTTCCCGGGTCTGTACACCTGCTGTGCCCATTATGAGAGGTTCCCACCATCCTTGTGCTAAGTTCCCGGGTCTGTACACCCGCTGTGCCCATTATGAGAGGTTCCCACCATCCCTGTGCTGAGTTCCTGGGTCTGTACACCCGCTGTGCCCATTATGAGGGGTTCCCACCATCCTTATGCTGAGCTCTTCTTTACAAGTGTGGTCTCAGATCTGGGCATTCCTCTTTAGGGGTCCAATCACTGACTGACACCCTCTCCATCCCAGATTACTTTTTATCTTTTCCAAACTGTTAAACAGATCTGTACATTCTCTGCACTCATTTAAGGTGGCCATAGAATAGATGATTCCTTTTTAATTTCATTCCTACAGCCACCTTAAATGAGTGCACAGAATGTACTGATCTGCTCAACAGTTTGGAAGAGATAAAAAGTAATCTGGGAAGGAAAGGGTGTCAGTCAGTGATTGGAATGGTCAGATCTGAGACTGGAGGATGCAGGGTGAGAGCAGTGAAGAAAGATCTATGCAAACAGAAGATAGTGAAGGGGGAGGGGGATCGGTGTGATAGGGAAGGTGTACAGATGTGGATTACATGGAGAGAGGGAGGGTAAAGTTGTAAAGTTGCTGCTGTAATGTCACTCAGGCCACAGTGATAATAGCACCTTCTGCCCCCCTCCAGTCCTGGCATGTACTGTACCTGGAGATTTCTGTGTGATCCCTCTGTGTGCACTGCTGGATGTCTGTGTCCCAGGGAGATGAATGGATAGCTGCCTCTGCACAGACCTATCACTCCCTGTCTGCCCTATGCTGTTCTTCTTCTGCTGGTGATTTCCCTCTCACTTGCTGAAGGAGACAGGCAGCCTGTGAGCCAATGATGCAGCAGGTCCAATTAAAGCTCCACCCTATGGACCAAATCAATTACAACCACTGGAAACCTAATGCCAGAGGTGGAGTTTTCGAGGCACAGACCTTAGAGCCCCGAGCACACTCTAAAGTACGCCAATAGAGCTTCTTAGCCCCAATAATGTGTTTACACACAAGTCATGCCTCCAATAGCACCGCTGTGCCCGGCGCCCTTAACACACCCACTTAGGGACACTTTCAAGAAAAAAAAATGTTTCATTTTTTTTTCAATAAGTCGCATTGAGGGGAGGGGGGGATGGGCGGTGCCCCTGCACCCCCTATTGACAGGCCGCCACTGACTGTGACATACTGAAGCAGAGCACGATCCCCTCCTTTCAGAGATTGGGCCGCAGGGCAGTATTCCAACATGATAATGACCCCAAACACACCTCCAAGACAACCACTGCCTTGCTAAAAAAGCTGAGGGTAAAGGTGATGGACTGGCCAAGCGTGACTCCAGACCTAATCCCTATTGAGCATCTGTGGGGTATCCTCAAACAAAATATGGGAGGAGCGCAAGGTCTCTAACAGCCACCAGCTCCGTGATGTCATCATGGAGGAGTGGAAGAGGACTCCAGTGGCAACCTGTGAAGCTCTGGTGAACTCCATGCCCAGGAGGGTTAAGGCAGTGCTGGAAAATAATGGTGGCCACACAAAATATTAACATTTTGGGCCCAATCTGGACATATTCACTTAAGGCTGTACTACAGGGGGTCCCCGGGTTACAAACAAGATAGGGTCTGTAGGTTTGTTCTTAAGTCGAATCTGTTTGTCGGAACAGGTAAATTTTTTAAGTGTAGCTCCAGCCAAAAAATCTATTTTTATTTTTTTAGATAACATAGAGAAGGGTTATCACCCCTGTAACATTTGTTTTGCTGTCTATGTCCCTGTTCAGAAGATTTCACCTCACCTTCTGTCCCAATGGCAATTGGATTTTGAAAATTTTGGGTTGTTAGGGAAACATGGACTGGTGATAAAGCATCAGTGGAGACTCTTTTTCCCATATTAACACTTACAGGAGTGAATTTCCCTTCCTAGAGGTAGATTTCCTCTCACTTCCTGTTGTCTCCTTCCGTTTGTAAGCAGGAGTCGTTTGTAAGTCGGATGTTTGTAAGTAGGGGACCCCCTGTACTCACTTTGTTGCCAGCGGTTTAGACATTAATGGCTGTGTGTTGAGTTATTTTGAGGGGACACTGTTATACAAGCTGTACACTCACTACTTTACATTGTAGCAAAGTGTAATTTCTTCATTGTTGTCACATGAAAAGATAGAATAAAATATTTACAAAAATTTAAGGGGTGTACTCACTTTTGTGAGATACTGTAGTTATATATATATATATAATTGCATTTGAAAGTCTATCTGAAAGTTTAAATTGTGTGACTATATTAATTAAAATACTTACAGACCACACCACGCAAATGGCTACATATAGTATGTGGCAGGCCCGGACTGGCCATAGGGCATATCGGGAATTTGCCCGATGGGCCGCCCGGCCATCGAGCCGCATGTTGTAAATTCGATCCCATTTTAAAACCATGCATTCAATTCTTTCTGTTCAGTCATTGTTTCCCAACTCCTGGGGGATAAGGCAATTGCCGAGCGAGTGCTGGCCGTGGTTGCTCGGTGACCAGTGCAAGGCCCGCCCCCAAGGTGGGACTGACCATTCAGGCTCTCAGGCGTGCCGAGGGCTGCGGTCAGTAGGGGGACCTATGAGAGGCACCTGGGAGGACGGGGCAGGATGGATTCGGCCGCAGGATGGGTGGCATCAACGGCTCCTGGTCCTGAGAGGAGAGAGAGGGACCGAGAGAGCCCGGGGAGGAGGAGGACACTTCCTGGACTGGGTAAGTGTTATAGGATGTGACGGTGGGAGGAGAGGAGGGAGAGAGACCGGCGAGCAGCTGAGAACCGGAGTGTGACAGCCTGCCTTCTACACAGACAGGGGAGAGACCACTCTGAGAGGAGACCTGTGTATGTGGGTGGGGGGTGTACTGTACTGGTGGGACATAGCAGATATACTGATCAACGCCCCCTCTCCTTCTTCCTCCCCCTCTCTCACTACCCAACTCACTTCCTACACCCCTCCCCCCTCTCTCACTACTTCCCCTCCCCCTCTTTCACTACCCCTCACTTCCTACACCCCCTCCCCTCTCTCTTACTACACCCTAGCCCCTCCCTCTCTCCCCCTCTTTCACTACCCCCACTGTCTACACCCCTCCCCCTCTCCCACTACCCCCCCAAATTCCTTCACTCCCCTCTCTCATGACCCCCCAATTCCTACACCCCCTCCCCCTCTCCCACTTCTCTCACTACCCCCTCCCCCTCTTTCACAACCCCCCACCCCCCTCTCACAACCCCCTCTCTTTCACAACCCCCCACTTCCTACTACCCCATCCCCCTCTTTCACTACCCCCCACTTCCTACACGCCCCTACCCCTCTCCCCCCTCTCACACTACCCCCTCCCCCTCTTTCACTACCCCCCACTTCCTACACCCCCTCTCTCACTCCCCCCCACTCCCTCCCTACACCCCTCCCCCTCTCCCATTACCCTCCATTTCCTACCCCCTCTTCCTACAACCCTCTCCCTCTCTCCTTCTCGATCCCTCCACCCCCTCCCCCCTCTCTCAATACCCCCCCACTTTCTACACCCCGTCTCCCACTACCCCCCCCCACTCTCTCACTACCCCCCACTCTCTCACTACCCCCACTGCCTACACCCCCTCTCTCACTACCCCCCTCTTCCTACACCCCCTCTCTCACTACCCCCCTCCCACTGCCTATACCCCCTCTCCCCCTCTCTCACTACCCCCCCTCTTCCTACACCCCTCTCCCCCTTCTCCTTCCTAAATCCCCTTCTCTCACACTCCCTTTCACCCCCCCTCTCCTTCTCACTCCCCCTCTCTCTTTTACCCCCCTCTTTCCCCTCCCTCTCTCTCCTACTTTCCCATCTCTCTCTCTCTCACCTAGACATAGATATACGGTGGCAAGGTGGCTCCGCTGCTGCAGATCTTGTGACCCGGCCATGCTTTGACTAAACACACCGCTGGTGACCCGGCCATGCTGTGACTAAACACAGCAGATGTCGATCATCGGGTGCATCCGCCGATCATCATGAATTTACACAGGACAGAGCCCTGCCTGCGTAAACAAGCACCAATCACAGTACACACAAACACAGGCTAGGCCCACATTTAACCCTTTGATCACTCCTAGATGTTTAACCTCTTCCCAGCCAGTGTCATTAGTACAGTGACAGTGCATATTTTAGCACTGATCACTGTATTAGTGTCACTGGTTTCCACAAAGTGTCAGCTAGTGTCCAAATGTCTGCCGCAATATCATGGGGGATTCTATCTAAGATTGAGGCTTTTATTTTACTGTGTATCATCGCCTGAGTGACTCTATTCTTTACTTCAGCGATATTTAGAGTCGGTGTCTTCCAGGCTCTTGCTATCGTCTGCTTGGCAGCTGTAGTAAGTTGAAGAAGGTGGCGTAGTTGTGCCTTTGTGTAGTCTTGCAGGGAATAGTTTAGTAGAGCTAAAGAGGGGTCAGGAGCGATAGTATCTCTTTATAGGGCTGAGGCCATTTGAAATATAGTCACCCAGAACCGCTGTGCTGTCGGACAGGTCCACCAAATATGAAGGTGGGTGCCTTTTTCGCTGCAGCCCCTGAAACAATCAGGGGAGTAAGCTGGGGAGAACTTGGCGATTCTAATTGGGACCAAGTACCACCGCATTAATACTTTATAGCTCGCTTCTGATGCGACAATATTCTGCAATGACCATTAGGTGTTTGCCCATATGTTTGACCAATCTCCAGAGTCTAAATCGATATTCAGGTCCCCAGACCATGCTAAGGCATATGGAGGTGTAGAGGCAGGCAGGGATGTAAGATGTGAATAAAGCTGGGAGATTATACCCGGAGCATGCGGGTCTGAGTCGCATATATCTTCAAATATAGACAGACTGTTGGTGACAGTATTCAAACCTAAAATAGTTCGGCTAAAGTGGGAGATTTGGAGGTATCGGAAGCACTTCCAGGGAGGGAGTTCAGTTTGTGTTTGCAAGTCTGGAAATGGTATAATTGTGCCATTAGAAACCTGGTCATGAATGCGACTCAGACCTGCCTGGGTCCAGGCTTGAAAGGAGGTGGGTTCAGAAAAGGCTGGATAGAAAAGTGGGTGACCCAAAAAGGAGAGGAGTGGTAGGTGTGAGGAGGCCAATTTGAATGTTTTCGATAGTTTGTCCCAAATACTTAAGGAGTGTTGAGTAACTGGGTTTATGATGGCCCCCCGGCCTGACGTGGGGAGCCAAAGCAGACTGGCAAGGGAAACGGGGTGTAGGTCTATCGCTTCTAGTGCTACCCATAGTGGTATTTCCGTTTTTGCATGCTAGAGAGACATTTGGGCTAACTGGGCTGCGTGGAAGTAGTGTCTCTTTTTTTTTTTTTTTATAAATAATTTAAGAGCTTTATTTAAAAACGTGGCGGCCACAAACCATGTTGTGGGCTCTTAATTTGTGCCCACTTGTCATTATTTTGCTTCAAAGTGGTTTATTTTGAAAAAAACGTTTTTTTCCTGAAACTTCCCTCTTAAATTGAAGGTGCGTGTTATGCACCGATAAATGCGGTAATTACATTGAATTTACATGTAAGGCCTAAAATGTAAATAGGTAACTCCTGCGCTGTCTGGGGGGAAATGTAGAACCTAGGGGGCACTGTTGCAAACACCTAAAATCTGATCCTAAAACAGAAGTAGGGGAATAGATGAATAAGTGGTGGTGTGCTGTGAAAAGTGAGAGAAGGTGTGTGATAAAAACAAATACAAATATATGTAGTGCCTATAAAACTACAAACCAAAACTAATGAACATATAAAGGCATACAATATATACAGCAACTAAATCAAACATATATGTATATATAAGTGATGAGTATCCTGTGAAGAAAACGTGACAAAGCAACTGAGTGATCCAATATAACAGGCGTGACCAAACAAGTGATCCAATATATCTTGTATGACAATGAATCCCTGTAATCGGGAGCGGTGATCAGTAATGTGTCACACACAGCCCCTCCCCCCACAGTTAGAATGATTCCCTAGTACACACTTAACCCATACAGCACCACCTAGTGGTTAACCCCTTCACTGACAGTCACATTTACAAAGTATTGCATTTTTAATTGCACTGACTGCTGTATAAATGTCCCAAAATCACACCAAAAGTGTCCGATCTGTCCGCCATAATGTTGCAGTCACGATAAAAATCGCTGATCGCCGCCATTACTAATAAAAAAAAATATTAATAAAAATTATATAAAACTATCCCCTATTTTGTAAACGTTATAACTTTTGCGCAAACCTTTCGCGTTTATTGCAATAAACGCTTATTGCAATTTTTTTTTTTACCAAAAATATGTAGAAGAATAACGTATCGGCCTAAACTGAGGAAAAAAAAAATGTTCTTTTATATATTTTTTGGGATATTTATTATAGCAATTGACGCTATTTTTTTGTTTATTGCACAAAAAAATGCAAAGGTGATCAAATACCACCAACAAGAAAGCTCTATTTGTGGGAAAAAAAGGACGTAAATTTTGTTTGGGAGCAAAGTCGCACGACCGCACAATTGTCAGTTAAAGCGACGCAGTGCCGAATCGCAAAAAGTGCTCTGGTCTTTCGCCAGCCAAATGGCCGGGGCTTAAGTGGTTAAAGTGGTTGTAAACCCTTACAGACCACTTTAAACTACAGGTAAGCCTAGATTAGGCTTACCTGTAGGTGCAAGAAATATCTCCTTAACCTACACGGTTAAGGAGACATTTTCCTAAAAAGGGGCACCGATGTCTACGGCGCATGCGCGCCATAGACAACGACGCAGGCGCACTGAGCATGCAGTTAGTGAAGGCTAACATGCCGTCACTGCCGGGTCCTGCACGCATGTGCCGGAGTGACATCATCGCTGCTCCGGCAACTCACATCGCCGGAGCAGCGATACCCAAAAGGAAGCTGGATGTTTCGTGAAAGAGGGGACATCGGTGACATCGCAGGCTCCTGTGTCAGGTAAGTGGACACATAATGGGCTACTATGCAATGCATAGTAGTCCATTATGCTTTACCGTTGCAGGGAAACAAAGAGGAAGTAAACCCATCAGAGTTTACTTCCTCTTTAAGACTCCTTACTCAGATTGCATTAAGATTATGTGCATTCTTCAATTCATTTCATGCACATATTCATTTGTTTTATCACATTTGTGGACTCATTTAATTTTGTCATTTCATGTGTTGTTTTATGTGTGCACGATTCACATGATCACTATATGATCCTGGTTAATCTAGTGACCATTCCTATTAGCGTTGCACATGTATTTGTCACTTTCTGTTTGCAATTGTCTTTTGTTGTGCTGGCTGCTGTTTATTTCTTAAAAGGACAGTGCTATATTTTTAACGTTATTAAACCCTCAGACATTACCTGACTTCCCTCCAGGCAATAACTGCGTTGATTTTGGCATAGGTTGGGAAGGAGCAGGGGCGGACTGACAACTCATGGGGCCCCCGGGCAATAGAAGATCATTGGGCCCCCTTGGTCCCCACACTCAAGCCACACCTGCACAGGGAGACACGGGGGAGAGAGAGCACACAGGGGGACACTGGAGGGGGGAAGCACACACACACACACACACACAAACACACACACACACACACACAGGGGGACACTGGGTAGGGAGAGCACAAACAGGGGGACTCTGTGGGGGGGGGGGGGAGAACACACACACAGGGGGACACTGGAGGGAGAACACACACAGGGGGACACTGGGGAGGGAGAGCACAAACAGGGGGACGCTGTGGGGGGGGGGGAGAACACACACACCGGGGAACACTGGAGGGAGAACACACAACACACACACATAGGGGGACACTGGAGGGAGAACACACACAGGGGGACACTGGGGAGGGAGAGCACAAACAGGGGGACGCTGTGGGGCGGGGGGGGGGAGAACACACACACTGGGACACTGGAGGGAGAACACACACACACACACACACACAAAGGGGGACACTGGAGGGAGAACACACACACAGGGGGACACTGGGGAGGGAGAGCACAAACAGGGGGGGCGGGGGGGGGGGGGGACGCTGTGGGGGGGGGAGAACACACACACACGGGGACACTGGAGGGAGAACACACACACACACACACACATAGGGGGACACTGGAGGGAGAACTCACACACACACACACACATAGGGGGACACTGGAGGGAGAACACACACACAGGGGGACACTGGGGAGGGAGAACACAAAAAGGGGGACACTGGAGGGAGAACGCACACACACAGGGGGACACTGGAGG